>CM053784.1:430409189-431009189 GCA_028749045.1 Cupressus sempervirens | reverse complement strand
CATGCATACATCTTTGGTTACTGCCAAATGTTTTCCGTAGCCCAAAATTCATTTTCTAGCTCAAAATATCAGATTTGACAATGACATTACTTTGGAGATCATTTTCGAAAAATTGCAACGTTTGAGCTCATGTTCAAATGGTCATGCTTCAAATCATGTTCAAAAGACCATCTGGACATCATATTTTTGTGTCACAATGACACAGCATGTTGAGGTTCTTGAGATAATTTACATGAACCAAGTGGAAGGCATACAATTGTTTGGTAGAAAGATAATTTATTAGATTAACAATATGACGGTTTAGAATTTAAAGAGGCAATGATGGGTACAGTTGTAGCCTTATTGCAGCAGTGTTGTAACTTTTGTCAAGCACTTTGCTGAACTGCTCTTCTGGGGGTCTTTGTTTTTGCCTTTGTTGTGTCTGGTTGCAAAATGGTTTTCTGCAATGTCCCCTTTTTGGTAGCTTGGGAAATTAAGGACTTATTCATGTAATATTAACATTGACTTATTAGAACATAATGCAACTTAATTAAAAGTGGTCAGTTTAATATTTTAAAGTGGGCAAGTAACAAAAGGAGGAATAAGATGAAAAGACAAGAGAAGGCAGCTGAAGAGGCACTGTTTGAACATTAAAGGAGGAAGTCCCATTCATTTCAGCAAGCTTGGTTTTACTGTTTTGGCACTGGTTTTCGAGTTTCTCTTGGAGAAACATTGGGAGAGATTAGGACTTTTTTATTCATACTTGAGGACACAAACTTTCAGGCCATTTTTGGTGGATTGGATGAAGACTTGATTAATCATTGCAATAGATTTGAGATGGAGTTCATGCTAAACTTACAATTTATTTCTTAGTTTTCCAACCTGAATGTGTAATTGTATTCAAGATTGAATTTTAGATATCTGGTTATTGTATCAGTGATGTAAAATGCAATAACTTATTTTGAGGCATTTATATGAACACTTTTCTGTAATGGGCACCCTAGAAATGCCCAAAAAACTGAATCAACTGCTGATAGTGATTTTAATGTCTTTGCATAGATTTGAAACCACATAACATGAACAAGAAGGAATTTATGCAAAACTGAAGATTGAACTGCTATCGAAATAGTATTAGTTTTCAAGCTAATAAAATCAAATACATAGCAAACTCTCCAACTCACTAATCACTCCAGCATTATAACATATTATTCCAGTCATGATTTCCCAACTTGCTGCTACAGTAATATGAATAGTGCCGTGCTATATTGCTGGTACAGTAAAAACTGCCTTCAATCAGTCCAAGACCCTCATTAAAACATTCCTCCACAATGGCATAAGTATCGGACAAGGAATGAGAATGGTATGAGCAACACCCAAACCTGTTGTAGTTGGAAATGCGCCCAAGCTGCTTGTCAATGAAGCTAATAGCAATGAATTCCAAAGGCCAAATCCTAAGGGAATGACGTCTAGAATTTCACAAGAAAGGATAGACGTCCTCTAATAAGAACAGATCCGTAATTCACGCATCCAATTTCTTCTCATATTCAACCCTGCCTAACAATAGCTACAAGCTCTCCTTTTATTCCTACTTCATAGGGTCTACCACTTTACACAAGCAATGTGGGATAAATAAATTAAATAAAATAAAAGAAAAGACTAACGGTCACACAATTGGACAAATGCTAAAGTGGGAACATTACATTGGCTGGTTTATAATACTTGATTTATTTGCAAAAAGCTATATGTTGTTTCTTGAAATTTGTTGGTGAAAAGTTGGGAAAAATCTCTAGTGGGATATCACAGTGGTATCAGAGCATCAGCCTACCATTCTGTTGGGTATAGTCAAAGTAATAGTTTTATGCAGTTCTAAAATTTCTACTAGAGCCAGCCCGTGAGGCTATTTGAAGGAAAAAAGTGTAAGTGTTCACAAATTGGGAAGTTTTTATCTAGTTCAAGATTCAGATTAAGCCAGGTAATACTTGTATTCGAAAGGAGGCAAATGTTTTACCCGCTGAAAATAATAATAATAAATAAACAGTTCTGAGTTCTTTTCTATGCAAAGAATAACATTTGTAGTTGTTTAATCAATTTGGGGGCCTTTTTTTTTGGTCAACAAACCTTTATGCAAGATGGTACAGGTGAAATATTTGAGGAACCGAGTTGTTTCATACAAGCCTTATCTCTAACAATATTGATTATTGTGCTGATATTAATATTTTGATGGGGACATACCGGGGTTTTAATCAGGTGATTAACGTGAGATTTATATTCAAGTTACCGTAAGTATTCTTTAGTTTTTCCTAGGTTGTGCAAGTTCGTTCCAAGCAAAAAGTATGTGGTGCACAGTTTTGTTTGCATACGATTGTCTTTTCATAAGAACAATCGTACCGATTCATTTTAGTGAGTCTGAAGCTGTTTAATTTTCTCATAGTATTGACTCATTCAATGGTACACCTGCTAAAGAAAGAACTTATTTTAACAAATGATTTTTAACAAATCATCGATCCTAATGACCGTGAGATGAATTGGCTATATGTTAGCGATAATATTCTGGCAGATATAATTTATATTTGCCGCATTCTATTTCTGAAGGCTTATTTATCTGAGAATTAAATTGCTATCATCAACAGTATGTAAGGCAGAACCTTGTTAGGGGAAATACATTGCAGAACCCAACTTTGAGGTTGTTCGCAATAAGTGATAAATGACTTCAAATCACAATATTATGTTTGGGCAGAATCATTAACATTTGCGAATCCAATATCATTTGCAGCAATCATAAAAAAAGGAAAAAGATTCTATTGCAGACTTGGAGTGAATTTTTCAAAGACCAAGTAGTTGTGAGGAGTGCAGAGGCATTCCTAGCACCAATCCAATGGAGATTCCAAGTTATAAACCACAGTTGCGTGATGTAGAATGAAGTTATGCAACAGGAGGATATTATCAGAGGCTATGCACAAAACAATTGAGGATTCACAGTGATGTTATGTTTGCTTCTCAAAACTACCTATAGTCTTCTTCGTTTGTGGCAACGTATCCCTATGGTAACGTTGGAAAGGAAAAGATGACATATTAATGTTTGAAGCTTGTAATGTAGTCAGAGGATAGGTAATTAAGTGATTAAATCTGAAACCTTTGGAGTTACGCGGTAACTCATCAAGGAGATTATTATTATTATCAGTATTGTAAAGTTATGGTGTACAACTTCATCAACTTTGTCGTATATTTCAAATGTTCTTAAGCCACGATGTCTAGAGAACAAATTTTCAGTGCCAAATGTATTGAGAAAAGCAACGAAGGAAGTTGGTAGAGTTTCAACATGTCTGGTAAGATCATTGTGATTTTACTACCATAAGTTTCAGGAATATATCAAAAGCGTTAGTCTTCTGTTAGCAGCGTTAGTCAGATTATTAACGAAGGAAGAAATGCAGTTGGCAACTGTGGATGCGAGAAAACTATTTGTAGTTTGGGAAATAGTGAACTTCAAACACCGGTCAGAAATAGGTAATAGTCGTGGCCCTTGGAGAATCTCTAAATATGTGCAGAAAGATATAATATTCGTACCTATGATTTATTATATTGCCAAATAGAATTATATGTGGTTCACAGACTTCTGAAAATTCTGTACAAACTAATTCTTGTTGGCAACTCTGAGCTGGGAATATTTGAATCTCATTGGAGGACATCTGGCGAATTGGAGTCTTGATTGAGGTTTCTGTTGAAGATTATTATAGCATCATGTGGTGAGGAACGACGACAGAAAAGAGCAATATCTGAGTTATTATTTTCGGCTTTCACTGACACGGTATTGACACTCTATATCATTGGTTCTTGTATCTCCTATCATACCCATTAATTCTATTATCTGAGTATGAACTCAAGAACAACAACGCAATAATTCCCTAGCATTGCTATTGAGGTGTTTGTGAATCCTACTCATTGACGTGGAAGGATCAAGACTGGGTTGATCTCTTATAAAAATGGATAAATGCTAATGAAACAATTAGAAGGGAATTTCTAAGCTACAGGAGTCATTACAGTAATCACGTAGTGCGTTTCTGATTAAAATCACCCGTGGTTAACAAAGGTACAAGTTGTATTAATGCACTAAAGAGATGTGTTTAGTTTATTAGCACTTTGTCGCTTCATACAAAGTCGTGTATTCGTATATGCAGTAAACACATTTGAGTTTTTGTCACTTCCATGATTTGTGAAGTCATCTAAAGATACGTATTTAGACTTCAGATGTTTCCTTCAAACAACTGCAATTGTTGAGAACAAACATCCGTCGCTAAGACATTTACGGTTTTTACTGAATGCTTTTCCCTAGCACCATCCACCTACAAATTCGATCGGTATCTATTTCTAAATTATATTGCTCAATTTATCAAATTCATCGGTGCCCTTAAACAGTTCGTTTGAAGCTTGGCTTGGAACACCTGTTCATCGAGCTTGCACTGAAAAGTCAATGAATCGTTACCAGCTACAGAGGTCATGGAGTTGAATTGAAGGCTACTTTGAGAAAAATGAATCAATGAAAGTAGTGCAAAATACCTGGTAAGGGAGTGAAACAAGGTAGTATCTTCAACTATCAATTAAAGGGGTAGCTAACTATAATAGTTTACAATCAATTATCCGGTAGCTTATTACATCCTATTGAGTAGTTCAAATTAAAGGATTCTCAATTGACATTAAAAGGCACATTAGAATTGGCCAAAATGCCCTATGAGACAGGTCGCAAACTCAAGTTGGCAAGGGAAAAGGTTTTCTAACATTTTGATATGTTTGGAAGGATGTTTACGCATGGTCGAACAATCACCCTCTAATTCATTGTAGATCACTCTTGTTCCTATAGTGATTGCATTGAATCCCACAAGTGGCTGAAGCACTCAGATAGTGAGATAAGGTTGTTGGCTACTTCTTTGTTGAATTTTTGCTCTTCAAGAACCATATGAAGAAGATGTTAAGTTTGTAGTTTAGTCAAATTGATATGATCATGAGATTCATTATTGATGATAAATCATCTTCACGCACGCACACACGCATGCATGCACGCCTGTCCGCCTGCCCGCCAGCACACACGCACGCTAGCAGACTCGTCAAACATTCTACATAGCATTGGAGGACATTAGAAGAGTCCAGATGGATGAATAATTCTCACTTGGATTATAGACCAAAGTGCACTCAACCATAATTACATCTTCAATAAATAAACAAAAGAAGCTATATATCAACAGTTGAGTGAACAAACCAAAAAATCAATCATTCATATTGCCTTATTTCATTCGAATGGGGGATATAATGGATAAACATAGTTTAATCGCAGAGAATTATAGAAGAGTCAAAATAATTATCACCATGATACAATAAACGTGATCTGCAAAACATTAAAGACATCTATCACAGGAAGACAATGAGAAAAATAGAGAAATCAATATTGTAAATTGACTTCAGTAAATTTGACAACAATTTCATCAAGTGGTATATTGGGAAGATGATGATAAGATCATAGTGACTGCAAGAAAAATCCAATAGGACAAAAATCCCTATATATGAGTTGTGAGGAGTCAAGTGGGTAATTGGTCAAGTATAAATAAAAAAATTATCAAAATTGTCAAACATGTAGAAGTCGGGTTAGTGATAGAATTCAAGCCAAGCCTTCATAAACCTGCTAAGGAAGATATATAATGTTAGAGAAAATAATGTTGGGATTTAAGGCATGATGGATAAGTAATTAAAGCAATTTGAGTGAGCAAGTATCCATCAACAATGTGTTCAATATAAAGGAGAATTTATACAAAATCAATAATTAGTAAGTAGATGAGGGAATTCAAAGTTTTTCAAAATATTGCAGATGAAGTCAAATAACTCATTAGCGTTGAATTCCTCTCATTTTGTTCAATATGGGGCATAAGAAATGTATTCCATAAAGAATAGGAATGGGATAAAATATACAATGATTCCACATAATATAATAAAAAAATTGACGAGGGATAAATATGTATAGATACATAAGGATTATGTGATGGAGAAAATAAGAAAAACTTGAGGCATTTATAGAAATCTCAATAGAGAGGAGAGTCTAAGATCAATTTGACAAGACAATCATTTAGGTTGGTCAATAAAATTTAGAAACTAGAAATAAATGAAATGTTAACAAATTAAAGGGTACAAATTTATTATGAAGTGTCGATCTTTGAAAGAAGACTTATAAATGCAATATTTAAAATGAGTTGGAAAGTAATGCAAATGATAAGAAGCCTTGTATAGTGAGAGAAATGTCGGAGGAAGAGTCAAATGAGAATCTTCTTGTATAGAAAGTTGATGGTGGAATTCCAAGGTTGGACCTATAAGGTCAAATACAGGTAGTGAATTATGTACCCTTGAAATAAAGATTAGTATTATGAAGTGTTAAGAGAACAAAGAAGAATTATCAGATGACAAGGATATGGATTATGAAATATAACAAAGCAAGAACACACAGATCATTTCAAGAGGACAAAATATGAATATAATTATGGATATTCATCTAGAAGTAAAAGTGGTACTCTTTTCAAAGTTGCTGAACTATACTTGATGGTTTAAATTAATAATGATGAAGCATGCAGGAATTCTACATTGAGGGGGGGGATGAATGATTACCTTAACCAATGTTTCATTCCCCATTGGAGGCATTTTTTGATGTTTTTGATTAAGGAAAACAGGATTTAAAGGGCCTTGAAACCAAAGTACAATAGAACAACAATCCAGAGGAGAAACATGTCACCAACCCGTAAAAGGTGACCATGGTGACAACAAAGATAACACAATACAACTCAGTCACAACAACAGGTTTTGAACGGGCACCAGGAACCCCATGGTTAAAAAGATAAGCATTAAGACCCTAACCATGAACCACAACAATGGACATCAGGCCAAAAGAGCCAGGAGAGCAAAAGCTGGACAGGGGCTTAAGATTTCCCAATCGGACCCACCTTTTGAGAACGCAAAGGCATATCAAAAGCTGGGGCGGAGAACTTGACCTTTTTCTTCTTGACAACTGTCCAACCATCCTCCACCAAACCGGTAGCCTTCTGCCAAGCCAAGACGTCATCAACGCAACCATCCCCCAAAACCCTCGCAACCCGAGGACCTTGGAGCGAGGCAGAAACAACAACAACAAAAGGAATCATAGGAGAAGAGCCAACATCAGGGGCAGGAATTGGAGGGGTCTCTTCTGCTGAAGGGGGGGCAAGAGGCACCACTGAAGGGGCAGCAACAACACCAGTCGGGTCTGTCGCCTGAGGCAAGCAAACATCCCCAACCGGGGGGGCCTTTTCAACCGTGTAGTGATTGTTTGAAACCCCTTTCCACCAAGAGGGAGACTTCTTCAGTCTGAATAGAATTGAACAACAATGAGCAAGGTGTCCAGTTTTGTGGCATTTCTAACATCGGAAGGGGATGCCCTCGTAATCAAGCTTTTGAATCCAAGAGCCAAGAGAGGTAATCGGCCGAATATTTTCGGGGAGTCCTTTGGAGATGTCAATCTTCACAAGAATGCGAGTATACGTTGAACGAAACACATTGGATGACACTGTATCAACTAGTAAGAATTCCCCAAGGGCCATCCCCATCGCCTCCAAGACAGAATCCAACCAAAGGTGAAGGGGAAGATTCGGTAGCCTAACCCACAGCGGGAATTTATTGAAGGACTCAGTCATTGGGTCAAAGTCCATAAACTAGGGTTTGGACATCAAGGGGAACTTCTCCCCCCATGAGAAACCACGACGCAATATGGCATTTTTGTTGTCAGTAGAGCCGAACTTCACAATGAAAAAACCTTGAGCTACAAGGTAGATTTGGGCCTCATCAGAAAGAAGGGGCTCCCATTCACGGGAGATCCAAGCATTTTTTGATGTTGATGTACATATAAGTACTTATTATTCTTAAGTATTACATTTATCTTTTCATTATAGTCTCTCTTATATTTCTATATGTACTATATGAACTTTTCCCTTGATCTTTGCCTTTGTATCTAAAGATGATCTTACAGGAAAAGAAGATGGTACATTAGGCATATTGTGCATACTAAATCTTATGAAGTAGCTCCAAAGAAGTTATGATGATCAAGCTAGATAAAGTGAGGCTCTTAAAGAAAACATCTGTAATGATCGAGATTATGACTATCCTTCTATATTAAGAGGGAGTCTAACACTTCTTGAAAGGAAACATTGGAGCTTAGAAGATTAATAATCAGAGGGAGTCTAAAAATACATATGTGTGACTGCATGATTTTGTTGGGCCTACTCTCGAGTGCATCATGAGAAAGTATCAACTTATCACTAGAAAATCAAAAGATTGATATAAGATTCATAGTGAGTTCAATAGGCATCCTTGGGTGAAGACAGTTTCTGATGAAGTAGCTATAGGACCTGACTTCCCATGATCATTGTTCAGAAGGAGAAATTTTGAGATACAATCCTTTGTGGATGATATCTTCTCTATGAGGAGAAGTTCTATGTGAAATTCTTTGTAATGTGCTCTCCTCAATGAGAGAGGAGTCCGAGATTGAAACCCTTGTTCCACCCTCTAGTAGTAGCTATGGTGATTCATGGTGGATATTATGTAAATTTTTGATTAAGTAAAACAGGTTTTGAAGGGTGCCTGAAACCCTTTACACCTCAAAATTTTCAATGGAGCCCAAACAAAAAATACAACAGACCAGAGGAGAAACAGGTCATTGATTAGAAAAAGTGACTAGGGTGGCCATACAGATAACACAATTCACTTTTGCCACCAAATTACAACTTCATAAAACCATTTAGGACCCTTTAGTCCCAAAAGAGTGAGAACGAAGAAGCCAATTAGAGGATTGTTGGGATTGTTTGTATTTTTTTCTTTAACCTTTGTCCAACTTTCCTCCACTAACGAAGCCTCCTTCTCCCAAACCAAAGCATTGACATCATGCCCATCCGGAGAAACAGACAATATCATACTAGAAAGATTACCCACAGTATCCTGACCCATAGAGAAAGGGGAAGCCACAACATCCTTATACAACATCAAACAAGAAGCCTGGTTAGACGAGGAAGAAACACAGACACCTAGAGCAACCACAGACTCTGGGGAAACCAAAGGAGCAGGGTCTTTAAGGACAAAGTAATGCTGATCCAAAGCCTCAGTCGACCAAGAAGGTCTTTTCTTTGATTTCCTTAGCTCCACAGGGCAATGTGTAGCCACATGTCTAGTTCTAGAGCAGACCCTACAACAGAAAGGAATAGACAGTCCTCTATGGTTCCGTGGTTTGGGGACCTTCTCTTATTACTTCTGATTGGGCTTCTATTGAGCGGGTCCAGACACTGTTGTTGCGTCGTATCATTAGGTGTCATAGATTCACCCCTCACAACATTGTTTTAGCGGAGTTTGGTGCTCATCCTCTCAAACTTGCCGTTATTTTTGACTTGATTTGGTTTCTTCATTGGCTTCGTGGTTTTATGGAGACTGGTGCTGACCGACATAGATACTCTTTTTTGGCATATTGCTCTTCGGTGGAGATTATGAGATCTGACACTTCTGCTAGATCAAGATGCTGGTACGCTCAAGCCACCTCTTTGTTGGGTTCGATTGAGATTGAGATTGATTGTCTTCCTCCCTATCAGTTTTCGCTGGATGCCCCAGCTCAATTCTTCCCTCTCATCAGGAGTTGAATGAGCATGTCAGACAGGATATCTATAGGCAGTACATTACCACTACTTGGTGTCATCCCCTGGGTGGTTTGCGACCTAAGATGGCCTTCTATGCTGAGCATTTTCTTGTTATTCAGGATGGTATTTTTGTTCGCCCTGCCTATCTTTACCAGCATTGGAATCATGCATTACGGGTCTCTTGGGCTCTTTTAGGGTTGGTTCTCATCGTCTCAGGGCTCGGACTGATCACCATATGGATTAGGTTGATCGATTATGCCAGTTATGCACTCTAATGGAGGTTGTCATGTCCCCTTTTCAAATAATTAAAAAATAATAATCTTTGCTAAGGCAGGCAGGCCCAAGAAAGTGAAGTTTCGGAAAAAGGGGGAGAACTTGATTTTTGCTCATTCTTTGTTATTCTTCAGAGGCTGCCAAACCTGTGGAGAAGGAGACCCAAGAACGAGAGTTTGCAGGTTTCCAGGGAGACCCAAGAATGGGAGTTTGCAGGTTTCCAGGAAGGCTAAGGATGGGAGTTTGAAGCCATTCCATGTGCATGCTCATACAGAGTTTGCCTTTGTGCTGAACAGTGTAGATTTGTGAGTTTTTGGGTGTGTTTTTTGCATGAGTTTGGTGTTTTCAGTTGAGCATTTCATATCAGTTTTGGTTGCTGCTATATTTCAAACTTTAAGCTGTTAAAATAGAGCTGAATATATGTATTGGGACGTGATTAAACTTTTGAGATAGTTTATTAGTGTTGTGTGGTGTTTCCAGGCATTTTTGTGTTAATTTCGGAAGCCCGATGAGCATAGTTTTTGTCCTACATTTGAGAACTGTTGTGTAAAGGTTATACGGATCTGGAAATGTCATTTTTTAGGCTGTTATGTTGCTGAAATTTTTGTAAAAATTTCCACTTTCAGATTTATTAATAATTGGTGAAGCTGTGAAGCTTTTGGCACAATTTCTGGCATACCCGATTTGGGGTTTCTTGAGAAATTTGGAGGATCTTTGTGATATTAGTTGTTTGATCTTAAAGATCTGATTAAAGGTTGGAAATATCATGTAAAATCAGAAAAGGGACATTTCAGTGGTATCAGAGCCATGATCTTGCCAGCCTGAGGGTTTGTAGAAGTTTGCAGGTCAGTTTTGACAACTACCTAGATCTTGCATTTCAGTTTTGAGAACTACCCAAATCTTGCATGTCATAATTTATGATTGCATGTTGCTTCTAATCAGCTGCATGTCAAAATTTATGGTTGCATGCTACTTCTAATCATTTTCATGTTAGTTCTTGGTGAATTTGGTGGTTGTAGAAGTTTGCATTTCAGTTTTGACAAGTACCCAGATCTTGCATGTCAGTTTTGACAACTACCCAGATCTTGCATGTCATAATTTGGTGGTTGCATGTTGCTTCTAATCAGTTGCATGTCCAAATCTATAGTTTCATGCTACTTCTAATCATTTGCATGTTAGTTCTTGGTGAATTTGGTGGTTGTAGAAGTTTGCATGTCAGTTTTGACAACTACCCAGATCTTGCATGCCAGTTTTGGCAACTGCCCAGATCTTGCATGTCATAATTTGGTGGTTGCCTGTTGCTTCTAATCAGTTCCATGTCCAAATCTATGGTTGCATGCTACTTCTAATCATTTGCATGTTAGTTCTTGGTGTTTGAAGAAGTTATATCCTATTGGGGTTACACTCTACTTTATCCAGAATGGACAGGTATAGTATAGAGTCTCAGAGGGAACGATCTTGGACAATTGATAGCCAGAGTCAAAATAGTAGAAAGGATGGTTATTTAGACATTCGAGATAAACTTATGAAAATAAGCCATGACATGTCTAAACAGTTGGTTGAGCACCACCGTATAATGAATGACATGTTATTTGACCCAGCTAAGGTGGATAAGTTGACTGGATTTCTATTTGGCAGATTTTCTCACAGGACAGATGACACAATTCCCAAGAACTTGCATGAGGAGTTTGAGAAACTAGCTGATAGCCAGGTAGAGGTCTCAGATTCTACTCTGCCACAGGAGGTGGTGGGAAAGGATATTACACAGATTGATAGTAACGGTCAACTTGATACTCAAATTGAGACAATTGTTTACAGGTTGTCAAAGGGTGATGCCACAGGTATTCAGGATGGTATAGTTACAACAGGCAGTGACTACAGTGTAGTGGGTTCAGATGATGATTATGAGGATGTTGTTGTGCAGGAAGGTGAGATACCTGGTAGAGATGAGCAAACATTGAGCATTCATGACTTTGTTGAGAAAGAGTACCAGGCACAGTTAGATGCTTCATCACATGAGGTTGAGGCAGGTAGTACTTCACATGATTTATCCTGCCAGCTGAAGGTGAGTGAAGATAGTATTTTGACTTCATTATCTCATCATGATAGGTATGTGGAGTTAGTTGGTATTGGTCATATTACTCACGTGAGGATTTTGCTTTAGTTACCAGCTAATTCTAGTTTACAGATATGGACTCAAGATTGTTATATTGGCATTTGGGATTCAGTTGACAGGAGATCTTTAACACTTTTTGGTAGCAGTGTTTGTTTGGGTGCTATCATGGATTTGATTAGCAGATTGCACGGTGTTGTCTTTTCTTGTGCTAGCAGCTTGTCCAATGTTGGTATTAGTTTTTATACACCGATGTTGGGCTTTGTTCATATATCCAGTCGACCATACTTGCTAGAATGTGTTGATGATATTTCATATTTGGCAGTGTGTATGGATGAGTCCCAGGATCATATTGGCATTGATGACATCCAGGAGGATGCAATGGGCAATTTTGAAGACTTAGTTTCCTTGGGTATAGAGGAGTTGGACAGCAATGCTAATGTTTTTGATACTCCGTATGTTGATATGAGTTTTAGATTTGATTCACAAGATATGGATGGTAATACTCTAGAGACTAGTAACTTTGAGGATACTCCTTTAGACAGTGCATCAGAGGAGGTTTGTAGGAGACAGTCAAGCCAGTGCCATCATGTGTCTAATCAGTTGAGAGTTAGTGACCAAGACATTGCTATCACTTGCCAGCATTTCGATGCTGCTCGTCAGTTGTTAGCAGTTTATGGATGGGGTTCTCCTACTAGTGATGAGCAGGGAGGCAGTTATCTTTCCTTGACAGAGTTCCACTCTTTATGGGAGGCTATCCAGATTTTGAGACATGATTATATGCAGTTGGTAGCCGACAGAGATTATCTTATTAAGTGGGGCAGTACAACATATGATGCATTGTTGGCCAAGGAAGATGAGGTGAGTGAGCTTACTGAGTAGCTTGTGGTGACTTCTGAGATTCTTGAGAGTACACAGTTAGCTTTCAAGGAGTCATAGTTTCATTTGGCTAAGGTGACCATGGAGTTAGAGCGACTATAGTCTTCACCTGATTCTATACAGTCACAAGCAGTGGTGTTTGGTGATCCGAGGATGTCCATGGCTGAGATTGTCAGAGACAGTGGAGATGGGGATGCATCCATTCTTGATACTAACATTGGAATATCAGGTTCATTCCCACTAGAGTTAGGTTCAGTTGAGTTGGGTGTTGTAGCAGATTGTTGTATGCCTGACATGGTGGTGGCCTCTAATATTGATGGCACAGAGACTAGAGATTTATCAAAGATCATGTGTGATGTTGGTGAGTCGACAGTTGGCATGGTTCCTACTAGTAACACTACTCCCTTGGTGATATCTTCGGAGGTAGTAGTTAGTTCCAACATGGTTAATGATCAATTGTAGTTAGTTTCATCTGGATTACAGTCTGAGCCACTGACTGAGATTGGTGCATTCTATCGGCATTACACTGTGAGGTATGCTCATCAATTTACCTTTGATGACCATGTTGATGAGATAATGATACAGAGATGTACTTTGGTTCCTAGTGCTTATCATCAGTTATGGGACAATTTGATGCCTCAAGATGAGAGTTGTGATGGGCATGACATGACGATAGGTTCTACAGTTGACAGCTTGATAATACATGACTTAGAGTAGGAGTTTCAGAGTGATGCTTCAGCGGGTGTTGTTATTGATTCTACTCCTTTGGCTATGACATCTCCTGACTTAGCTGGTGATCAGTCACAATGGGTTGTATCACTTGTTCATGGTGAGTTGTTGACTAAGGTTGGTTTTTTTTATCAACATTATATTGCAAGGTATGTACATCAGTTAGCATTTGATCCTTGTGTTGAGGAGTTGATGGCAGGAAGATTTGGTTTGGGTTCCAATTCTTGCTATTTATCTTGTGATGGCTTTTCACCATCAGGGGTGCATGGTAGTTATGGTTATGAGATAGTGGCCGATGATTTGCAAAGTTGTGTTGACTGCAGGAGTTGTACAGTGTGTGGATTCTCCATACTTGGTACAGTTTCATTCGAGAGCATTCACCATTGTTGCAGAGTTGGATTGTGCATTCCGTATAGGCCAGTGGGATGCGTTGATGGTATTTACTGTGTTGGTAGTTTGATTTGTCCACTTTGCTTGGGTTCTGATGTTCTAAGAGTTTGTGCCTCATGGGTTTTTGATTGTGGTAGTGGTGATTTCAGAGTTTGGTTGAGCTATAATTGTCAGTTTGATTATGGATTCCTCTTGGTCATATTGCAGAGGATATTGCAGGAGCCTGTGTTAATTGGTAGTAGTATAGTTCATGACTACATTTGGGATCCAGGTGGATTGATTGGTTTATTGTTCAACCATTGCTTGAGGACAAGCAATGTTTGGGAGGGGAGGACTTGTCATGTCCCCTTTTCAAATAATTAAAAAATAATAATCTTTGCTAAGGCAGGCAGGCCCAAGAAAGTGAAGTTTCAGAAAAAGGGGGAGAACTTGATTTTTGCTCATTCTTTGTTATTCTTCAGAGGCTGCCAAACCTGTGGAGAAGGAGACCCAAGAACGGGAGTTTGCAGGTTTCCAGGGAGACCCAAGAATGGGAGTTTGCAGGTTTCCAGGAAGGCTAAGGACGGGAGTTTGAAGCCATTCCATGTGCATGCTCATACAGAGTTTGCCTTTGTGCTGAACAGTGTAGATTTGTGGGTTTTTGGGTGTGTTTTTTGCATGAGTTTGGTGTTTTCAGTTGAGCATTTCATATCAGTTTTGGTTGCTGCTTTATTTCAGACTTTAAGCTGTTAAAATAGAGCTGAATATATGTATTGGGACGTGATTAAACTTTTGAGATAGTTTATTAGTGTTGTGTGGTGTTTCCGGGCATTTTTGTGTTAATTTCGGGAGCCCGATGAGCATATTTTTTGTCCTACATTTGAGAACTGTTGTGTAAAGGTTATACGGATCTGGAAATGTCATTTTTTAGGCTGTTATGCTACTGAAATTTTTGTAAAAATTTCCACTTTCAGATTTATTAATAATTGGTGAAGCTGTGAAGCTTTTGGCACAATTTTTGGCATACCCGATTTGGGGTTTCTTGAGAAATTTGGAGGATCTTTGTGATATTAGTTGTTTGATCTTAAAGATCTGATTAAAGGTTGAAAATATCATGTAAAATCAAAAAATGGACATTTCAGAGGTTGAGACTGAGACTCACTTCATATTTCATTGTCCTCATTACTATGAGATCAGAGGGAGATTCTATTGCCTTTTCAGAGACTGTTCTTCTCTCTCGATGTTCTTCAATTATATTGATGAGCGATGTTTAACACTTTATCTTCAGGAGGCCACCCATCTTTGAGAGAATACCTTGCAATCCTTTCTTCACAGACGGACTTCTGATCAGCTCATTACCAACTTTTTCTCTCCCTTGTCTCCTTTGAGGGGTTTGAAAAGGCCTTCCACTACTTCACATTCCAGATCTGTCAGACATTGTACCAATCTCTATAGGCAGCATCAGTTCTATAGGGGTTCTTCACAGCATCCGAAGACAATGGATTGTCCACGGATGTACCTCTCTATTATGGATTTCTTTGTGACAATGAAGGACCCTTAGTCCTTACCTTGTCTTTCTTTCTTCTTGTTGCTTTGTTCCTTTTCAGTCACCATTTGGTGCCTTTGCTTGGCTGACTCTTCTGTTTGTATGCTCAGTCCCATAAACCGTTTTGGTTTTTCGTGGACATTAATACTTTTATCTTATCTTTATCTTATCATAGTCTAAAGTTTGAATCGAGGAACCATTAGGGAACTAAAGTTTGATCTTCTCAGGGAGGCCCTTCGAAATATCAACCACCACAAGAATGTGAGTGTAAGTAGTATGAAAAATATCCAAAGATTTAGAGTCCACCATCTAGAAGATCTTAGTGGCATCTCCCATAGCTTCAAGAACCAAATCCAACCATAGGTGAAGGGGGAGATTCGGGAGCCTGACCCAGAGAGGCATTTGAGAGAAAGATTTAGAAGAAGGGTTGAAACCCTCATGCTATGGTTTGGCCAACAAAGGGTGACGATCCTCCCAATTGAAGCGATTGCACAAAATAGCCCTCCGATCTTCAACACCATCAAATTTAACTATGAAAAAAACCCTTGGCCATAGGGTAAATCTGGACAGATTTAGAAATCAATGGGTCCCAATGCTTAGAAATCCAAGCATGAAGAGCTGGGAGGGAAGGCCAAAAGCCTCTAAATTTGAAAATAGCTGCCTTCTCATAGAAGTCCTCAATCTTTTGAACAATTTCTTTTGCAACATCGTCCTCCAACTCCAACCGAATAGGAAGGCAGACCAAGACAAGAGTCACATCCAATGAGAAAATCGGATGAACCATCGCCGAAACCCCTAAACCATATGGATGACGGCTTCAAAAGCAACCACATCTGCAAAGGAGTAGCACAACCACCTGTAGCCAAAGCAGGAACCCAATCCTATGTCTGACTTCTGGAGACAGGCCGAGAAACAACCCCAACAGTCATCTGTAGACTAGGCAAAACGAATGGGAGCAACAAGTAGGAGCCGCGAGCGGGAAAACTATATACCATGTAAGTTACTACATGATGCTGTAATGATATGTGATGAAAGGTTATGATCTTTCATTGGCATATTAAAACAGAAGGTAATCATTGTAAGATGACGATCTTATAAATGATAGCCTTGTTATCATGACAAACTTGATTAAATTGTTGGCCCAGAGTGCTAGAAGTCATGATAATGAACAAACAGAAGGTAACCATTGTAAGGTGGAAATCTTATAAATGATAGACCTGTTATCATGATTTTTCAGGCCAAATTTGTCCAGACACGTTGATAACCAACTTATCATGGTTCTTTAGGCTAGATTTTGCCGGACACCATGAAAGTTGTTATGGTTCTTTGGGAGAGATCTTGCTAGACACCATAACTTAAATCTATTATAGAAAACACTTAAGGTGGTATTTAATGTTGTATTATATATGCTTCAATTCCCCCCTTGCCAAAGAGGGAGTGTTGAGAAATTTAGCCTCGTTGTGAATCAAAAAAAATTCTATATGTAATATATGTTAATATATATATATATATGTGTGTGTGTGTGTTGATGGATTTATGTTAATATCCTTAAATATGCCATTCTAGAAATATCATTATGAGATGATGTCTCTTCATATACTCAAGAGCATAATGTGTTCTATATCAATCCTCTCTAACTAAGAGGGAGTGTTAAGTTTTTAGTTCAATCAAATTGATATGATCATGAGATTCATAATTGATGATAATTCATCTTTATATATATATATATATATAAAATTATTTATAATATACTAACTAATGATGATTAACTATAGAGACATGTCTCTTCCTCTCATATTTATATGAGATCGAAATCTACATTTGAACACATCAATTACAATGACCATGATAGTGCATTTGTAGAAAATGATCCATGTTACTTAACATAAGACATAATGAAAGATGTAACTCAACTTATCGTTGGTGGTTTTCAACATCTCAAGGATGAAATTAGTCATCATTTTCTTAGAAGGGTTGCTACACTAAAGTCATTTACAAAAATCAGATTATGCAATCTCTTGCTTGACTTGAAATTGTATGACCTAATACACATTATGTTTTAGTATTTCTTGGGCACAATTGGGCAAAAACACCTTGCAGATATTTTGCAGCTATGGAGACTATTATGGTTATGACCATAAATGAGAGTGATACTCATTATCAAACTCTTATGCATATGTTAGCAATTTCAAGGCAAGAAAAGATGCTTTAAAAATAACTTATAAGTTGGTCAACAATGTGCTCAAACAATGTGAGCTAAAATTTGAGAAGTACAAACAACAGGCTAACGAAGAACTAATGCAACCACATATTGCTAAGGACATAGACACATATGTAAGTGGAGACTTACTTCATGAGGCAAAATCTGGAACAAATATGTCTAAAAAAAATTAGAGGTTGGCTTCCAACCAAGTGAGGATACAATTATGGAAGAACCCATTGTTACTAACAAGAGGTATTCTAAGCTCTTAATTGGCAAATTGTTGATTACTATTGGCAAAACTAGTGGAGATGAAAACTCATTTAATGGATCTCTAGATGATCATAATGCTATTCCATTATCACCCCAAGAAGAGTGCATGACTTCAGCTGTAGAAGCAATTCAAGATGATTACATCACTTCAACAGTTGAGGATTAATCATAAAATGTGCTATGTGATAACTCTTACTCTCTAGGTGAATTTGAACATGAGACCTTTTTGAAGATTTCATGGACATATTATTGGTTACAAAAGAAAAACTAGTGCAAGTGTCAACAACGACAAATAACTCCCACAAATTCATTGAAGAACTTATGTGGAAAACCCAAAGTGATGAAAGGCAACGAGGTTTCTTATGTGGAGTCAATAGTATGCAACTAATATCAATCAACAAAGCATTTGAAATGATGAAATTAGATTAACTGCAACTCTTAGTGGATAGGGAACTTGCTATCAAGTTTGGAGAAGAGAAGGAAAAAGTGATAGATAAACTTTGTCTTTAGCTAAGTATGACACATTACACCTTGTTCCAGGCTAAAACTTTGTCTTTAGCTAAGTATGACACATTACACCTTGTTCCAAGCTAAAAAATAAGCATCTATTGCAACCATTCACAAGGAGAATGAAAAAAAATTGGAACTATGGAGATTGTACAAATTGTTGAGGGATCAAAATACAATTTGTAAACATGAAAGTAAACACAATGTTTCCACCATTCTCCATCCCGACAAGGCATGTAATGCCAATGCAGACCATAAGGATCAGCAAGAAGTCAAACACATGAGTTGTGATTTTTACACCAACAAAACATGGTTTAACAATATTATGAGTTAGAAGATGAACCAAGTGATACAAATAATTGAAAACTCATGTGATGGTGAAACTCTTAGTAGTAAATATGATGTTTGACTATTGATATTTGTAATGAATGAGAAATTGCAGAGATGACTTCATGTAATAATGAAGACTCCTAAAACTCACTAATAGATTTCCAGTTGAGCTTTGTGTGTGTTGCAACTATTAATTCATTAGGTGATAGTTTTATTTTTATGCATATCCCCATTGAAGGTGGTTGCTTTGATGGGTCTGCTATTACATTTTTAGATTTAGCTCATCCTTTAGAAGATAGTGAGTTGTAGATTGATCTCTTCTTGAGGCACATATCTTATGAGGTGATTTTCCTTCCGATACAAGGGTATAGTGACCACATAAGTATTATTCTTATTCCTAACTCATATTATGGCAGTAGCTTGGAGAATTTTTTGGTTTTGGTGAGGTGATTGACTTGTTCAATTGGTTGATTCCAAGATGACAACACGTTGATAGACACCTATTTCTATACCAAAGATCTTGGTGACAGGTTGATTTGGGATCCATGAGTTAATATGATGGTTACTATGCATTATGTGGACTATGATGAGAGACTTGACACAATTGTCTTCAGAGTAGCATTGTAGGTAGAAACAACAACATCTCTTAGGATGACATGGGATGCAAGGATCATAGCGACAAATGGGTTGCATTCTTATTTTTGGTATGAGAGCATGGCAAGTCCTAAATTTAAAGGTACTAGTATGTGCCACAAAGATGCTAACAAATGTATATGGGATCCTAATATTGGTTGGACTCATGATTTCTTGAGGAGAAGTATTCTCGGGGAGGGAGGACTATAATGTCTCTTTTGGGAAATTAGGAAATCAATAACATATTCATGTAATATTAAAATTGACTTGTGATAACATAATGTAACATAATTGAAAGAGGTCAATTTATTATTATAAAGTGGGAAAAAGTGCAAAAGGAGGAATAAGACAAAAAGACAAGAGAATGTAGTTGAAGAGTCATTGTTTGAGTATTAAAGGAGGGAGTACTATTCATTTCAACAAGCTTGGTTTCATTATTTTGGAGCTAGCTTTTTAGTAGCTCATTACATCCTATTGAGTAGTTTAAATTAAAGAATTCTCAATTTTAAATGACATTAAAAGGCACATTAGAATTCGCCAAAATGCTCTATGAGATAGGTAGCAAACTTGAGCTGAAATCATTGGCAAGGGAAAATGTTCTCAATATTTTGATATGTTTGGAAGGATGTTTAAGCATGGTCAAGCAGTTACCCTCTAATTTATTGTAGACCACTCTTGCTCCTATAGTGATTGTGTTGAATCCCTGCAAGTCACTGAAGTAGTCAGATAATGAGATAAGGTTGTTGGCTACTTCTTGTTTGATGGAGGTTACAAGAATTTTTTCTCCTCAAGAACCTTATTAAGAAGACATAATGAAAAAGGCAGTTCAACTTATCGTTGGTAGTTTTCAACATCTTGGGGATGACGGTAGTCATCATTTCCATAAAAGGGCTTCTATACTGAAGTCATTTACAAAAATCAGATTATGCAATCTCTTGCTTGACTTGGGATTGTATGATCTACTACATACCATGTTTCAACATTTCTTGGGCACAATTGGGAAAACACACCATGTAAACATTTTTGCAGCTATGGAGACTATTATGGTTATGACCATATATGTGAGTGATACTCATTATCAACCTCTTATGCATATGTTAATAATTTTAAGGCAAGAAAAAATGCTTTAAAAGCAACTTATAGGTGGGTCAACAACGTGCTCAAACAATGTGAGCTAAAATTTAAGAAGTACAAACAACAAGCTAAAGAAGAACACAACTACAATTGCTAAGGACATAAACACATGTAAGTGGATAATTGATTAATCAGGCACAATATGGAACAAGTACACCTGAAAAAAATTAGAGGTTGACTTCCAACCAAGTGAGGGATAAATTATGGAAGAACCCATTCTTACTAATGAGAGGTATTCTAAGCTCTTAATTGGCAAATTGTTGATAACTATTGACAAAACTGGTGGAGAGGAGAACTCAGTTAATGGATCTATAGATGATCATAATTCTATTCAATTATCACCCCAAGAAGAGTGCATGACATTAGGTGTAGAAATAATTAAAGATGATGATTATATCGCTCCAACAATTCAAGATTAACTAGAAAATGTGTTACATGATACCTCTTACTCTGTAGGTGAATTTGAACACAAGCTCTTGTTGAAGATTTGATGGACATGTTGCTGGTTACAAAAGAAAAGGTAGTGCAAGTGTCAATAAGGGCAGATGACTCCCACAAATCCATTGAAGAACTTATGTAGAAAATCCAAAGTGATGAAAGGAAATATGGTTTCTCATGTGGAGTCAATAATATGCAACTATAATCAATCAATGAAGCATTTGAAATGATGAAATCATGTTACTTGCAACTCTTAGCGGATAGGGAACATGCTATGAAGTTTGGAGAAGACAAGGAAAAAGTAATAGATGAACTCTATCTTTAGCTAAGTATGACACATTAATCCTTGTTCTAGGCTAAAAATAGGACTTTTGTTGTAGCCATTCACAAGGAAAATTAAATTGAATATAGAACATGGAGATGGTGAAAAATTTCTAAAGGAATCAATACCATTTGTGATCATGAAAGTAAACATAATGTTTCCATCATTCTCTTTCCTGATGAGGCACGCAATGCTAATGAGGACCAACAAGAAGTCAAACATATGAGTTCTAATTGTTATGTCATCAACAAACATTTTCACAATATTATGTAGTAGACTAACCAAGTGATATTGAATTCTAAAAGCTCACATGATGGTGAACCTCTTAGTAATAAAGATGATGGTTGACTATTGATATTTATGATGAATCATAAAATTCTTAGATGACTTCATGGAACAATGAAGGCTCCTAAAACTCACTAATAGGATTTCAAATGAACGTTGTGTGTGTTGCAACTATTAACTCTTTGGGTGGTGATTTTTTTACTCATATCACCAGTGATAGTGGTTGCTCCGATGGGTTTGCTATTATATTTTCAGACTTGGCTCATACTTATGAGGCAATTTTCCTTCTGATACAAGGGTATATTGACGACATGGGTATCATTCATATTCCTAACTCATATTATAGCAACAACTTGGAGATGTTTTCGATTTTGGTGGGTGACCCACTTGTTCAATTGGCTGATTCAAGATATGTCAGGTTGGTAGACACCAATTTCTACTCCCAAGATCATGCTGACAAGTTGATTTTCTATCCATGAGTTAATATGATGGATACTATGCATTATGTGGACTATGTTGAGTTGCTTCACTATTTGAGACTTGACACAGTTGTGTTCAGAGTAGCACAATAGGTGGAAGCAACAATATCTCTCACGATGACATGAGATCCAACGATCCTAGTGATGAATGGGTTGCATTAGTTTGCATTCCTATTTTTGGTACCATAGCATGGTAGGTCTTCACTTCAAACTTACTAGTATGGGTCACAAAGATTCTAACAAATGTATATGGGGTCCTAATATTGGTTGGACTCATGATTGCTTGAGGGAAAACAATCTCAAGGAGGGAGGACTATAATGTCCCTTTTTGGGATATTAGGAAATTAAGGACATTCATATAATATTAAAATTGACTTATGAGAATATAATGTAACTTAATTGATAGGGGTAAATTTAATATTACAAAGTGTGCAAAAGTGACAAAGAGGAATAAAACAAAAAGACAAGAGAAAGTCGCTGAAGTGTCATTGTTTGAGCATTAAAGGAGGAAGTCCTATTCATTTCAACAAGCTTGGTTTTTTTTTAAATTTTGGAGCTGGATTTCTATTATCTTATTACATCCTATTGAGTAGTTCAAATTTAAGAGTTCTAAATTTTACATGACATTAAAAGAAAAATTAGAATTGGCCAAAATGTTCTATGAGACAGGTAGCAAATTTGAGCTGAAATTGTTGGCAAGGGAAAAGATTCTCAATCTTTTGATTGTTTGGTAGGATGTTTAAGCATGGTCGAGCAATCACCCTCTGATTTATTGTAGATGACTTTTTCTCCTATAGTGAGTGCAATGAATCACCACAAGTGGCTAAAGCACTCAAATGGAGAGATACAATTGTTTCCTACTTCTTGTTTGTTGGAGGTTACAAGAAGTTTTTCTCCTCAAGAACCTCATGAAGAAGCCATAATGAAAGAGGTAGTTCAACTTATCATTGGTAGTTTTCATCATCTCGGGGATGATGGTAGTTCTCATTTCACTAGAAGGGCTACTATATTGAAGACATTTACATAAATTAGATTATGCAATCTCTTACTTGACTTGGGATTGAATGACCTAATACATACCATGTTTCAACATTTATTGGGCACAATTAGGCAAAAACACCATGCAAAATTTTTTGCACCTATGGAGACTATTATGGTTATGACCATAAATGATAGCGATACTCATTATCAACGTCTTATGCATATGTTAGCAATCCCAAGGCAAGAAAATATTCTTTAAAGAAAGCTTATAAGTTGGTCAACAATGTGCTTAAACAATGTGAGCTAAAGTTTGAGAAGTATAAAGAAAAAAAGGCTAAAGAAGAACTAATGGAAGCACACATTGGTAAGGACAAAGACACATATGTAAGTGGAGATTCGATTCATGAGGTACAATTTGGAACAACGACATCTAAAAACAAATTAGAGGCTGACTTCCAACCAAGTAAGGATAAAATTGTGGAAGAACTCATTGTTACTAATGAGAGGTATTCTAAGCTCTTAATTATATTGGCTAATTGTTGATTACTATTGACAAAACTAGTGGAGAGGAAAACTCATTTAATGGATCTATAAATGATCATAATGCTATTCCATTATAACCCTAAGAAGAGTACATGACATCAGGTGTATAAACAATTAAAGATGATGATTATATCGCCCCAATAGTTGAGAAAATGTGTTATGTGATAACTCTTACTCCCTAGGTGAATTTGAACACAATGCTTTGTCAAAGATTTGATGGACAAGTTATTGGTTACAAAAGAAAAGCTAGTGCAAGTGTCAACAATGGTAGATGAATCCCAATGAAAGGCAACATGGTTTCTCATGTGGAGTCAATAGTGTGGAACTATAATCAATCAACGAAGCATTTGAAATGATGAAATCAAACTACTTGCAACTCTTAGTGGATAGGGAACTTGCTATTAAGTTTGGAGAAGACAAGGAAAAAATAATAGATGAACTTTGTCTTTAGCTAAGTATGACACACTACTCCTTGTTCCAGGCTAAAAATTGAACTTCTATTCACAAGAAAAATTAAATAAAATATAGAACTACTGAGATTGTACAAATTGCTAAAGGAATTGATACCATTTGTAAGCATGAAAGTAAACACAATGTTTGCACCATTCTCCATCTTAATGAGGCATGTAACGTCGATGAAAACCATAAGGACTAGTAAGAAGTCAAACACACGAGTTTTGTTTTTTTACATCAAAACAACGCATTTTAACAATATTATGAAGTAGAAGACGAACCAAGTGATACAAATTCTGAGAACTCATGTGATGGTGAACCTCTTAGTAGTAAAGATTATCATTTACTATTGATATTTTTAATGAATAAACAACTTTAGAGATGACTTCATGGAATAATGAAGGCTCCTAAAACTCACTAATAGATTTTCAATTGAGCTTTGTATGTGTTGCAACTATTAATTCATAGGGTGATGATGTTATTTCTATGCATATCACCATTTATAGTGGTTGCTCCAATGGGGTTTCTATTATAATTTCATATTTGAATCATCCTTTAGAAGATAGTGAGTTGCAGATTGATCTCTTCTTGAGGCACATGTCTTCTGAGATGATTATCCTTCTGATACAAGGGTAGAGTAACAACATGGGTATCATTTCTATTCCTAACTCATTATAGCAACAACTTGGAGATGTTTTTGGTTTTGGTGGGGTAATCCACTTGTTCAATTGGATGGTTTAAGATGATGATGAGTTGGTAGACACCTATTGCTACACCCAATATCATGTTGACATGTTGATTTGGGATCCATGAGTTAATATGATGGACACTATGCATTATGTGGACTATGTTGAATTTCTTCACTATGAGACTTGACATAGTTGTACTTAGAGTAATACAATAGGTAGAAGAAAAAATATCTCTTAGGATGACATAGGATCTAGGGATCATAGTGATAAATGGGTTGCATTAGGTTGCATTTGTATTTATGGTACCATATCATGGTAGGTCTTGATTTCAAAGTTACTAGTATGATCCACAAAGATGCTAGAAAATGTATATGGGATTCTAATATTGGTTGGACTCATGATTTCTTGAGGGCAAGCAATCTCGAGGATGGAGGACTCTAATGTCCCCTTTTTGAAATATTAGGAAATTAAGGTCATATTCATGTAATATTAAAATTTACTTATTAGAACATAACGTAACTTAATTGTAAGTGGTCAATTTAATATTATAAAGTGGGAAAAAATGACAAAAGGAGGAATAAGAAAAAAAGACAAGATAAGGTAGCTGAAGAGTCACTATTTGAGCATTAAAGGAGTAAGTTCTATTCATTTCAACGAGCTTGGTTTTAATATTTTAGAGTTGTCTTTTTAGTTTTTCTTGGAGAAACATTGGGAGAGCTTACCACTATTTTGTTTAGACCTAAGGACAAAAACCTTCAAGCCATTTGTGGTGGATTAGACACAAACTTGACTCATCATTGTAGTGGATTCAAGACAAATTTCATGTTGAGCTTATAGGCTCTTTCGTAGTTTTCCAATCTGATGATGTAACTGTATTTAATATTTACTTTTAGAATTCTAGTTATTGTATTATAGATGTAATGCAATAACTCATTTTGAGGCTTTTATATGAACAATTTTATGGCCTATAATAGTGGATTTATTTGCAAAAAGCTATATGTTGTTTCCTAATTTTTTGGGTGAAAAGTCGGAAGAAGTACCTAGTGGGATATTACATTTTCAACCTATCAAAACCTATTTTCACCCTTAAAAATAAAATAAAATAAAGAACATATTTTGCTATCAATTACCATTTTATAGGATTTCAATGGTAAAACATTGAGAAAAATAGAAAACCCTACTACTGTACCATAGTATCTATTTATAAAGAAGAGGGGATTTCTAGGTATGTGGATACAACCTAATTTTCCATGAGGACTTATTTAATTTTAATTTTGCAAAACAAACACATTGGTTGGTTTTGAGAGAAGGAAAATTTATGCAAAACTTTTTAAGGTAGAAGGGAAAGAGCTAGAGAAAATTGTAGGAAAACTATTGGTCCAAATTCTATACTGTCATATGCTTTCTTTAATTAAAAATAAGGTCTTTAATGACTAATTTTTTGATGTTGAGGATATGTGATGACTTAGAGCAATAATTTTCTCATGCAATTTTGTAGTTGTCTCTTCCAAACTATCTATGGACTCAATATTTGATAATGCAATGTTGCTTTTGTCTTGTTCAAGTTCTATTATATGAACTCCATGGCTCATGGTTAGGGATAGATAGGATTGTAATTCCACTAAATTCATCACTTTTCTATCTTGTTCTCATTGTAGTTGCCTCACCTTTTGTATAATCTTGTTGACTACTCCACTTTATGATGTAGTGGAGCTTGAAACTAGATGAAGCTAACTACTTAGCTTTTCCAAGTTCCTTTGTGCTTCCCCCTTTTGTTATTCCAGGTCCTTAACAAATTTTTATCCATATGTAAATAGTTTTCCCACTTCACTCAATACTATTGTAATGTCATTCACTAGATCTGCTAGCGTCTCCCATTCTATAGTATTTTTCTCCATCAATTTACTTATCACTTTCTTCTACAAACTCTGCTAAACAATGTTTATTGCAACTATCTGCAAATCTTGACCTTGATAAAAAAACCTTTGATAAATGTGTCTAACTGATCTATTAGTGAACCTTCTTCATTCTAGGGTGTATTAGGAACTAATTATGCTAAAATATTAATGGCTTTTCTTAGGAATCTTTCTTTCTTATTCTTAATTCTTTCCTTACCTCTTACAACCTTCCTCTTTACCTTTTCTAAATACTTAAATAATTATGTAGGATTCAACTTAGTGATATCTAGTAGTTAAGGTGTTTCTTCTTCTTCTTCTCCCAAATCCTCTTCTTCTTCTTCCTCTAAGATCTACACCTATTTGTGCATTTTCTGTATACCTAGCTCAAGACTTAACTTTATTTTATCATGATACTCTTTATCCACTTTTTCTTATCTTTCTTCTTGCTAACTCTGTGCAATTTTCTCTTTCTTCTTCTTAGGTAAGACTGACTCTTATTATATCATAAGGGACTGTTGTTGACTGGTTATATCAATAACTTAAACTTTAGTTCCACTAGTTGGTGAGATATTCATAATTTGACCTTCAATGTTTTGTACCTATTTAGGAACACCATTAATAAAATCATAAATTATCTATTCAACTATAAATGTATCATCAACTTGAATAGGCATGGATTGATCCTTTATCTCCTCCTCAATCCTTCAATTTTTCTTCAACATATCAACTGTTCCAGTATGTAGACTTTATGTATCATCTATACAAATTCTTGTTGCTCAATTTTTTGCACCAAATTGCTTTATGTGAGCTTCATATAATACTTTAGCATCCTCAGGGATCATCTTAGGTTGTAACTCACTTAGTGTTTTTTCATAATTTCTTTATCCATCTATAGGGAAGATGACCATATGACAACAATCAATTGATACAATTCATTAGGAATGAATAGATTTATCTCCATAGGTGTTCTACTAAACTTATGAATATGTTGCATGATTACATCTTCAATCTTCTTCACTTCCAAAATTTTATTTCTCTCTCGACTATTGCTAATCCACCAATTTCTATGATACCTTTTGTGATCTCATCAATGATAGGCTCTTTACTTTTTACACCCCTTTATTTTCAATTCTGATGCTTCTTTATCTAATTATATTCTCTCAGCTTCTTCCTCTTCCTCTTCTCTTTTATCACTTTTTCTTTTTAGGAATCCACTTAATAGAAGAATTATCTTGACCTTTCTGTTTCATTGGTTTAGTATTTTCTTTTTTGATCACAAATCTAGTCTACCTGCTTTACACTTTTCTATATGATGAATGGATGTTGGTAGACGGGTCGTCAATTACAACTATAGTAGTACTTTATGTACCAACTTTCTTGCCACCAGTTTGACTAGCTGACATCCTCCTCTTTTTACTTTCTGTTACCACTGTCTTCAATTCTTTTCAAATACCTGCAAAGGTTTTGTTGAATGTTCCAAACCTTTTTTCCTTCTTTTCCACAAGTTTTGACAATAGTATATCAACATGATTACTTAAATATGCATTAGTAAACTCATTTCCCATAGGTAGAAGCTATTGGTTTCTGGTTTCTATGGGCTGCATTATGTTGAAGATTGTAGCTATGATTGAGATCTTTATCTCTAATGTTATAAAATAGAATTATATTTTTTTATGACCATTATGGTCATCTTCAGCTGAAAAAGATATTTCGTGATAGTATTTAAAATAATATTATATAAAAGAACATGTGTCATACATCATGTGAAGTGACATACATATGCTAATATGAAGTATTAAATATCTAGAAATATGAAGGATATTATTTTTGGAATTCAAAGAGACCGTCACGTGAAAGATGAAGTGTCTAATGCAATCTATTTATGTGATTGCTTGGTATATTGTAATTAAGTGAAGTGAAAAGAATTTCATTTGAACATTTTATCATCAATAAAATTGATATTTTGTTGGCGTGGCTTTTGCTTTTCCCTTCAAATGGAAAGGTTCTCCCAAGATAAATATAATAAATCTTGTGTATTAATATTTTTTCTTTTATCGTTATTCATCTAATTATTGGACAAAAAATTACTTAACATGGTATTAGAGCCTAATTAGATAACTATATGAAAGAAGTCTCTATTTGCATTTATTTGAATTTGTCAAATTTATTTCATCTATGGTGATTTTGATTATCTTCCTTCTTAGAATCCTTGTGTTTGCTTCTTGCTAACAATCCTTCTTCTAGTCTTTGATGAAAGATTTTTTATATTTTTATATTTAATTATAATTTTTTTTTTCTCTTTGTGGTCCTTTGTCTTATCATTGTTTATTTCCTTCAGTATTTTGCTTCAATTTTTTTTGTTGATTAGTCCTCAATTTTTCCTTGCTTGGATCTAGGTAAAGGGGAACATATATTGCTTACTTTTCATCAAATAGACAATATATTCCAAGATATGTTACTGATTCTTTCAGATAAGTATCATGAAAATTTATTTGATGACATTCAATGCATACTATTGTCATGTTCATTCTATGATTTCTTTTATGGTAATGACTCTTCTTCTGTCTCCATTAAGATATTTCTTTCTCTTGGTAAGTGCCATTCATTGGTATTCATTTTTTGTTCTCTTATGGAATTGGACTATATTTGTTATAATTTTTTTATTGTTTTTATATAATTTTTGGTCAAAAGCCTCTAGTTGCTGCCAAAGTCTCATTGTTGTGGGCATAAGGAGATTAAATGGATTGTTTTAATATTGTTATATTTCCTTTCAACAATTGTTTTATTCATTGCTGGAATAATAATGACAACAAGTTTGTATAAATCAATGATGAATTTAGCACTGGTTTTAGCATTTTAAATGGTAACATCTTAGATCACAAACACAACAAGAGAGACCATGTTCTGCTTTACACCATCAAAGTTGGTTCCTTTAGTAATTCTACGTAGACTTTCTTTAAATGTATATTTGTAAGGCTCATAAGCTTTATTCATTTTGTATTATTGACTACTTATATTCAACTTTACTTTTTAAGGTTGTTGGAAAGGATATCGATCATGAAATAGAAAATAACCTAAGATGGGTGCTTCTTGTATGGATGTGGTGACCATTCAAGAAAGAATCATTATGTCAATCTAAAGTCTTGCTTGATTATTTATTTTATTTGTTATGCTACTATAAGTTGACATCAATTCCCTTTGATAGATCATTAATCAAAGGGGATCCTTTATGCGGTCCTTCTCTTTGAATTTTTGTTATGGTTGAAGGGTTGAATACATAAGACATTTGTAGCGAGTCTGAAATGAGAATTTTGTCTTGCTAATGTAAATACTATGTTATAGATATTTTTGTTCTAGGTTGCTGTCATTTGATGCATTGTTGCAAATTTTATATTAGATGTATTTAAGACTTCATTTTCAAGTCTAAGTCAAGGATGTTAAGTTCAATATGTTTCTAATTCTAGCAATGATGAGATAATGATTAATGACTAGGATAATTCTAAAAAGAAATATGGGTTTGAAGCAGTGGGTTTCAAGTTGTTCCTTCTAGTGTAAAAGGAGTTTGAGCTACCTTGTTAATGAATAAGATTTTTTTTTCAAGTATAGTATAATCAAGAGATGATATTGTTGGATAAATGAGAGGAGAGGGGTGAATCAATTATCTTAAGTCCCTTAACACAAAATTCACCTTATATATGTTAGAATAATTAGATATTTCTTAATCAACTCTAGTCTACTTACGCTAAATTTTAGGCATCTAATAATTAATTCTTTTATAAATTATTATTATGCAACCCAGGTTAGACCCTTTTTGGGTTTTGATCTCTCTTATAAGGATGATCTCTCTTTGTAATTAACCAATTCAATTGAGATTAATTCATTTTGATTATAACGATCTTTCTTTTTTTTCATCAAGAATGTCTCATCTATGAATCTAGCAATTCTAGCCTCTATAGCTTTTTGCTGTTCTCTTCTCTAATAGGTGTTTGCATGTAGGTGATTCTTGGGAGCTATGGAATTGATCTTTCATCAACTTCAACATGGTATCAGAGCCCCAGATCTTCATACCCCTATTGTATTTTTGAGAGATTTGGCATTGGTTTTCAGATCTGTGGCTTTCAAAGGATTTTATATTAGATTTTGAGAGACCTATTTTTTAGAGCATTTTGAGCCTAAATGGACATCACTATTGATCTCAGAGTGCTTGAAAACCTTCATTTCTATATAAAATATGTTTAGACACTATTGAAATCTGCGGCAATTTTTTTTGCATCCCGGGCTTGAAAATCAAGGCAATTTTTTTAAATTTTTATTTATCAAAAATTTTAACCTACATGTGCAGGCTCTATGTGTAGAACGATTTTTTCTTGATCTACGCTCTGGCCAACCTCGTATTTGGTGCATTATTTTTGCCCATAAAAAGTCTCGCTGCACACCGAGCTTGCCATTTTGGAAATAGTTTTCGATGGTTTGTCATGGAGATTTGAGCCCGTTGAAGCCTTGACTAGCAAAAATATGATTCCAGTACATGTTAGTTGTGCTCTTCTTCTCCATCAGGATTTTCTTTCTTATCCATCAGTAATTCATTATTTTATGAGCAATCTTTGTGTTTGATCTGGGCGTTTTGGTTTATGGAGCGCGCCTTGTTTTTTTGGCCCTTCAATCACTTGCCTCATTTGTACTCAGCGCTGCCCTACATGAATCAATAACATACGTCTCCATCTTCTGGTCCATATGCTCATGCTCGTGCTTTTGGTGAGAAGACCCATGGAGGAAAAGAAGATCACACTACCATACTATACACCTCGCTCTTTTGCATGGGGGCTTTGGATGACTGCTGTCAAGCCACCAACTTAGTAGCTTTTTGAGCCATTGTGGAGTTGAAGTGGAGGTGGGAGTTATGGGGCTGCCCTTGGATTCTCAAATTTGGTGAAAAGCATGGTGCTCCTGCTGAATATCAACCTCAACATTGGAACTCTTGCTTCCCACTCTCCCTACACGCTTTTGTTAGCCAAAATGGGCGGACTTTGTAGATGATGCGTCTGCCGAGGAAGAGATCTATGCTAGTACATGTTAGCATTTAAAGCACTTTTTAGGAGAACATCAACTCTCCATCGAACCTCTTTTTCTGTGCGTGCAGGCCTATGCCTTAGAAGGCATGACTCCATGTGGGAGTTCAACAATTTTGGCATTCTTTGGTGGGCATGATGTTCATTTGTAATTCCACTCACCTTCTCGGCTTGAGTGATGGTTTTTGGTGAATGCCGCCAAGTTTGGCAATTTTTAAGGCATTAAATTCATTTGTGTTGGGTGCCCCCATCGTTGAATGCATTTCAATGTTTTTGGGGATTGTTTTTTGCAGGTTGGTAGTTTTGAATGGTTTGTTGATATTTATTGGTTAATGGCCTCTTTATTAGGCATTTCTCCACTATGCCCTTGTGTGCCTTCTTCTCTACTAGTCATCTAGTTTATGGTTTAGTATTGGTGTCTCTTTCCGCGCAATGCACATGTTTTGCATGATCCATCACCCAATTATTTGCAACAACGGGATCCTTTGCCATGAAGATTTGGCGATACTTTCATAAGGATTTGAGGTTGCTACACCTTGAGCCTAATGATTGGATATGAGAAATTAGTGTTCCAGCACATGTTTTTTGCCCAAGCAAGGAATACATTTTTTTTAAACACAAGCTTTGACATGTGGCAACCATTTTGGCCATCAATTTTTAATCCGGCATTGACCCTTTGATCTAGCTCTTGTTTCCAACAGTTGGGATTTTTCTCCAACAAGGGTCTTTTTCTGGCTTTTTTTTTCCTTCAATAGTCGTTTACCCATCAAATTTGGGCTCATCACTTCCTGACATTAGTGCCACATTAGCATTGCATCAACATTCTTGTCACCTCCTCGAGCTATGTTTGGACCTACCTTCACATTTTTGCTCATATCTCGAGTATGCGGACTTCATTTTCTACAAACGAGATATCGCTAGAAATCTGGTTTCGAGGTCATCACAGTGGTACAATTCATTTTCAGCGTCAATATTTTTTTGATGGCTTTTATTTTCTATAAAAGTCAGGAGTTTTATTTTGCACTCCTCGAGACATATCTTGAGCATCCAATCTCTGATTTGAGAATTCTTTATATCATTGGAAAGGTCTTTCTAAGCTCTTTCCAATGATGTGGGTTGTTTTTCCAGTTTCTTCTCCAAGAATATTCTATTTAGTCTTCTACATTTTTGCATTCTGGTAGATATCTTGGTTGTTTCAAGTCCAATGATCAATATAGTTTCTTCAGATGATTCGTCATGACTTGTACTATCTGTTGTATTAGTTGTATGTCTTTTCTAATCTATTTAGACTTTATTTGTATGTATTTTTGCAAAAACAATAAGATAAAGTGTCATATTGCATTTGTATTTTTGTTTTAGTTGTTTTTTCTTGTTTTTCTTTCTAATTCAAGTAGTGTTTTCTGAGGACACTCATGCAGATTATTGTATTATTGGGATTCACCATTTCTTGTGCCTTATTGTACATGCACTATTCTAACTAAAGTGCCATGGGGGTTGATGTTTTGCCTTTCTTTTCCATCTTCCTTTGTCCAATGAGTGTCTCTTTCGTGACATTAACCTCATGACGTGTCTGAGATCAATCACCTCAGTACACACATATGTACTTTTTTGTGCATCTCAATCATGATTCTTTAATATGTAGTTCATTTGGTACACTTTTTTAGTTACCTATCGCCTCACTCTTGTCTACATTAGGGGGGTTCTTCTCTTGTTTCTCATGCTTCCTTTGTTCAATTGATCAACTTTTCAAGCTTTGGTGTTTCATGCCATCTATGTTTTTAAGTTCAATTGTTTGTCTTTTTGTGCCTCCTAATTTGATGCAAATTATAGTCTTCTCTACCTAGTTAGGTTCTATTTCAGTGGAGGTTCTTCAAATCAACAACTACTTTTGATAGAGTTTTGCAATTTCAACATGCTTTAGTGGTGTTTTTCATGATCATCATTTGTTCCTATCATTTGGGATATTTTCTAGTTTGGAGCCTTCTTTAGTCCTTCACTAGTTTCTTTCAGCATATTTTTCATCTCTTTTTGGAGTAGGGTTTTTCCCACGTGGTTTTCTTTATTTCTCTTCTTTTCAGAGATTTGGTTGTGCTTGGGTACCTCTTTAGGCTTGTTTGTCGAGACCCAAATCTACTTTTAGTAGTAGTTTCTAGGTTTTTAGCTACTCCCTAAGTTTATCTTAAGGGGAGTGTTAGAGTAATTAGATGTTTCCTAATTAACTCTAGTTTACTTAAGCTAAACTTTAGACATCTAATAATTAATTCTTTCATTAATTATTATTATGCAACCTAGGTTAGATCATTTTTCAGGTTTCGATCTCTTTTATAAGGATGATCTCTCTTTGTAATTAACTAATTCAATTGAGATTAATTCATTTTGATTATAGCAATCTTTCTTTTTACTCATCAAGAATGTCTCATCTGGCAATTCTAGCCTTCATAGCTTTTTACTTCTCTCTTCTGTAACAGGTGTTTGCATGTAGGTGATTCTTGGGAGATGTGGGATTGATCTTTCATCAACTTTAACAATATAACCTTTCAACACTTAACTTGGTAAAGAATTCAACCAACCAACAATAATTTACAACTTTAAGCATACAAAAATATGAAATATGCCCAATCACATATTAACACTAGTATTTAACATAGAAAACTAGTTTGGATAAAGACCACCACGGAAATTTTTGCCCACAAAGAAATTCACTCTTTTGAACTATCCTCGATTAAGAGCCAACTCTATTAAAGGTTACACAAATAGTTTCTAAATGTGACCCTATTAGGGTATTTCAACCAAAGATCAATCTATTTCTCCTCAATGAGTTGCCTTATTAAAGTGCTTAGTACATTAATTATAATGTCACCTTACAAATAATTTACAAATAGGACTCATAAATCTTCTTAGTTAAGAGATTTTTTGCTACAATGGTTAAAAAATAATAGTGAAATGATGTGTAGAAATAGAAACTACCTCTTCCTATTCATATCTTCTTTCTTCTCTTTACTCATTTTCACAATTTTCCTTATTTGGATAATCAACACACTTCATTCAACACAATTTGTTTCACTTGATTCACACTTTCCTCTTGCTCTATTCTGGTTGGTATATCCCCTTGTACTTGTTTGGTAATCAACAACAAAATTATTCTTCCTCATCCTTTATATTGGAATTGTTTCGTCACTTAATCATTATCGTTACAATTTCCCTGAGTTTTTCTTATCTATTTAATAATATCTCATCTTACATATAATGTATCTAGCACTCAAAAAAATGTTTTATGCATCATGTGAGTTGTAATTCACTTTTGAACTTAAACTTTTCTTGGATCACAAACTTTTCATTGAATTTCTTCCATTTGATCTTACCTAACCAATTTCATCCATAGATTCCTTAAAAAAACTTCTTTCTTTCCTTAGAATATTCTAGATTGGTCTAGATTCTCACTACTTGTCATGCCACAATTGATTTTTTTAAAATTGTTTATCTTTATCGAGTTGTACTCTTCCTGTGTTGAATAACCTCATCTGCTATGTTAACATTGTTCACTCGGTTGACATCTCCTTTCTTGGTAACACTTTTTTTCTCAGTAATACTTACAAATATTTTTCTCAAATGTATACTCGATACACTTCTTTCGAATAATATCTTTTCTTACCAACCACCATTTCCATCTTGATAGCATAAAGTTATTCCTTATCTATTCACTTCACAACTTCAATCCTTTATTTGACTTGTGCATTTTTCTAACTCTTAATCAAATCACTTAAAATAATCAAACCAATATTACCTTGTCAAAGAATTATTCATCAATTTCCCATTTAAGCTCATACACTTAACACTACTTCTTTATTTCATCTTTTAACTTTACCAACCTTTTTATTCTCAGCACCACACCCTTTAGATGATTTGACAACTTACATAAATTAGTAAGTCAATAGTCTTGACATCAATGAAAAAATAACAACTATTCCAATTCTCCTACATGGCTTTTAGTACTTGGTTAAATAAACTTGTTAATCATCAACATCACTTTGGATATTAATATTAGTTGTAGTAACAATCTCCCCCTTTGGCATTGATGACAACACATATGCTTTAATGTTAACTCTCCCCCTTTTATTATTCTTCTCCTTCTTTCATTATCTTCTTTGTCGCATTCTCTCCTTCATTCTATATTCTCTACTCGTCTCCCTTTCTCTTCTCATCCCCATTTGCATTATTCATCTTCCCCTTTGTCAACAATGCCAAAGGTGCCTCTAGTATTTAGGCTAATACTAATTTTCTTCAAAGTTATCTTTGATGTACCAATTACTTATGTTTCATTACAACTTTTATATTCTTCACAACTTTACACTTCTCCTAAAGTGTAAACATCAACATCAAATCATAAGAAGGTATTTTGATAAAGCATGAATTGATGCAACATTCATCTTTCTCTAATGAACATTAGACAGGGGAATAATCCCTAGTTTACCTCTCAAATATTCAAAAGTATCCTTACGTAATGACTTGGTGAAGATATTGACAATTTGCACTTTTAATTTCACATATTCCAACTTTAATTGTTTCTCATGAACTTGTTCTCTCAAGTAGTGATACTTGATTGATATATGCTTTATCTTGGAATGCATCACAAGATTCTTTGAAATTTTTATGATATTGGTAATTGTATTGTGTAAATAAAGCACTCCAATTTAATTCTATGTTTGATTTCTAGGATCAAAGACTATTTTGGGACCCCAAAGGTTATGGGCTCTAACTGTCATGGACACAGTGCACCCCTCATAGGCCAATTAGGGACACAATAAACCCCCTAATAGGACAATGAGGGATGCAATGCACCCTTGATTAGGCCCTATTTTGGGTCCTTTATATTCAGGTCTTGTGCCTAGATAGTTTTGGGGTGTTAATTTCTAAGTAGGTCAGCTTCTGCGAGTTATTTAATTTCAAGCTCTATATGAGCCCCTCCACTTTCTTCATTTCTCATCCAATAATTCTATAATCTAATCTCATATCATATCAAGCACTCACAAGTTCAAGCATTCACACACTAACACTCAAGCCTTCAAGTCTTCAAGCATTCTTCAAGTATCCTCCATTGAAGATCAAGGGTTTAAACATTCAAGAAATTATGGGAGCTATCTTCAAGATCTCCTTCAATCTATTCAAGATCCTTTTTCACATCTTCTACATCTATTTATCTTCATCTTCTTGATCCAAAGCAATTGGTGAAGTAAGCACATTGCACTCGATTCAAGAGACCCTACTATTGTAAGGTGAATTCATACATTTACTTTACATTAAATCTTATAATTATTTCAATAAAAGGTTAATTCCTAAGCTGGGGTTTGACCAAGGAAAACCCCCACCATAAAAAATACCCTTTCTTGTTGTAGATTGCAGATATCAGATCAATGAAGAGGTCGTAGGTTTGAGTACTCCTTTTGAATTTCTTCAAAACTATAAAATTAAAATCAACATTACACTCATTCCATAAAGGCCAATAGGTCACCCCTAATGAATCAATGGCAACTAGGTCACCCTAGATCATCTAGTTTGGATTTGATAGATTGTTGAGTGATTTCTAGGTTTTATCCATTGCACAGTTTCATGCTTAGACCCAACAAATATCATACATTCTCATTAGCACATCAAGAATAAAAACAAGTTCTAAAGGTGTTTTCTCTACCTTATTTATCTTTTTAGAATATTTACTTGTATGAAGCTCTAGCTTATCACATCATCTAGGTTTCTCAAGGATTTGGTTATCTTTGCTCCTATTCTTCCCCAAACCTGGTTTGCATTAGTGCTCCTTTCTTATTTGGTTAGCACTTACCTTTCTAGATCTAGTTCTTTAGAATTAGGATTGTAAGGACCTATCTCCTTGACTTCCCTCTCTCTTTTATCTAATCTATATGGTTATGTGATGAGCTTAGGTTCTATATCCTTGACTCACACTTTTACCACTACATTAATTGATGAAGCAAACTTATGACATTTCCACTTTTGATTTGGTGTTAGATTTCTTATTAAAATTTATATCTTTGTATGTGAATTCTTTATATATTCCTTAGGATATATCACATGTTCTATGATTTAATTCATATCATAAGGTTAGATTTATTGTCCATCTTCTCAACTTGTTTGACGTATGACCTTGTAAGATATAAAAATATGGATGAATAGGATTTAGAATAATGCACATGAAAGAGACCCTAAACTCATATTTTATACATACATATGAATTGTAAGGAGATGGAATGTAAATTTAGAAATGGTAATATTGAAATGAAGAAATGAAAGTACATACCTCCAAAAAAAAATCTACTAAAAACCTTGTCAGACAATTGAAAAAATTGTTAATTTTAGTGATCTTGAACAGAAATTGTGAGATCTACAAAACCTAGAAATATTTTTCTTTTATGAGTGATCTGGTGGACAATTTTAGTGAAAATTGAAGTGTCTCATTTCTCTCCAGAATTTGCACCATCAGAAAGATCTTGGTGTCCTGATTCCAATGCAACTTGAATGGACGAAAATGGAGTCCGGATGCAGAAGTTACACTCAGTCAAAGTTTTGGTCAATAGGCAAACAAGAGGGCTAGATAAGGGGAAAAATTAGACTATCTCAAAAGTGGTCAACAATGGATTTCAAATTAAAGATCTCGTCACAAGCTTGCCAATGGCGTTCGTTTCGTCAAAAATGAACTTCATATGTGAAATTTATGCTTGTTTGAAGTTGGAGGTAAAAAGTTAAAAATGGTGACATCATCATACTATTTGGCAAAAAAGTGATGAGGCAATGGTTCCAATTGTATTCTGACACGTGGCACTTAAGTTGGCATTGGTTGTTTGTACCAAAAATTAGTTCATGAGTTTTGAACTCCAAACCTCTCACCTCCTAACTTTACTCTCCACCATTCCACCAAAGAAGGAGGATTACACTTTTTATGGCAGCCAAACTTTTTCATCCTATAACAAATCAGATATGATAGAAAATTGTGGTCGGTGGGAGTTGAACCATTGACTTGCTATGCACTAAAATTAGTGACAACCACTACTATGGCGCGACAGTTTCTATTTGAATTGATTCATTTTCGATAGCTTTTATTAATTAAGGGTTATTTTTAACAACATTAACCCCTAAAATGACACATAAAATCAATTTTGTTAAACATTTGTTTTCTTTCATTTGTAAGCCCGAACTTATAAGGGCCATTACCTTTAAGATTTAGAATTAAATTAAGGGGATCTAGTGGATATTTTTGTTATTTTAAAATGGCAAGATGGTTATTTGGTTTTAAACCAAATATGGTAAAATTTTATGTATAAAAAGGGGATTATTTTTCTTTGTAAAATAGGGGAGACTCGGAGAGAAATTGGTCTTGGTGAAGTTTTTCAAAGGAATAGGTAGATTTTTCTAGGAGATTATTGGAGCCATTTTTGTACTTCATAGAATTGTTATGCCGTCGAAGTGCTAGAAGAAATGGTCTTGGTGCATAATTGTAGTTGATTTCTGGAGATTAATCGGATAAGTCATACTCTATTGGAGCCGACCCAGAGATGTATTCATGTTTGTGGTGAACTCCAAAATTAAACTTTGTTTGCACTTTCTATCTTCTTCTCTCTCAATTCTATTTCTCACCTAGAGTTTTAATGCCTAAATTCATTAATGTATAAATGTAATAAGTCTTCCGCTAAGTTGCGTTTTTAATTAAGCATTCAATTCTGCAATTAGTCTAGATCCACTTACAAATCAAGTTTGGTATCAGAGCCCAGTTGACTATTACTGCAGTTGTTTTCTTAAATGCTAACAAGATCCAGGATTCAAAAGGGCGAAGGCAAGCTTGAAGAATTCAATCCTCAGATCGGGAAGTGAAGAACATTTCCAAAGATGTCTATTTCTGGAATGGAGGTTCTTGATGAGATCAGTGAGCAGGAATTTTGAAGAGCATTCCTCGAGATGAAGGCTAAGGTGGACATACTTTTTCAAGAAAGACAAGAATAGAAGGAATGTGAAGGAGGTTCATTGAAGCAAGAAGAATGTGAAGACAAGAAAGGGAAACATCATGGAGATGGTGACAAGAAACTAGATCCATCCTCTTCTTCTTCTCCTCCCTCTTCTCCTTCTTCTCCATCTTCTCCTCATTCTACTTCTTTTAATCCTTTCAAGAGTGGGTATAAGCCTAAGATAAAACTGGATGTAAAATTTGACTTGCCTACATATTGTGGTGAACATCATGCTAAAAAATTGGATGATTGGATTTAGCAAGTAGAAGTCTACTGTAGAGTCCAAAACCTATTAGATGATGTTGATAGGATCCAATTAGCTACTCTTCGGTTAGGAGGTACAACTTTAACCTAGTGGGAGAGTAAGACTAAGGCAAAAGTTTCACAGCATGGTAGAGTCAACCTTGACCCAAAAGTAGGGTAAAATCTTACCCCTTTATTTTTGACTTTGACCTGCATTGCTCTGATGACAATTATGTTCACAAATCTCGAAAGTTTGTTGAAAAAGGCACTCAAAACTGCATTGATATTCACTTTCACGCACCCACTCCTACAAGAAAAAGGGTTTTGTTGTTTTGGATGAGGGGTTTACCTTGGTCAAACCCTAGTTTGGAATCAATCTTAATAATGGAATTGAAATAGAGAATGTTAGCAAGTAGTAGAAATAAATCTAACAACAAAGCTATGATATTCATTAGATATGCAATTGCATTTGAAATGTAAACAAGTATATTGATATGAAAGCTTGGACTCAATAATGTAAATCAAAACCTCCATGATTGTATTCTTGAAATCCACCTTGAGGAAGAATGAATAGATATTGAAGATGAACAAAGGATCTCGAAGGAAGATCACACCACCATGATGGATAGATCCAAGGTTTGAATGATGAATCTTGAATGCTTGAATGAAATACCTTCAAAGGCTTGAATTCTTGAATTCTTGATCTTCAATAGAGAAATTGAATGCTTGAATGGGTGATTTCTTTCTAACTTGATTTTCTTGCTTGACTTTTCTTGGGAGAAAACTTGATTACTTGATCATGAAAAGTGGATCACTTAATTGCTTGATTGAGAGAATGAGAGAGGAAGGCTTCCTTTTATACTAGTTTAGGGCATAAACTTCTATAGAGGCTTACATAGGAGAATTAAATTCTAATTAAGCCTCAACACCTAGAAATGGACCTAGATTAAATGAAATTTAAGAGTTTATCATTCTAAAGCTTGAAAAAACTAACCTGGAAGTGGGAAAACAAAATTTTGAACCTCTCTATGCATTTGACAAACTTTTCGATGAAAAGGGGGACTTCGGTCAAGGTCAAGGTTGAATTTGAACTAGGTTATGGTTGAGGTCCATTTTGACCTAGGTTAAGTTTGAGGTTGAGCTTGACCCAGGAGTTTAGGACCCTTTGAAAATGAGCTAGAAGGGAAAAATAATGCCTAGAGAGGCCCAATAGAGCCCTAAATAGGCACAAAAGATGGGAAAGGGGTAGAAAATAGGGGAGAACTTGATGAAGGCCCAAAACACCTTGTAAGAAGGTATAAATGTTCTTAACATGGAAGTGCTTCCATTTTAAGGTGATACATTAAGCCCCTACTTTAGCAGGAGTAAGGAAATCAAACATGCTCACGATAAAGGAGAAGAAAGATCCAAGTGGATTCACAATGAGATAGAATAACACTTAGTTGAAGACATAAGCCCAAAAGCAAAGGATACTAACTCAACATACATGCACAAGGGTGCAAAAAACAAAGAAAAAAAGAAAGAAAGCTAAATGACACAAAAAGAGGGGTTATTACTTGAAAAACTCAAATAAACTAGTAAAGGAAACCTTGCTAAGAAATGCATCCTATACTAATATAATATTTGGAAAGCTATCATAAAAGCATAAATGATTACATAAGAAAGATGAGAGAAACACTATAAATAACATAGCTTCATGATCCAGTCCTACTAGCATGAAAGTGGAGAGAGAGAGAGAGAGAGAGAGAGAGAGAGAGAGAGAGAGAGAGAGAGAGAGAGAGAGAGAGAGAGAGAGATTACCTTGTACAATAAGATGACCACCTTACCATGAATCACTAAGGAGGGAGATCCCAATAGGTGGCCAACTTGATAGTTCACCCAAAAACTATACTTTGCAATTGTAATTCATCTTCTGACTGCTTTTAGAATACTCATAGATCCACCTTCTTGAATCACCATGGAATATAAAATGTGTGTCCCTTCAATATTTACAAACTTATGTGCATTACCTTTTGTGGATTTAGCATATTGAAAAATTTGAAAGATGCATGTCTCTTCAGGATTTAGCAAGTTATATGTGTTACCTTCAAAGGAATTAGTGTATTGAAAATTGAAAATTGTGTGTCTCTTTAGGATTTAGAAACTTATGTGAGTTACCTTCAAATGATTTAGAATATAAGTAAAAAACTATAGTACAAGGGAGACCCTATATATGCCCCCCTCCTTATCGTGGTTGTCTACTAGACATGATAAGGAAGAGAAAGAGGATACCTACTTCACAACATAAGGTGATATCCTGTTAACAACAACGTATACTATGTTCTTAGTGAAGGATGTTGAACCCTACATACAAGAGCATATATAATCATAAAAAGGATATGTCACTTATGGAAAAAGGATCCTCAAAGAGAAACAAATCTTATCAACAATACCCACATCATAGAGAAGTGCTTTAGATCAAATACCATCTTTCAAAGATAAGCCAAGCGGGAACAAAGATTCAATCATCAAGCCCCTTGCAAATAAGAGGAAGAGAAAACTTTGATTGAGGGAAATGACACTAACATCAAAGTAAGGGTAAGAATTTATAAAGAACATCACAACTTGCAAAATAAAGAAGAGGTGATGATCTAGGACAACAACATCTCATAGAAAAGGATATCCATAGTCAAAAAATCAATCATTATAATGAAATAATGTTGCAAGATAAACAAATTCCACTAGGCTAAGGAAAGTAGATCCCTAGACAAAGAGAAAGAAGGAAGAACCTTACGCCCTAGGGATGAAGACAAGGGATACATTTGCAAAATAAATGTTTTTAGAAAAGATATCTAGAATAATAAAAGAAAACTATGAATGATTATTAGAATAATAGGATAAAAAATTAAGCTCAAAACAAAACATAAAGGATCTTTAGAGAACTGAAATAAATACCTCTTATCCCCTAGTGGAGAGACAAGAGGAGAAAATATCTATTTTCTAGAAGAATGAGGAGTAAATTATGAAGAACTCTCAAAGGGGAAGTTTATTTTCTCTTTCCTTTCATATCATTATGGATCAAATAAGGAGGGGAACGTAACTTAAAGAATTCTTGCACATTTGCATCATAAACCATAGTTTGAGCCTCATCATAAGTGTAGGAAGAACTAGAAATAGAAGATGGAGAATTGAGAATATGAATACTAGGAATCAAATTAGGAAGGATAGGATTAGGATTAGGAGGATTAGGAACTAGATTAGGAAGAGTGTAGGAAGCGACGGGAATGGAAGACACAACCAGAGGAACACTTGGAACCACAGTTGGAAGATGGTTGGATTAGATATAAGGAATACTATGGTAAGAAGGTTATGAGGTAAGTAAATACACCAGTGGAACACTCACAGGAAGAGATGAAAGAGATGTAACCACTATAGGAGGAGTGTAGGTAGGAATTCTAGGTAAAGGAATAGAAGAAGGTTCCACACTAGTGACAAGAGGAGTGAATCCCAAATCTTGAATTTCTTGAATTAAAGTTTTGATACCACACATGATATTAACACCTTCATTTCTATCACAAAGGACTTTCTTCAAGGCCTCTATAGCTTGAATAGAAGTTTGAGGATATAACATTCTAAGTATATCAATGTTGTAAATAGTGGAACATGAAAGTAACCATGCACACACCGTATGGTAAAGATCAATTGAAGAGGTTGTAAAGGAAGATGAAATAGGAATAGGATCAATGAAGATCTCATTTGAGCAATCTTCATCCTCACTTCCATTTACCTCATTAAGGGATCTATCCTTGTTTGTAATAAAAGCCTCATCAAAGTATTCAAAACAAAAATCGTACATGTTGAACATAAAGTAACACTAAAAGCATGAAAAATATAAATATTTTTGTATTTTTAATGGAATTTTGCATTTTTTTATATTTTTGAAGCTTAAGCATAAATATGCTAGATCTAACACAAGATGAAAATCTAACACCAAAAATAAAGTGTTTTTGTAAATGCATTCACCAAAATGTAAGATAAAAAATATAGATGAATAGGATTTAGAATAATGCACATGAAAGAGACCCTAAACCCATATTTTTATACATACATATGAATTGTAAGGAGATGGAATTTAAATCTAGAAATGGCAATATTGAAATGGAGAAATGAAAGTACATACCTTTGAAAAATATTGCTGAAAACCATGTCAAACAATCTCATAAATTGTTGATTTCCACATTTCTGAACTAAAACTGTGAGATCTACAAAACCCAAAAATATTTTTCTTTTTTGAGCCAGGTCAACCTTAACCCAAATGTGGGGTAAGATCTTGCCTCTTTATTTTTGACCTTGACCTACATTACTCCGATGAAAATTATGTTTGTGGATCTTGATGGTTTGCTGAAAAGGGTACTCAAATCTACATTGATATTCACTATCCCACACCTTCTCTTGCAAGAAAAATAATTTTTTTATTTTGTTTTGGATGAGGGGTTGCCTTGGTCATGTGAAAATAAGAGCTATCAAGTCAAACCCTAGCTTGGAATCAACCTTAATAATAGAATTGAAATAGAGACTGCTAGCAAGTAGTAGAAATAAATCTAACAACAAAGCTATGATATTCAATAGATATGCAATTGTATTTGGAATGTAAACAAGTATATTGATATGAAAGCTTGGACGCAATAATGTAAATCAAAAATATAAATGTAAATCAAAACCTCCATGATTGAATGCTTGAAATCCACCTTAAGGAAGAATGAATAGATCTTGAAGATGAACAAAGGATCTTGAAGGAAGATCACATCACCATGATGGATAGATCTAAGGTTTGAATGATGAATCTTGAATGCTTGAACCAAATGCCTTCAAAGGCTTGAATGTTTGAATCCTTGATATTTAATGGAAAATTTAAATTCTTAAATGGGAGACTTCTTTCTCACTTGATTTTCTTGCTTGAATTTGTTTGGGAGAAAACTTGATTACTTGATTATAAAAAGTGGATCACCTAATTGCTTGATTGAGAAAATGAGAGAGGAAGGGTTCCTTTTATACTAATCTAGGGCACAAACTTCTAAAGAGGCTGACATAGGAGAATTAAATTTCAATTAAGCCTTAACTCGTAGAAATGGACCTAGATTAAATGCAATTTAATAGTTTACCATTTTGAAACCCAAAATAGCTAACCTAAAAGTGAGAATTTTTTTTTTGAAACTCTCCCCACATATGACAAACTTTCTGATGAAAAGGGGAACTTGGGTCAAGGTCAAGGTCAACTTTGACCTAGGTTAGGGTTGAGGTCATCCTTGACCTAGGTCAAGGTTGAGGTTGACCTTGACCCAGGGGTTTAGGAGCCTTGGAAAATGAGCCAAAAGGGAAAAATAGTGCCTGAGGAGGCACAAATAGAGCTCTAAATAGACACAAAAGATGGGAAGGGGGCAAAAAATATGGGACAACTTGATGAAGTCCCAGAACACCCTCTAAGAAAGGCTAAATGTTCTTAACATGGAAGTGATTCTATTTTAAGATGATACATATCTTTACTACTTTTTTCCTACTTATATTATTCCTGTTAGGAGAAAAGTAGGCTTATGACTCTCTTTGATTCAGATTCCTCTTCTCCTCACCTTAGAACCTTATTGACCCTATGGTTTCTCACAATCCTAATCCTTATATGAACTATGACTCTTATCACTCATCTCTTAATGAGGATGAGGCTTTAAGGGTTCCTCTTAAACAAGTTGATAATTTCTAATGAGATTAATGAAATGCATGATTGACTTCTTCAAGAAAATCACAATATTGATATTATTTCTTCTTTTGATGATCTTAACAAAGTGATCCATAGTGATGAGCATAGTATTAATATTTTGTGTGGTCTTATGCACCTTGTCCATACTCATGCTAAGCCTTTGACTCAAACTACATTTGAACTATTAATGACTCTATCTATTTCTACTCTTAAACCTTCTTGCTTATTTCTACACCTATCTCTATCATTTCTACTTAGGTTTCTCCTATTATAACTACTTCTAGTCAATCATCTAATCCTCTTTCTAGTAGTCTTCTTATTTTTTATTTGCCTATGAATGTTCCACCTATTTCATTTCTCACTTCACAACCTTCATATAATAGTGTTCATTTCACTTATTCTAATCCTCATATTATGTTTCCTAGTGTTCCACCCACAGTTCCTTTTATTCCAACTAATTCAAACACTCTTCCTAGTGTATCAAATATGTTTATGCCTCCTATTTCCTCTAATGATTCCAGTATCCTTAGTCTTACTCATACTATTTCTTCTTTGCATCAATGACTTTCCTCCTTTACTCAATCTAAGCTTAATGTTCCTACATGTGATATGGGTAGTCTTTTTTCTTTTTGATATTGTCCATATCACTTCTCCTTAACAAGATGATATGCCTTGTTTGGACACTTTTTATGGTAAAGGTGATCCTGTGACTCATCTTAAGACTTTCTAAGTTCTATGTAGTGACTATGATCATGATCATATAATTTTAGCTAAGTTGTTTTCTCATACCTTTCATGACAAAGATTTTCAATGGTATTGCTCTTTGCCACCTTATTCTATTGATTCCTTTCATAAACTTGCTAATGCCTTTATCCAACAAGATGATATGCCTGGTCTGGACACTTTTTATGGTAAAGGTGATCCTGTGACACATCTTAAGACCTTCTAAGTTCTATGTAGTGACTATGATCACGATCATATAATTTTAGCTAAGTTGTTTTCTCATACTTTTCGTGACAAAGATTTGTAATTGTATTTCTCTTTGCCACCTTATTCTATTGATTCCTTTCATAAACTTGCTAATGCCTTTATCCAACAATTTTAGAATAATATTGGTCCTTCCATCTCTTTGATTAATTTGATGTTGCAAATAAGGTCCTAAGTAGAAATTGATTGATTTTATTGGTAGATTTAAGCATTTGTATGCTCAAATTTCTTATCTTGTTCCTATTATTGATATTCAACACACACACAGAGGAAATTTACAAAAAGACATTATAGATAAGATTATGCTTATTGAGTTTATTTCATTTTTACAACCTTGTGCACCACTTCATCATTATCAACTACAAGTAAGTTGGTTTGAGAGTACCATTCCAATGAATTCTGTACCCATTGATAAGAGTGATATCACACTTAATCATATAAAATTTTAGAAACCTAACTATGTCAAGATTGGAAAATCCATAAATGCATTAGATGAGCATGTAGTTGTTGCATCTTGAGGTGCCACTGCTTCTTCCTCCATTTTTTGGATAGATCATATGTTTAATCCTCTTTTTGAGTCTTTACATTCCATTATGGGTAGGTTGTTAGTGCTAATATGATTATACTTCTGCCTATTGAACTGCTTCTTCCTTCTACTACACCAAGTCCACAATTGAATCCTAAAGGCTTTTTTTCAAGATCGTCATCTTCCCAATCATGATACTAAGGCACATTATTCTTGTTAGAATGGTTTTAGAATTACTTTGGGGGGGGGGGGTGATTGAGCTATCCTCATGTCCAAATGTTCCAAATAAAATTTTAACCACTTTTAACAACTTAGATTTATTCATTAATCCATTCGATCTCTATATCATCTTAACAATAACATAAGCTTGAAGTTTACTATCCCAATAGTAACCTAATTACAAAATGTAAAGAAATAATAAATAAAACACATCAAATACCACTCTCACAAGTATGACACCAGGATTTAATGTGGAAACCCAATTTGGGAAAAAACCACCTATAACATGGTACCAACATTTTACTCTTTTGAAGTGAGATCAGTTAAGAGTTAACCCTATTAAAGGTTACAATACACACTATTAGGTGTGACCTTGTTAAATGATTTATCAACCTGTTTTGAGTGGCTTTGTTAGAGGTTTTAAGAACATTCCATTAGAATGTCACCTTGCTTAAAGGATTTACAAACGACTATTAGGCCAACCTTGATCAAATGATTTTAACCAATACAATGGTTATAAAGTAACAATAGGTTGATCTGATAAATACAACCCACTTAAAAAATATAGATCACAATGTAGCTCATATACTAATCCATTGAATGGCCTCCATTAATATCTACATCACTAATGTTGGCCCTCAAATTGAGAGGATTTTAAATACCTTTTGAAATGCAAAAAACACCTAGGAATTAGCTAAAGAACATGATGGGTATTCCCACACAAGAAAATAGGATCAACTGATAAGACTATATAGTCTTCTTCCCTTTGAATTCTACAAGATTCAGGCGGGTATACACTGGAATTTATCATCACTTTCCTTGACAATAACTATCATAAATTCCATTATGATAGACATTTCCTTTGATTCTTCTAATTTAGAGGTGATAAGAGGGATGTAAAATAACTAATTCTCCATACCCTAAAATTCTCTAAATCAAGCACATGCTAACTCTCTAGATCTACAAATAAGACATAAGATATTAAATATTTTGTTTATGAATTTTGACACTATGTAGCCTTACAAAACCTATCCAACATCAATTTATGATCAATATTTTATCCATTTGGGCTATTTATTTTTATAGAATATGACACATCACACCATATCTATTCTCTCATTTTGTGAAAATAAAATCAATACTCAATTTCAAATCTCATACTTATCAAAAAATCCGTATGATACCTTCAATTACCTCAAGTCATATTAAGCATTTACATGATCAATTTAATGACCAAAAAAAATATGAAACAAGATATGATTAAAAAATGAGTTACAACTAAAAACCTATGCACTTGTCATTGAATCTTAGAAAATAAAAAATGTGACACAAGAAGAGACAAGATCCAAATCTAGGAATCAAATATTTCTATAGTTGTATTAATTAGCTTGAAATAAAACAACCAAAGTATCAAATTCTATGAAATAAGATGACTCAAGATAGATTGAATGCACTAAAACTCTATATTTCCATTATATGAATTAGATTAGAAAAATTTACTACACAGTATTTGAATAACTTAAAACATGAAAATAGTATTCATTCTCTCAAAATTTAGACCTTTCTTTAGCCTTAGGAACTCATTTATATAGATGAGTTGCGACAAGCTTCAGCCTTAGAGAGAAAAGACACATGCCACATTTTCATTTGACAGTCACAACTTATTACATATAAGACACAATAATAAGAAACAACAAACGAAGACAGTTTGAAAGTGAATAGCTGGTAGGTGCGTATTCAAGATCAACTCTCTATTTGCAATGCAGGTTTATCTATAGAAGGTGAAACACAAAAGTAAGATACCCTATTTAGATGGTTGCCCTCCCTATATTTTCTCTGCATGACTTATTTAATCTTTGTTCAATCATTGTCTCCATCGGGCAATGCCTTGATCTCTTCTACATCTTTCCAAATGGTAATGTCAGTGTCAATGTATAGCCATGTGACATCTCTAATCATATCCAATTCATTCATACTCTTGATCCACCTTGCATCTAAAACCACTTTATTCATATCCATTTCAATTTTATATAAAATATCAATAACCTCATAAAAACTACACTCCATCATCACTATTACAATAGGCTGTAACATTTTCATGATTCAAAATATTCTCAAATGATGTGGTCCACCCATGTTATTCCCTCAAAATTCCATCATTATCAACAATAAGGGGAATAAAACCAAGTGTTTCATCTACAATAATCTTCATTTTACTTTGAATTAACAATATTTTACTAGTGAAGAACCTATCTAGTTCCTTAACCTTTCCAATCATTCTTCTAGTGGGAATAATAATTTCCTTTGGAAACTCCTTTTTTTGGGTTAAATTTGGAACTAGCTTTTCAAAGAACTAGCTATAATGACCCTACTTCTTAAACAAATGAGATAACAATGAGAGTGCTTCGAAAAACCACTGTTCTAATCCTTGTAAAGAGATATAAATACTATGAAAATTTTGTGAAACATTCTATAATTATTTTATCCTATGAGAGAGTATACCTTTCATTGATCTTGCCTCTATATCCCTATCTATGAATTTTTCATCAATATTCATGCTTGATGGCTAGTCAATCATCATTATGGGTATTGATCCTTCATCTATCTAGATTTATTTGTCACTAACTACTGTAATAGGCCTAGTAGCACTTTTTAAAGTTCTTATTTATGTCTTCAATTCCATGATTCTTTGTTCCATCACATAAGTCTTTTTCATCTCTTCATCATATTGTTTCTTGGTAGTGACATAATCTTTGAAAGTCTGATGCAGTTGATTCTCAATCTGAATCATCTTGTCAGAACTCATAACTCACACTACTTATAACAAATCAACCATTTCTTTAACATGTGTAGACTCTATAGTCAAAAATGTCACATTTCATTGAGATGTGTCCTTTACCTCCATTATCTTTGGTTTGTACTATTCAAGAGCTATACTCTAAATAGCCAGGGTTTATACATCTATATTGTACTTTGATCCTCTTTGAAACCCACCTAGGCCAAAGATTAATTTAAAGGAAATTGACTTTTGTTGTCTTCTTATTTGATCTAACATGAAAGAGGAACTTAAGTCCCAACTTGGTAGCAACAACAACCCACTTCTTTTCACTAAGTCCCTAGCCTCTTCCATTGTAAGAGTCTCAGTGTTGGGATCATAGGATTCCAGTTTTCCAACTAATTCAGACACCTTCTCATCTAAATCTCTAGGCTATAATGTTAGGGATAGTTGATTTTTCATCAATATGAACAAATAAATCTTGAACTCATCTCTCTTTACAAAGTCATCATTCAATAAAATTTCTTGATCCTAGATGATCCTGCCATCCAACATCTTTGTTGCAAGTTCCATTTCACTAGGGGCCTTTTAATTTTCAATAGCCTGGTTGATAAGGAAATTTCACCTCAAGTAAGAAAAATAATGAATTTTTCTAGGTAAAATTTGTAAATATTTTTCTCTCACCTTTTGTGGGATTTCAATCAATTTTTTACCCTCCATGTGCCCATATCGATGTCTTAGGATGCTCCTGTTCTTCATCTAACTCAAGAATGACATCAGGTTTAGAGGAATCAGGGTTCACTCTATCCTCTTCTTGATCTCTAACATCAACTAGCATGTGATTTCTTAGTAATTTTGAATTCATTTATCAAACCTATATAGATATTTTTCCTCATGATAAGATCTAGGAAAGAGGGATCAACCCTTCTCATTTCTTATTCTACCTTCATACTATCTTTCCATTTCAAAGTTCTATTCTTGCATACACCTTTATATAATTTTTTAAATCACATTCGTCTCCCACAAAGGCTTTCTCTAAGGAAAATTACATACTCTCATTTTCCTTAATGCATTCCTAACTACACTATTTGGGTCATAAATTCTAGTAATAGAGGATTGAAATTACCATTGTCTAATAAATGTATACATTTTATCTACTGCATCTTTACCAACATTGGAATCCACAATCTTAAAATTTCTACAAAGGAAAGTGCACTTCTTGTAGGCCCTAAATTCTCTCTATTCATCATAATTAACTTCCAAAAGAATTCCATAATCCCCAACCTTTCTGGGAAAAATCTAGATAGAACATGGGGTGGTTTTTGGCATGCATAAATCCTTATAATAGTAGAATTTGCAAACAAGAAAAGGTCTCTCTAATCATGTTCTTATTTATGATCACCATCATAACATCTCGATGGATTAAGAAATTTTCTCACATTAAGTGGAATTCTTTCCAAATTAAAATATAGCATACTTAATATAGGGAATACAAAGTCATTATAAAATGAAATTAAATTTGCATAAGGGTAAAACTTGTTCCGTACCCTTTTCCCTCATAGCATAGGCAATGTTTCTCCCATCACTCTAGTTTTTTAATAAAGCTTTGACTAACATGGCCAATGTTTTTTGTACAAAATTAGGTGCATTAGAAATGATTAATGGTGGAGCTTAAAATTTCCCAACTCTCCTTGTTGTCCAACCACAATCTCATTATGCATAACTATGATTATGTGTTTGACATAATCATATTTGATATTTGTTAACTGATCCTGAATATTGATGACCATTACATATGATGCACGCGTAGCATTCATGGTCCCATCAACTCCTAACACTATGTTAAAGTCAAATATGGTGTTTCAAAATATCTCCTGAAAAATTCAAGAGGCATGAACTAACCCACTTTCTCAAAATTTCTCCCAATTTCTTCTTCTCCAAGGGAATGTGTTGCCTCATGAATCATCCATTGAAGAAACTATTTTGTGATTGGAAAGTATTCTAAAGCTTTTCCAACTCAGTTTCTAACTCCATTGATCCCTCTAGACAAATGCTTCAATGAATGACTCTCTATCTAATGCACATAGCACACTCCTATCTCATTTGTGAAATGAGTGAGTGATAGGGTTATAAGACTCAATCAAGGATTTCATCAAATCTATATCAAAAAATATTTCAGGCACAATCAAATTACCCAAATTTTTATACCATGGGTTTAAAGATGGAGGATCCTTCAGTCTACTATTGTAGAACCATAAAATTTTAGTTCCATTTATTTCCGATATAGTTACATCTCTACAAAAATCATATGGGTCCATTAACTCATGTGAGTTAGTAGATTGGGTGTTGGAGGAACCAGGGAGAAAATACACCCACTCATTTATAAAAGGTCTCTAACTTTTAGCTTTGGATTGTGGTGGAATTGATGGATCTTCTTCGATTTCTACTTGCATGATCAATGTACCTTCTTCCTCCACCATTGTTGAATCAAACCAATCTACAAATCTAAGTGAATTCTTTTTCCCTAGAAATCTAGAAGCTCCATAATTGTAGTAATGTCCTTTTGTTATGACAGGTTTAAAAGCTTTTATGAGTTAGAAATGGCATTAATTGCATTAAAACTTCACATGCGTGAAATCTTTCAAATTCTTAGAAACACTTTAACATATACTTTTTTGTGTTTGTACTGCTTCGTCATCAATTTTCTCTTGTCAGCCCTTATACTAGTCCTTTTGTTCAACCTTAAATCTATCTATCCTTATAACCAATGTATGACATTTAAAATAGGAAGCTATGATGTTAAACTCAACAATCCCCTAACCCTTATTACATCCTCGCATCTGCTAATCTCAATATCCCTCTATCCTTTGTGAAGTTATACTCTAATTCATCCCATGTTCATCTCAACTTTGCAACTAGGTTTTGACCATGACTCCCAACTGTTGCAATAACGCACTAGACTACTTTCCTTAACAACCTTAGACCACTATGAAGTCACAGCTTCCAATTGATCCCTACTTCACTAATGTTATTTGTAAAAGTTGCATGATGAGACTAAGATGGTATGCTTAACCATTTCTTCTTATTGCGTAACATTGCAATCCTATAAATTGATTGTGTAAACCAACTTATGAAGCCACACTTGATTACCTTGTACTCTTTAATTGTGACATTGTGGAGGTTAAGATGTTAAGCCACTTAAGTGAGGAGATGTTGTGCTCACAACTTTACCTTATTAATAGTGACATCACAACCTTCTATTTGAGCTATGATACATAAAAAACAATGTTACACTTTGGTACATTTGATAACTTCTTCACAACTTTACAACTTAAAACTTTAACTTTATATATAATATTGCAAGCACACAAAATTTTAAAGAAAATTGACCCACATGATTCAACAAAGACCATTTTTTACCATTGATCTTCCATTCTTCGCTCACCATATTTATCCACATGGAAACATACTTCTTCATCATTATTATAGTGACACTGTACATAGTCATCTTGCCACTACCTCATGACTTAATTTTTTTGGTTTGAAAAAATTGCAAAGATGTAGTGCTCAAACCATTCCATAAACATCACAACATCTTGACTTAGACATAAACCATGGAGTAAATAGTAGAGATGTTGCGCTTGACATTTATTTACCCTATCACCACTTGGAAGCTATCTTACAACTGCTAGGTTTGACAACGGAGAGGTCACAACATCAGAATATTACAATGGGTCACAACATTAGAACCATGAATATAACCATCAGGAAAACCGATGCAATGTAGCATCCACAATCAAATTACTTTAAATCACAACCTTACAACTTGAATTTCTAACTGTGAACAAGGACCAAAGATATTGTGGTTAACTACCAATCACCATTTTATGATTGAATTTCTTTAAACACTAGATACATATTGTGAAGTTACATGATTCTTCATATCGATAACTCACAACCATAATCTTAAGATTTGAAATTAGACTAGAGATGCTATGACCCATAACATGTTTCCACTTCACCAACTTAAAAAAGTAAAACCCTTATGCCTCTTGCAAAGTTACAAACCATTTAAGAAAAAAACTAAAACATGGGTTAGGATACCAAAATAAAATGAGGATTAATACAAAGTAGAAAAAGAAACCCATGGTTTGAAAATTAGGGTAAAAGATACCAATAATAAAACCAAAATAACCCTCTATGAAAACAAAAAGATTATTATCGCTAGGATACAAAATTTTTTTTAGCCTATCAAAATAGTGTTAATAGTGACTTTATTTAAGGATAATGAACAAATTATGTTCATACAATAATTTAGAATTTCTTGGAGAAGAAGACCACTCATGAAATTGACAACTTTGGAGAGAATCAAATAACCTAAACAATATATTAGGCTAACTGAGATATATATAAAGAAAACTCAGTAGGAAAAGAGATACACTTATTTACAAAATTTACAAAGTATAATATGCAACTTAACCTATTGTTCATGGAATAAAGAATACCCTTAGAAGAAGTATTTCTTCAAGAATTGTCCATGAACTAGTAGACCAAGAAGATTTCTAGAAAGTTCCTTAAGGATGTATGAGTCCTCTCCCCACTTGCTATCAAGTGGATAATGACTCAGCAAAATAGGATCAAATTTGCTATATTTTCCTTTATCTTTAATACTTTCATTCCCTTAGAAGCACTAGATCTTCTTATTCAAACTTCTAGCTAATGGACCTTTTATCATACAAGTGTTTCATTTGCAAATGTAACTTTGTATTTCTAGTTAATGCCTCTCTCCCACTTTCAGCCAATCTAATAAGTTCATCCAATATTTCATGTGTGTCATAAAATACATCATCATTATCATATTTTTGAACAAATTTTTACATCCTAATCAAATTATTTTGGGGCAGTCTTGCTTGGATTCCATAGACTAGATCAAAATCTGTTGATCCAATAGCCTTCTTTACTACCACCTTGTTAGTCTATACAGCTAGTGGTAACTTAGAGTATCATACCTTCTTGTTCTCATCCAAGATTCTCTTGATGATTTTGAGAATACTTTTTTTTTTGAACCCTTATTGTTCATTTCCATGGGGGTGATACGGGGAAGAAGTTGACCTAGTTATGTCATATTTATCACAGAACTGGATATACTCATCATATCTAAATTACATCGCATTGTTTATCAATATTTTTTTAGTGCATCTAAGTCTAGTAATGATTTTATTCAAGATGAAATCATTTACTACTTTACTAGTTGATCTCTTTGTTGGAATATCTTCCACCCATTTTGTAAAATAGTCAATTGCAACCAAGATCTAGGAATGTCCTCCACTAGATTTATTTGTTATTTCACCTATAAAATCAATACCCCATTTTTGGAAAGAAACATGTACTTCTAATGTATTTATGTAAATTTTCAATAAAAATATGTTGAATATCAATATCAGACACATGATACAAAATCAAATCATGTGAGTTCTTAAACCTACCAATAACGTCAGTCACTTTCTCCTTAGGACCTTGTTTACAATGCATCAAATCAGTCAAAGAAAAAAAAGGACAATTATTATTATGAAATTATTGTATAATGGAATTAGTAATTTTATGAAAGGATTTAATAGAATAAGGTGGAAAAGAGAAATACCATTGAAAATATTTGTGGTGAAAGGTGTGAGCAAACAACTTAGCTAAAATACTATGGTCATGAGCATATTCACTAGATAGAACTTGGAAAGTCTTAAGATGTGTCATGGGATTACCCTTACCATTATAAGTGTCAAGGTGAGGCTTATCATCTTGTTGAGGAGTAGTGCTATACATAATGTAAAAAGAGAAAGGACTACCCATATCACATGTAGGAAAATTAAACTTAGATTAAGTGAAGGAAGAAAGTTGTTGTTGTAAAGAAGAAACAATCTAAACAAGGATAAGGATAGTGGAATCATTAGAAGAAATTTGCGAATATGCACATTTGATACACTAGGAATGGTTTATGAATTAGTAGGAATATAATAAACTATAGGTAGAATACTAGGAACTATAGTAGGAGGATTACAATAAGTTAAAGGAACATTATTATATGAAGGATTTGAAGTTGACAATGAAATAGGTGGAATACTCATAGGAAAAGAAGGAATAGGAAGACTGATAAGAGGATTAGAGGTGTAAAAATAAGTAGTCTTAATAAGAGAAACATAATTAGAAATGATACAGATAGGTTCATAAATAGGAAAAATAGGTTCAAGAGTAGAAATGGGTAGAGTTATTCCTACTTTAGAAGCAACTTGAGTTAAAGGCTTAACATGAGTATAGACAAGGTGAGTAAGACTATGCAACTAATTAAAACCATGTCATTATTAAAAATCACTTTATTAATAGAATCATAAACAAAAATAGTCTCAATATTGTGATTTTCTTGAAGAAGCCTATCGTGCATTTTATCAATCTCAATAGCAAGTGTACACTAAGAAAGTGCACTCCTCTAAACCCTTCTATCCAAGGTATTCCATAGATTGGAAATCTTGAATTATGGCTTAGAGCTCCCTAATAATGAAGTGCAAAGGAATACAAACAAGCATAAAGGTAGTTCTCAGTTGAGCTTTAGAAATGTAGCCCTTTCTAGTAAACCATGAAATAAGAGATTCTTTAGACAAGAGGAAGAGTGCTAGTGTCAAAGAACTCTGAAAGAATGCAATGCAAATGCTACTATACTAGAAAAACATGAAAAGATGCAACTAAGCTAAGAATATGAGAGTATTACAACCATAATAATTAAACTAAGTGAGTTATGCTATTGCAAGAAAGAAACTAAGCTAATGCAAATGAACTAAATTAGTATGAGTACACAAGAATGAGAAGGTAGAAGATATAAGTTCTCCACAAAATTATCGAAGTAAGCCTATGAGAAAACCTATAGCATAAAATAACTCAAAATTGGGATCCTTAGATGAGGAGAGAGCTCCCCCTTTTAAATATGTATGGACGGTTGAGATCAAGATCAAGAGATGAATGATCAAAGGGCAAGGGTTGACTTTTAGCATGATTCATGTGCGAGATCATTTCCACCAATGAGAAAGAGTTGACTTTTGCATCTCCATGTGAGACAAAAGTCTTTTATTTTATTTATAAATTGGGGAAAATGCTTTATGTGTGCAACTTAGGACAAAGGAGTGAAAGGGGTCTTTTATTTAATTAAAGGGGACATGTTCCTTTTAATTAAATATGAAATTGAAGATATAATGGTCAAACTATAGGATACAATCAAATAAATATTTGTTTAAAGATTTGGTCTAGGTAAATAATTAAATAATTTAGCCAAAATAATGAGAAGGGGGCTAATAGTGTAAGTGACCATTTTTTGGTGATTACATTTGCCCCTATTTGAATAATGTGTAATTGATTTGGGAACACATTACATCAAATAGTGAAGGAGCCAAGTAGAAATCAATGAAGAGATCTAACTGTGAAGAATAAAATGGAGAACGAGATAACAAGTCCTAAATGCACGAGCTCAAATTGACAATACTAAAAACTAGGAGAAAGAGACGATATTAGAACTCAAGAAGAGTAATAATATAGAGAAAAGACGATAGATTAAAAGTAAATGGAAAGATTAAGCATATGCTCTTGAGAAATAGATAGCCATAGCAAGCAAACAATTTGTAGTATTGATAGAATGTTCGTGCCCCCTTGGAATCAAAATTAAAATGAGGTATTGGGGATGCAAAAATTAGAAATATATGATAAAGTTGAGATAAAGAAATGTCCATGATGATAGATAAGTGATTAAGACCAAAGAATGACCACCAAGCAATGAAGATGTGCCCTAGTGCAACTGATTTTAACCAAGAAAGATAATGCAATAGAATTAGGTCAAAGAAAGAGGAAAGGTGAAATGAATGGAATGAGAAGGGAGGTGAAGAGAGTATACATGATAAATAAATGAAGAAATGATGAAGGCCCCAACAAGATTGGAATATACAACCTCAAAAAGTTAGCCAAATATGCAGAAGAAATAAGAATTTTAAAACATGATTTTGACCATTAAGATGAACTCAAATTTTAATTTTGATGTCAAAAATGAATCTAGGATGTCAAAATTAGGTCAAAATAGGTTCAAAAAATCATATAGATGTGATGACAGGATAACAAAGAGATGATAAAAACCCAAGAGGAGATGAAAAGGTATGATCAAGAAGAAGCAAGAGAAGATGAACAAAGTTAGTTGACGTGTCCACGAAAGATGAAGAGAGAGTTCTCTTTGTATGAAAGATGCAAGCCTAAGCTAAAATGATCCTTAAAATGTAAACTACTATGAAAAAGGTTTGATCACAAGGGAAAAATAACTTTGGGACTTTAATTTCATCATTGAGCTTTATTAGGGATATCAGAAGATCATACAGTGCTCACTAGTATAACTATGAGAACATGAATATGACCTTTATAGGATAGGTATGTGGGAGTCCAACCTAATAATCAAAGACATGTAAGTTGATATGACTAATGTAGTTAGACTCCCTAAGTTTAGTATAGAAAGATCACACTTGTATCAAAGCAAAAGCACCAGGATAATCCTCAAGTGCGATCTTACAAAAATAGACAATGGTGATACATTGTAGGCCCAAAGTGTCAAGTTTAAAAAGTACAAAGGCTATCAACACCTTAGAATAAAAAAGTATACCCACAAATAGAAAAAAAGTAAAACATTTCCCATGCTTCCAATCTTATAGTCCATGACATACTCAAAAGACTAGTAGGGAGGGAAGACTCAGTAAAGAAATATTCATAGACAATACACAAATAAAATAAAATTCATCATCTCTCAACAAGTTTAATGTTGAAGTGTGTGTGTAAGTCACATGACCATTTCTTCAGGACTCACATATGCTAGTGAGAAATATTTTAGCATTGTAGATTGTAGGTAAGATATTCTAAGAGTGTTGAGAAACACTTGATGTCAATGGGGGAAATGTTGAGAAATACTATTTTAGATAAGTTTCTAGAGAAAACCTAACACACAAGAAGACCCTGATAAGGTAATTAGTTGTGCCCCCTAGATAAGAACAAGAGAGAATTCCAAGCTAGGAAATGCACTATGAAATGAATGAGCATGAAGTGAGACTGATAGACATAGGTGCAAGGGTTTCAAGTAGTGCTCATTTCTAGGTTTTCACCACTTCATAGATTTTTTTAGGACTTTATTTTTTTCTTGATACATAAAAGTGCCCATTGCTAAGTTTTTACTAAGATGATCATTGTTTCAGGACATTTTATATTTTTTAGAAGTTTTTCAGCATCATATATGATTTTTTTGGATTTTTTAGAATGATTTAGAGATCACTAGTTCTCAAGAAAGATCACATTTTTTTTTCCTAGTGTCTAGCAAGGTATATGATATAATGGAGTAGTGAGCTAGTAGATAAGATGGATAAGCAAGAAAGGATGAAGAAATTGAAAGTGATTGGTGCAGGAGCACCTATTCGTCCACTCTCTAGAGTATCTACTACAAAATCCTCTTCATGAGTTTCACTCAAGGGAATTCATGCCTAAGAGTCTTTAACAAGTTTTAGAAGTAGTTTTTCAATACAAATAAGCCTACTTGTAAGGCCTAGTCACCATTGATGTTTTATGAACCATGGGTTTTTGACTATGTTCATTAGGTACATCTTAGTCCTAGGATAGGGTAGGCATTTTCTTAGGCTTCTAAACATGTGTACTCAATTAACATAGGGGATCCTTTTGTTAACCAACCCAACTCAGTTAACACTAAACACTGGACATATACATGGAATTGTCTTTGATGCCTGAGTGAGCTCGGTTATCACTGTCTGCTTGGTAAGGGCTTGATAGTTTCTCATTACATTTAACAAATTTCACTTAATCACTCCCAATGGTCACAACCTTTAAAATTAGTTGGGAAAGGTCTTCAAATAGCCCTTTCAGGCAGGTACTTTTGCAATTTGAATCAATAAAATCTCCATTTTTCCTTGTAAATTACTGCATTATGTAAGTGTACAGACTAGTATGGATTAGCAAAGGAAAATAAATGCTTGATCTTGAAACTTGAATGTCTTAGGAAAATAATGCAAGTGTTTTGATGCATTGGAGTGATTAGCATCAACAGATATCTAACTTTCTTCCTCGATTGCACTAAAACCCTCATTTCATTGACAAGTTTTGCCAAAATTGTCCTAACTTGTATTTCCATTGTGGGAACCTCATACCACTTAGGAAAATGAAAGTTAGGAGGGTGTATTATAAGACATGTAAAGGGTGGGAGATGGAAAGGAAGAATTCTAATTTTACAAGATAGGCCTAGGCCAAACATCTCTATGTTTGGTGTAGGACAACATGTATTGAAGTACTGCAAGTACTTAGGGGATGGATGAAAAATTTCTAAGGGTAGAATATGATATTTTATAGATGCCTACTAGTTTCCTAGTTTCTGGCTTAGCCTTTTCAATCATTTAGTACATAGTTTATGATGGCATTCCTTTTTTAACTAAGCCAACTCAATCAACACTATCTCCAAACTTTGTTAACATTGAGTGCTTGACATATACAGGGAACTGTCTTCAATGCCTGAGTGAATTCAATTATCACTATCTGCTTAGTAAAGGCTTGACATTTTCTCATTAGATTTAGCAAATTTCACTTAATCACTCCCAATGGTCACAACCTTTGAAATTAGTTGGGAAAGGTCTTTAAATATCCCTTTTAGGCAGGTGGAGGACATAGAACATGTACATTTGCAATTTGAATCAATAAAATCTTGTTACATTATGTAAGTGTATGGATTGGTATAGATTAGCAAAGTAAAATGAATTTTTGATACTAAAACTTTAATGTCTTAGGAGAAGAATGCAAGTGGTTTGAAGCATTGAAGTGATCATTATCAAAATATATCTTTCTTCCTTGGGTCCACCAAACCCCTCATTTTCATTGACAAGTTTTGGCAAAAATGTCCTAACTTGCATTTCCATCATGAGAACCTCATACCACTCAGGGAAATGAAATTTAGGAGGGTGTATTATAAGACCTCTAAAGGATGGGAGATGTAAAGGAAGACTTCTAATTTTTGAAGCCAACCCTAGCCCACACATCTCTATGTGTTTGGTGCAAAACAACAGGTATTAAAGTGTTGTAGGCACTTAGGAGATGGATCAAACCTTTATAAAGGTAGATTATGATATTTTATAGATCCCTACTAGTTTCCTAGTTGATGGCTTAGCCTGGTCAATCACCTAATTCACACTTCCTTCACAAACCCCATTAATTAGGCCTAATAAGGCTAATTGCTACATTTTTGGTAAAGGGGATCATTTGATTAGTCGAGAATCTAAAAGTTTGGGATCAAAATCATCTTCCAAAAGGGTATCCATATATGAAATTTTTTTCCTAGTTCTTTGGAACTATTTCAAGCTAAGTCCTAAATTCCTCTTTGGTAGGGCTAATTGGGGCTCTCAGGCCTAAAAGTTAATATAGCTATTTAAAGCCTTTAGGTATATGGTAGGTTGTTCTAACCCACCAATTTGATTTTGCTAAATGTCTTGGAACCTTTCCATTCCCCTTTGAACCTATATATTTTAAGCATCATCCTTGGATTTAGTGATTTTGTGCTTATAGACCTAGTTATACTCTTTTGGGTGCCTAGTCTATGTTTGTGAATAATTTTCATTCAAAGGTGCAGATCCCTCTCTTGACTCCATTTTGGGGAATTTTAAGTAAACCAAGGCTATTCTAGAAACTAGTTTCCTTTATAAGGGAGAGCTCTGCATCAAGTGGTATCAAAGAAACCTAATATCCCTTAGGGTAAAGGATTTGATAACACTATGGAAGGAGAAGATGATGGAGGGTTATCTTCAAGGATGACCAATGTAGAGATTGTGAAATACACAAGAGACCAAAATCTAAGACAAGATAAAAAAGGAATAAGGAGACAAAGTTGATGAGGCAAGAGATGGATAAGTTTAAGGACAAATTTTGAGATATAAGTAGTGAGAACTTTGAATAAGTTAGATAAGGGAGTGATGAAGAACCCCTTGAATAGGAGGAAGAAGAATGATCTAATGACCAGAGGCTAATTGTGAAGACTCTAAAATCTATTGAGAGGAGAACCATGGATGCCAAGCTTGATTTGCCTACATATAATGGGAAGATGGATGTGTTGGACTAACCACCAACATTCCCCTTCAAGATTTGTGACATAGCTTGATTGCTTCCTGTGTTTTATAAGTCTAGTGGTTGTATTAGGCATTGACAGGTTGATCTTTTCATGCAACGACAACTCTATTTTATAACAAGTGGTATCAAAGCTTGGTCATAGGCTAGAATCTCCTTTGGTAATGTTGGGGGGGGGAGGGATTTGGACTAATTTCTAATGTTACCCTTAAGGATTCATGACATGGCTTTACCACCTCTTGTGTTCTATAAGTATTGTAGTTGTATTGAGCATTGACAGGTCGATCTTTTGGTGCAATGCAAATAGGACCCAGATGCTGCAATAGATTGGGTAGATGCCCTAACTAGTTTCATTGATTGTGAAGACATCATTAAGAACCAAATGGTGAAGATTTTTGAGTCTAGACTCAAGGACTCTGCACTCACATGGTGGAATTTCACTCAAGATGACATAGTGAAGAACAAGAAGAATACAATCACCACATGGAAGAAGATGGTGGCCCTACTTAGAGAGACTTATGTCCCTAAGGACTATGAAGTTCAACTTCATAAGAAGAGGATGAGTTTGAGATAGAAAGAGACAGACATCTCTATGTATACTAAATAATTCCAAAAGTTATTCATGAAGTCTAAGCTTATTGAACCTGAGAGTGTGAAACTTGCTAGATAGTTGAAAGGATTAAGAATTTCCATTCAATATGAATTCAGTCTAACAAGTCCTACCATAATAAACTAGTGCTACCAATTGGTACTCAAGTTTGAAGAGAAATTCAAAAGTAGAAGTGAACAAAGTGGTAGAAACAAAGGAAATAATGACAGAGGAAGAGGAAACTATGGAGGAAAAGGAGCACAAAATAACATACCATAAGGAGATTACAATAAGGATAATAGCCAAGGAGAAAGTAGTTCTAGAGGTGGATATAGAGGAAGGAGAGGTAATGATAGAGGCAAAAATGGTGGAAAAAATAATGGACATATCAAATGCTACAATTGTAACCAGATGGGCCACTATACAAACAAGTATCCTGAGAAGCAAAATAATCAAGGAGAAAGAAGAGAAAATCTTGTTCAAGATGATGATGAGGAAAGTATAAGATAGTGTGTTGGTGAAGAAGGGGTTACTCTCATGATGAAGAGGACATTGATTCAAGCACCCATGCCAGTGGAGCCTCCTCAAATAAAGACTCTCATCAGGATCACCTGCAAAAGCCATGGAAAAGTATGAAAAGTAATTATTGATTCTAGTTCTACTAAAAATATTATTTCTAAGAAAATGGTAGATAAATTAAATCTAGAGAAGATACCCCACCCAAATCCTTGCCATGTATCTTGGTTGACCAAAGGGAAAAAAACACTAATAAATGAACAGGCTTGGGTAGAATTTTCAATCAAAGACTACAAGGATAGAGTCCTTTGTGACATTGTGGACATGGATGTATATCACCTTTTTCTAGGGCATCCATGGTAGTATGAACTCAAAGCCAAGCATGATGGGGTCATAAATAAGTACCAAATAAATTAGAATAGTCACAAGTATAACCTACTCCATCTCCTTGATCCTCACCAAGAGAAGACTAAAGAAAAACTAGTCATAATGGTAGGAGAATAAGAAATGATAGATACTATCAAAGGCTCTCAAATAGGGTATGCCCTAGTTCTCAAACCTAATATGAAAGCAATCAATAAAGAAGTAGATGGTCTACTATAGAAGCATAAAGGGATACTTGTAGGAGATATTCCAGATGAACTCCCACCATTGAGGGACATCTCACACTAGATTGACTTCATACCAGGTGCTTTTGTCCCCAAAAAGGCTACATATAAACTCACCCTTGACCAAAATGTAGAGGTATCCAAATAGATCAATGATTTGTTGGAAAAATGAATCATTAAAAAATATTCTTATCCCTTGTGTAGTCCCTAGTTTATTGGCCCCTAAAAAGGATGGAAAATAAAGACTTTTCACTAACTCTAGGGCAATCACCAAAATAACCATAAGGTATAGGTTTCCTATACCCAGAGTTGAAGATCTACTAGACCAACATGGAGGAGCATGCTATTTTTCTAAAATAGACCTTAAATTAGACTATCATTAGATAAGGATTAGGCCTAGCGATGAGTGGAAAAAAACATTTAAAACCATCAAACAATTATATGAATGTCTTGTCATGTCATTTGGTCTCAGCAATACCCCTACCATGGTGTAGGATCACTTAGGGTATGGTAAGCCCTAAACTAAATTTTTGGCTTGTAGATGATCTATCTAGAAATTTGGGTAATAAGGAAAATATATAAAGTCCCAAGGTGATTTTAGGTGGATTGAATAGGTAGGATTTGGAATGGGAGTCAAATCTTGTCAATTAGGTCATGATAGGCAAGATTGCTCAAAAGTTGCTCTAGGTGGAAAAATGTGGCAAAATGCCTTAAAAGGGGGAAAGAAGTGTGTAAGGGTGGTCCTTAGGTTTCTTAAGGTCATTATAGGATTTTTGGTAATATACTAGCCAAGTTTGAAGAGCCAATGTGCAAAATTTCAAAAGTTGTTAAAAAGTTGCATTTTTGACAACTTTGCAATTTTTGCAAAATTGCTTGACAACTTTTTATGCAGTTTTGGAAGAATGAACTACTCTAGGTAGTTATTGTTTGAACTAAAGTTGAGAATGAAACATGAATTCAATTTAATATTCTCCAACTCATTTCTAAGGGTTGGATAGTGGGGTGTACAGACAACATCTGTAATAGAGCAATATTATGAATTGGAACACAGTTTTTGGAGTTTGAATAGAGTGTTTGGATTGAAAAATGGACTTTTTTTGATGGAATAGAGCATTTTGATCATTCTATTAATCTTTTCATAGTTATTTTGGTTTTAATCTTTCATTTGTTAGGGTTTAAAAATTAATTAGTTTCAGGGTTCCTGATGTCCAGTTTTGTATTGCTAGTATGAAAATAGTTATGGCTTGATTGTCCTTGGTCAAGACACCATGGCTCTTGGAGACCAAGAAATATATTTTTTATATAGTGTAAATAATATTTTTTTATTTTGTGGAAGGACAATTTTTTTTACAAGCGAGCCCTAGGCAAGCAAGCAAGCTTGGCAAGGTGCAAGGAAATGGTTGTAATCGAGTTTTGTGGTGAACAAAAGATTGGCACAAGTCAATATTGAATTGGAAATATAGGAGAAGTGTATCAAGGGACAAAAACAAAAAGGAGGAGGTTGGATATGGAGTTTGATTCCTATGGTGAAGGATACATGAGTATTGCCTTTGATACCCATAAAAAGAGGGTTTTTTGAAGCCGTACTATACGGTCAACCCAGGAGCCCAAGACCTAAAAAATATTCAAGATTAGGTCATAGAGAAAATAAGTCTTAAATACACTAAGGGACTTGTTAAGTGATTTTATGAGTAATTTTACATTCATTGTTTCTAGGAAGGCTAATAGGGGCTCTTAGGGCTACAAGTGCCAACCAGGAAATTTGGGGAAATATTAATGGGAAACTTGAAAGAATGATGTAGAATGGTAAGGAATGGGTTAATAAACTTAGTAAGAGGGTTCAACCTTGATTTTGGGCTACTTGGTGCTTATGGTGCAATTTTGGCATCTTAGGTCAAATAATGCATATTTGGTGAATTGGAGGAATAATATGGAAACTTGAATTGTTGGGAGAGTTTCTTGGAGAAAGGGGATTGGTAAGGGATTCTCTAGGTTAGGAATAGGAGAAGTAACCATAAGTAGGCTAGGAGTAGCCTAGGAAGAGTGAGAAATCGCTTAGTTTAAGAGGCTCCCCATCAAAGTGCTATCAGAGCCATAAGATTAAGGCTTGTGGTGTTATGTTGTATTCCATTGAGTCAAGTGAATCTACAATGATGGTTACCAAAGTAGAGTTGGAAAAGGAGGTAGATGAGAAGAAGAAGCTCATAAAAGAGAAAAACTAGGGTCCTTGATGAGGGAATAAAGGAGATGAAAGATAAGATAAAAGAGATGGAAGATGCAACCCAACCTGAGGAAGATGAAGACTTTGGCAAGTGTAAAGAGAAGGTGAGTTTGGAGGATGAGAAACCTGAACCAAATCATCCACTTGGTGTGTTGGTGTGCAAAACTGTTGAACAACAAAGGCTCAATACCAAAGTAATAATACTCACCAATCTAGGGATTAGCTAACTCCCATTAATAGTTATGTGTGTATACCCTTTAGGTGCAACTTCAACAAAGCCAAGATTGGTTTTCTACTCTTAAGGCTTTGCAAGACCAAGGTGGGTATACCTAGGAGATGATTCAAATGAATACTACTATATGAGAATTATCTTAGTTTCATTCTGATTCTCATCTTCTATCCCTTCCATAAATATGTAGCTTATTCCTTTCTTGACATTTTTAGATGACATTCATTCCTCATAAGCAGATTTGTCATAATTCTCCTTAAGTTATAAATATTTATGGGAATAGTAGCTACCCAAGATTCAGAAATTAGATATAAATGAATGCTGACCAGCATTTACAACCTTGCACAAAGTAGAATAAAATTGATTTTGATTTTATAATTGATTGGATATGTAGTGGTAGAATTTACTCTCACTTACTTCTGATTTATGTGACTAGTGCCTTATCCATTGGGCAAAAAGTTAGCTATTGGTAGGAGATCTAATTCAAATAACTTGTAAATGAATCTATTAATTGTAATCACCCATTTCCATTCTTATGAAATATCCCTTTCATAAACTCATGAACTCTACTAATTTACTAAAACACTTCCTTAACTCCTTGAATTAAAAGCAACAATAAAACTAGTAGACAACCTATCCAGATTGCATTCAATCAATTAAACCTTATTTAAATGATCTCAAAGTAAAAAAACTCGTAAAATAGAGACAAAATTGGTGAGAGATATAGTGCAAGTACCCCTTTGTATTATCCAATTAAAACATTGATACAATAACCAATAGAAACTCAATAAAAAAACCAGAATATCTTGCTGATTCTGTCATTTCTATATGTCATTAGAAAGTACACAACCTGAAAGTAAACTAAAAAAAACTACACACAGATGGACCGACTGCACTTTTCTTGAAAATAAGAGAAAATTATACAACTTTCAGACCCATCATAATGCCTTGAAAACTCATTTATATAAGCATGAGCTGCAACAAGCAAAGGGAAAAATGTGATTGACAGGTGTCCTTAACAATAATGAATACAACAAACTTTTCAAAATATCTTTGTGTCCTTAAGAAAAAGAAACAACAAAAATAGTTGCATATGTTAGCTGGAGCATCAAGTCTTCAATTTTGTCCTCTTCTTCAACTGCCCCTTGTTGGTAAAGCCTTTATTTCTGCGATTGCCTCCCATACAATAACCTCTCTTTTTGTTGGCAAATTGCATGCTTTGATTGTTGTTAATTCACCAACAAACTTTTTCCACCTAGTATCCATGACTACCTTCCTCTCTATTATGAATCTATTCATTTCAATTTCAATTTTAAATATGGTATCAATGAGTTCATTGAAAGAAAACTCATCAGTGTCACCTTCAAAAATTGATGCCACCTATGGAAAATTTACAATGTGGTCAAAAGAACTAGATGATTCATTCCAATCTTTGATATGATCATCAAAATGAAGAATAGAAAGGATTAGGGAATAAAAACCATTGATCAACACTTTCATCTTATTCTGGATGATTGTCAATTTTTTGTAAATAATTGTAACAAAACCTTTACTCTATCCATACCCTCTTTAACTGAAATGACCTTAGCAGGAAGGTCTAGCTTTTTAGCCAACAGAGGTATCAATCTATCAAAAAATTGCATATATGGTCCCCACTACTAGAAAATGGGGTCTAACCAGAGTATTACTTCTTTGCACATTTTCTCAATAGTTTTCAATTTGGTGAATGAATTATATGCATCTTGAGAAATTCTCTCGAAGATGCCTATCCTATAACTCAACATATTCATCATTACACCCCTTTTTGGTGCACCATCAAAATTAGGAGCCTTACCTTCCACATTGAATACTAGTGCTTGCACTATCACCCCTATGGGTATATCCTCTGTTTGGACTTCCACTTCAATAGTGTGCCTAGTTTCTTCCACACTCCCTTATGCATGTTCTACCTCTATTGCAGCTTTGAGTTGGTCCTTCAAGGATGCAATTTCTTCTTCTAAGCTCTAAATTTTACCCTCCAACTCTTCTATTCTATGTTTTTGCACATAGCTTGTTTTAAGTTAATCTTTATACAACTTCCTAACATCTAGGCATTCTGTCATGCCCAAAAGTAAGGGCAAAAAACACACACTTACTAGGTTCACTAGGGTTTAAGAGTTGATTCGCAAAAATTAGATTTACTATACTCATCCTAAATTATACTCACGTGAAGAAATGCATCGGTAAGGTAAATGGTCGTTATTAAATTTGTAATAACATTTAGTTCGTTGTCACATTAAGATCTCAACGATAATTTTAAATCGTTTGAAGATCAATATAAATTAGTCTTAAACTACGGAGGACGAATCACATTATCAGGGTAGTCTAACATAACTTGTTATGTTTACAACATAATGATAAACTTTCTTAGCATCTAACTACCTTCTTACTAATCAAATTAAAACTAATTAATTTTTACAACTAAAACTAAACTAAGTGACTGATCCCTATAATTAACTTTAATACAACTGAGATTCAACTTAGTAATTTCTAGTTACTAGCACAATAATACTAAATTACTTCTTTTAACAAATCGAATCAAACAACATTACTTAAATGACATATTGTACTAGTAATGGAAACTAACTTTCTAATTACTATCCAATATTTAACCGATTGAACACTAAAAGATCAATTAGATTTAACTATTCAACTCATGCTAACTACGTATAAAATCTTTAATCCAAAATCTATTTCACCATGGTGTCCTGCCACAATTTTTAACATAAATTTTAACGGGAGAACACAACCAAATTTTTTTTAGGAAAAGACATTTCTAAAGGTAACACAATATAATTAATATAACTACGATTAGATAATAAAATAAAACAAGCTTTCATAACTTACCAATCTTAACATTTTAAACTATCAAATAACTCCAACATACTTATACAATCTAATTAATTAATTTAATGTTCACTATTAAAGTTGGTGACTATAGCAAATTCAATGAATCTATATTTTAATCTAATCTTTATCCGAATTATCGTAACTTAAGTCCACATTAAAATCAATCTATAAAGCTCATAATAGAATAAAACTAATTAATGAAACATTAAAATTGTTCAAATTGGAATATTCTAATTTCACATTTAAAACTTTTTAAATTAAAACTAATTTAATATTTCACATCCAAACTTTTTTTTTTTTTAATAATAAAAGAACTAATCCTTATTTAAATTGAACATACATCTAAACCTAACTAAACATAAATATAATTAGAACGAACCTTGACTAAATTAAATGCTACTAAAATAAACTAACTTAAGTAAATACTAAACTAACCTAATTTTAATTCCAAACTAAATATATATCAAAACTAAATTAAATTATAATTATGATAATACTAAACTTAAAATTTAAACAAACTTAAACTAACTTAGAAATAAACATTAACTAAATCACCCAATACTAACATTATTCTGAATAGTCTATAAAAATACTAACACAACCAATTTAAAGAAACTAATCCTATACTAACAATTATTGACATAACTCGATTAATACAGAATAACCATAAGTACCAACATTAATATAACTACATCATTTAGTCACACTATCCTAAAACTGAACATGAATAAATAAAAAAAAAACTCTAAATAATATAATGCCATGCTTATATAAAGTTAAGCATGAATCTAATTTCTAACTAACATTACTAATCTGCACATACTAACTAATACATACTAAAACTAATCTAGACTTGTTTAAATTCACTCAACATAGCCCATACCTAACACTAACCTAGCAAATTACACTACACAATAAAACATAATATTAACCTAGCAAATATACCCTACCAACTAAGCAAAAATTAACATCCTAACCAAACAAACTAACATACAGCTAAGCCAACCTAGCCTAGACTATACCCTAACCACCCTAAGCTCCTTACACCTAACATACCCCAACTACCTCCACGCTAGCCAAGGTCTGGCCATGCAAGTAGCTCCCCCTTCTCCCTTGCGCGCTGCCCCAAAACCCGTGCGCTGACCAATGGTCTACGCACGTAGACCTGTCCCCTCCCTCCGCCGTGCCCTCGGGTCTCGCGTGCGACAGAAGGGACATCGGGATGGGGGGTGGGTGAAAAGCGCAGGGGGGGTGTAACTTTAATGTCAACCCCCAATTACTACTTTCGCAAGCCACCATGCTCACGTCCTTCGCAGGTATAGAAGGTGTGTGGGATGGAAAGAAAAAATATTTTTGACACCCATTAAGAGGTTAAAGAAAATTCCCATGCCCTGCCAAGACGTGACCCCTGTACTTGCTGACATGCAATTGAGATAATAATTTTCTTTTGTTTGTATATTAATATCCTCTTTATATGATTCGACTTGCACAATAAGTCTTGTAGAATTAAATGCCAAACAAGTTTCTTGTTGGGAAGAAGAATTTAAAAACATTACCATGTATATGTTTTAAGGCGTTGCATTCAATTCGAATTAAAGTTATATTATTACAAAATTTAACAATGATTTTTATTTACAAGGCAAGGAGGAATATTTAATGGGATATTGTCTGTGACAAGGAAGTGGAAAATAAACTTTCTCATACATTTTCCAGAGAAGTATTTAGGCCTGGAGGTGCATTTTTTTTTTTTTGAAAGCCAGTTTTGGTTAAGAGTTGGCATATTTTCTTACTAAAGTTCTTTGATATGCAAGATGAGTTTAAACATTTCTAGAGGCAATAAGGAGTTATAATCCTCTTAATCAAATTGATTTTGATCTTTATGAAACTTAACAAGGAATTATTATCCTATGTTCAGAATTCAAAAAGGTGATGAATAATTCTTATCATTTTTTTTTTATTGTATTACTAATGAAACTTAACAATGAATGTGATAACTTGGTGATTACAATGTAGGATTATTATTACATGACAGTACTCCAAACATCAAATTGGAAGCTCAACACATCAATTGCCTTTTGTTACCATGATTGAAAAAACTTGCAAATTTTATAATTCAAGACATCATCTTTCATCCTATTTTCTCACTTTCATAACCTAGATTTGAAATCACAAGAAGACATTGCAAGGTAGATTTCATTATCTCTTCTATTTTCTTTTCTATTATGCAACCTGGTTCAAGACTCCATTAGGAAAGAACTAGTAAGAAAACCCGATTTCATTGCCCATCATTCACAATATAAATATACATATATTACATCAAATTCACAATACAATGATAATTTCTTCAAGCTTCTTCACAATACTTTATCCCTTCAACTTCAATTCTTCATGGAACCACAAGGGGAAACAATGCTGACCCAAGGCAATTCACACAATCACAAAGACACAATTCAACATACACCCATCCGGTTTAACACACTAGATCCATCCATAGGACCTTATTAGGGGGGGAGGTGGATTTTCCCAATGGGAGATGTCAATCACCATACCTTAACATAACCCTTTCGGGGTTAAAACTCAAGAACTTTCTTTGTTCCTCAAATGCCCTTTCGGGGCCAATTCAACAAGAATTTTCTTTCCTTTCCATACTTAAGATTTCACAATATCAACAAGGTATGTGATGACCGGTAGGGGCCCATACACCCTACCCTTCTTTCCCTCCTCTCACCATGAAAGGAGACTCTGCACCATTGAGGTCCAACTAAAGCCCTACCCCCACATGGCCACTTCTTCCCCATCCAAGGGTGAGTAATACCAAATACAACCCCATGAAAACCCCTCAATACAATACATCAAGATGAACAAGAACACATTAAGCACAACATAAAGAAACCCTCCAAAATCAACCCAACATACAGGCAAACAAAAATTACCAACACAACACAATGTGCAAGCACAAGCATGATCAAAACATGGAGAAGACCAAAATACAAAGCCAAGAATCCTACCTTCACCAAGGTGTGATGGTAACAATGGAGGTTTGAGAAGAGCTTTCTTTTCCTCCTTCCATCCCCCAACTATCTTCCAAGATTTTTTCTAAAAATAGAGATTGGGTGACCAAAAAAAAGAAGAATCCCCAAAACTTCTCCCCCAAAAATCCACTCAATAGGGATCCCTCCTCTCAATTTGACTTCATGAAACCTTCTGATGGAGTTTGAGTTCCACTCAAGTGGATGAAAATCCATTTTCGCAATCAACCATAAATGAGATTTTTAAGTGACCCTAAAAGTCAACTAGGGTGGAAAAAGTGGGTGGAAAGTACCCTCAACCCATATCCTTACCCATGCGTGCTTAAATTTAACATTTTTAAGCCTTAGAGACTTGGTAGGAACACATAAAAGTTAGGAGAAAATAAAATCAAATAACAACCTTTAAAAAATGGACAATACAAAGATAACACAATTTAAAACGAGGGGTTCAACTTGTCTCTCCATTGGATTTCCCGACTAGATTACCTGCACACTCATTGCACCCGTCAGTAGTTCAAGAAACATATGTTCATAAAATACACATCAAGATTTTTATGTTATTAAAAGCATTCATTTCCACAATTCAATTATCCATCTTATTCTATTCATTAAACTTGGAAAAATTCAAAGTGTTAGTTCGCATTCATTCACTTCATCATACATGTTTATAAAGCATTGATTTAGATCGAATTACTAGAATAATCATTGTTAGGTATGCATATCATAAGCATCATTAATAAGATAAAATGAACTATCTAAAAGCATACCAATTAATCATTGAGGTACCAAAATTGGCAAACCTCATTATCAGGTGAAAGCACCTAGCATCATTGTTAGTAACAATTAATGTTTTAAATAGTCGAGGTGATGAAATGTTTCTTGAATCACTAGGCATAAACATGGTTGAGCCAACTGCTCTCAGTTTCATTAGGGCATTCACAAAATAAAACATAACATCATATCCATCCCATTCTCATACAACAAAGTTTTACAGAGGAATTCATAGTTAATAAGTACGTGCGAAAAGGAACCTTACATTCTCCCCCACTAGCCTTTGACTTCCTCCCGAAAGTCGCATATCTAATATGTTCATTCTGTGCTAGACCTTGTCTAGACTTATTCCAAAATTTACTCTTATGAAAAGAATGATTAATAATTCACATACATACACAAGAATGATAAACTATTTGTCTGATTACTATTGCTAAAAGAAGAAGTTCAATCCTAAACTCTGACGTGGTTGCATTTTCTAAGGTCAATTATTCCTTAAACATCTTGGTCACATATAGACAACATTCTAAACCCTTATGAAAATAAGCTTCCAATAATAATAATAAGGTAAATTGAAAGCTTCTATAAAAGAAGTCCTATCAAGTGTACATAAAATGCTCCCATTGTGTTTATGGAATGACCTTGTGACTAGATTATATGAGTTTATTAGGGGCTTCAAAAAATCCACATCAATAAATACTTTGGGGAATATTAATTTTTCCATATTCTTGTTCCATGGGTTACAAACTAGCACATTTTCAGTTCTATTCTGATAGAAATACATGTATAGATTAAACCCATCAGTCTTGGGGCATATTGTATCTCTACATAATAAGTAAGGGTCTTTAAAAATATGGTCATTATCTGAAATTGCATTGGATGATCCTGGGAGTATCCTCATCCATTCTTCTACATGTTTATTTGGCTTCCTAACCCAAGTTTTCTTTTCAGTCTTGGTTGTGCCCTTCTTCCTTTTTCTCCTTGTTGTTACTTCAACAACATCATCTGCTTCCTCTTCAACTTCTACCTTCATTAGCAGGGACCTTCTCAACATCTATGTCAGCCATTATTTTTTGCAAAATTATATCTCAAACTCTTGTAACAATGGCATAGAAAATCACAGAACTATGGACACCTAAAGAATTTTCAGAACAGAAAACACAAGCTCTTTGAAAGTGGCAAATACTTTGAACTTTCAATCAAATCTTTATACTTTATTCATGTAATCTACCAACTTTAATAAATTCTACATGCACAAGCTTTAATACTATCCTTGTAGGGTGTCAATAAAGAATATCAGTTGTATAATATGATTCTAAATTACCTTTCTACTTTTTGTTTTACTTGGCTACGATGAATTCGTCCTTTTTCATAACTGGCATGACACCTCAGTCGATCTCCTTTTTCAAATTTGGTCCCCCATTTATATGCTGAATTAAAAAGCTTCAGCCCTCAACTTTAGAGATACAACTATCAAACCCTTATGCTTGTCTCGAAAAGCTTCAGAAAACTACAAGCATAGAAGCATTAACCCTCTCTAAGCATGGCATTGCGATATTTTCTATGCCCCTACGAGGCCATCTTTATCATAAGATCTCAAACCCTTTCATCAGATCCTTACATAGCTACGCTTTAAAACATTTTGTGGCAACATAAACATCCTTTTCACCTTTCATTTTATCCTTTACACCCCTACACTAAAATGAATGATCTTTCTCTTTGAAAAGTTCCTTACACTTATACGCCAAACCCACCTTTTATCCACGAAAAGAGACATGAAACACTTATATTTCTTCATGCTATACTTGCAAATGTAAGAACATAAGGGAAGACTTCTCTCTCAGAATATCAATGACCTAGATTATATTTAATAAAAAAACATCACCATCAATTCAAGCACATGCAAAATATATGACTTATCTTCCATGCAAGCCATGCCCATTTGACATATTTGACATGTTGCAATTTGATTGACTCTTCTTAGGGCCCAAGTTGCAAGTTATCAGGTCCTACATGATACATTCCTCCTTATGACACCATTTTATGGTTTTTTGCAAGCCAAAACAATAGAAGCACATAGATAAAATCAAACATTACTTTTCTCGTACGAGCTTCCCTTGTGCATAGAACTATAAAACCCATTTGATATTTTCATGAGACATCTTTTACGCCATCACAAGCCTTTACACCTTAATGCAATTCAACAAAATGTAAGTGCGTGAATCAAACCAATCCACCTTTCTACCCATCCACTCAACTTGTCATTTGTACCCCCATAAATCAATAAACATAACCACTTTATAAGTTTCTTATGGTCATACACCAAAGAAGAAAACCTATAGCCAGATGTACCCTAATGAAAGGCTTTCATTGATATGGGATGACTTGTCACCATGAAAGCATAAGTTAGATCTTACAAGGTATGAAAAACCTTTTACACACCTTCAGTCAAGGATCAATCATATGACCAGAAAGTTCCAAAGTCCACTACTTCATTGTTATGAGATACACAACCTTATACCCATAAACTAAACATTTCTCTATGCCCTTATGCCAAAATAGTGAAGCATAACCATGAAGATAAAGGAAAGAAAACACAACGCTCCTACAAGAAGCTCGAACACTGTAGAATCATAAGAGAAAAGAACTTAAGATTTTTGCAAACCCTTTCAAAAATTCAAGATAAACCTAGGGTTTTAACATATTTAGGACATTTTGAGGACTATGTTGATGAAAAACCTTGAGAATTTAATAAAATTTAAACAACACAAAGATCAAGGCATAGCTAGGGTAACACAAGATTTGAAAAATGATAAGAATAGAAACCCTAATTTGCAGGGCACAAGGATTATATGATTTTTCACACATATTTTCAAAATTCTCTACATTGTGAAAAATCAAACCACTAATGGATTTTTCTAGGGATGATAGACTACTTGAGTCTATGCAAGAATTCAGAATCTATGGTAGAGCAGACCACATACTTGACACAAAAATGACAACTTCCTTAGAGAGCACAGAAACAAAAGAACAAAAATAGGAGACCACACTGTATAGGGGTATTTACAAGGACTTTACAAAATATACATAATGTAGAAGGACACAAGAAAACCTAAAACTAATGTTCATGGAAAAAAAACAATTTAGGAAAAGTACCTCTTCAAGAATTGTCCATGAACTAGCAATTGAAGAACATCTCCAATTAGATCCCTCAGAAAGTATGAGTCTTCACCATTTTATCACAAATGTTGTATGGGACAAGCCAGATAGGATCAAATTTAACATGCTTACCTTTTTCCATCCTAACATTCCACATCAATACCATATCAGCTATTTCAAATTTCCTCTCAATGGCCCTGTTTTCATGCAAATGCTTCATTTGTGATTGTAATTTGGCATTCTGAATAGAAGAATATCTTCTTGTTTCTTCTAGTTACAAGATATCATCTATCCTAAGCTGCATCTCATCAATGATATCGTCCTCATAAAGTTGAACAAATTTATACATTTCCTTTAAATTATTCTGTGGAAGTCTAGCTTGTATGCCATAAACCAAATAAAAGGAGTATATCCAATGGCCTTTTTCACAGTAACCCTATCAGCCCATAGTGCTAATGGAAATTTTGAATCCCAAGCCTTCTTGTTCTCTCCCAAAATCCTTTTGATAATTTTCAATATACTCTTATTTCTTGATTCAACTTGACCATTCCCTTGGGGATGATAAGGTGAGGATGTGTGTTTTGTGATGCCATATTTCTTACAAAAATTTCTATATTCCTCAGATCTAAAACACATAACATTATCGGTTACAATACTCTGTGGGCATCCAAACCTAGTCATAATGTTATTTACAATGAAATTAACCACTACTTTACTTGTTGCATTCTTAGTGGGAATTGCTTCAACCCACTTAGTAAAGTAATTAGTTGCCATGAAGTTCCAAGAATGTCCACCATTGGACTTGTTTGAAATCTCACCAATGAAATCAATTCCCCATTTTTGAAATGGTGCCTACACTTCAATAGGTCTTAATGGTAGATTCGTAGAGAACTTTAGCTTTCTAGTAAACCTTTGGCAAACATCACATGTTTTAACAAACTCATGAGCATCTTTGAAAAGTGTTGGCCACCAAAAGCTAGCCCTAAGAACTTTATGAGTAGTGGTTTTAGCCATATAATGACCCCCACACACACCTTCATGCATATCTCTTAAGATCCTTTTAGATTTAATTTCATCTACACATTTCAAAAGAAACCCTTTCATATTCCTCCACCACAATTGCCCCTGCACTATAACATACCTTATAGCCTGCAACTTCAAGAATCTTTTCTGGTTATCTATTAATCTTGGTGGAGATTTCATGTTATAAAAATAATAAATCACATCTCTATACCAATCAAAAGTATCTATTTCAAAAAGATTATCACTACAACTATCATCAAATTGCTTGATTTAATTTGCTTCAAAATTGGATTCTATCATCAATTTAGCCAAGCCTTGACCTCTAACTAGTTTGGTGATCTAAATATCAATATTAAACTCTGGTATTATGTTAATCCACCTACATCTTCTACTAGATACTTCTTGTTGTGAAAAGATATCTTTTACAATAGTAGGGACAAATGCACTGACAATGGCTCCCATTAGGTAACACCCAAAAGCCTTCACCCCTTTCACTAGTGCATATGCCTATTTTTCATTTATTTCATACTTAAGTTCTGCTACCTATAATGATTTGCTAAAAAATGCAATGGGCTATTCATAACCTTCCTCATTTTTTTTGTAACAATACAGTAGCAACAGTGTGAAACAAAGCAAAAGAAAATATATGCATTAGCTCATCATAATTTGGTGTCCTAAGAATATGAGCATCTTTAATAGCTTGCTTGATCTTCTGAAATGCAAGGCTAGGCTCCCCATCCCATTTTATCTGAGATCCTTTCTTTAACATCTTTGATATAGGCCTACTAATCTCTACAAAATTAGTCACAAACCTTCTAAGAAAGTTAATCTACTCAAAAAATGACTGAATTCCCTTAACATTTTTAGGCTTTTGAATCTTGTCTATTGCTTCTACCCTTTCAGGGTCAATCCTCACTCCATGCTTACCAACTAGATGCTCTAAGAAATTTCCTTCAGTAACACCAAAATTACACTTTCTAAGATTTAAAGAAATACCATACTAAATAGATCTTATAAATACCTTTTCTAGATGCATGCAGTGATCATTCTCATCCTTAGAATAACTAGTTAGATCATCCTGATATACAACCAATAATTTATCATTGATATTAGAAAAAGCCACATCCATAGCTCATTGAAAAGTGGCCCTAACATTAGTAAGCTCAAAAGGAATCTTGACATACACATAGGTACCCCATGGAATAGTAAAAGAAGTTTTAAACTATTCTAATTCCTTAACAACCACTTGATTATACCCTAAAAATCCATCCATCATGGACATAAGTTATGAACCAGTGACCTTTTGCAACATAGCCTTCATATTTGGCAAACCATAATTATCCTTTAATGAAGATATTTTAAGATTCCTAAAATCAAAACACAACCTTATGTCTCCATTTTTCTTCCTAACATGGACTAGATTAGACACCCAAGAGGAATGTCTAATAGGCTTTATGATCCCTACATCTCTTAACTTGATCAATTCCTCTTGCATTTTGGGAGCCAAAGTTGGATTTATTGGCCTCTATTTTTGTCTAAAAGGCTTAGCATCTAGTTTCAAAGGGATTTCATGCTGAAAAAATCCTCTCTATAAGCCTTTAGGTCATCATATGACCATGCAAACACATGTCTATATTTTCTTAACAAACCTATCAAACTCTACCTTATTTTAGGAGATAACTTCGTACCAATATATATACCTTCTTAGGCATTTCTTTAGTTCCTAAATTTACCTTCTCCAATTTTTTAGCATTATAATCACTAGCATCCACTTGGGACCTATCTTGATTGTCAAAAATAGTTTCTAAAACAACCAAACCCCTTAGGATTTTTTTTCTTTTCAATTGTACAACTTCCTATCTAAAAATAATATCTTTCCCATTTATATTTTCTACATAAGCTGCATAATCAATTTCTTGTCTTAACAACACATTTTCACAATTCAAAAATCTCAGAGTGTCCTTATCATCTTCAAATACTTTCCAATTCTAGAACTTATCGGGAATAGAGGGCCTAGTTTGAATCTCAACTTTATATATACTAGAAAATGTAATTTCATCAAGTTTTATTGCTATATTTTCTAGCAAATTTGCCATCTTGTTATTAGTCCTATCTTTCCAAACTATCCCAAATGCATCAAAATATTCAATCATGTCCCATACAACATTTTTGTATTGCTTTAATCTTTTTTTTTTGACATATAAACATTTCTTACTTGGGATACAACCAATTCAGAATCCCCTATAACATGTAAACATTTAATCCCATGCTTGTGAGCTAATTTGAGTCCTAGTAACAAGGCCTCATATTCTGCTATGTTGTTAGTACGAGGGAAACTCAATGTAAAAGAGAATTTGTATGTTACCCTAGTAGGAGAAATTGATAAAATACTTGCACCAAATCCATCCCTATAGCAAGCACCATAAAAAAACATAGCCCATAGATCACCTTTGTTTGTTATTATGTCAGCTTCTACTTCCATCAGAGATTTATGCTTACCTTTCTTCAAAGTTAGAACCTCAACTCAAAATGCATTAACATCTGTATCCATTAAGTTTATCATATCATCCTCTATCTCCTCTTCTATCATATACATACTTTTAGGATCTCTATTTATTTTTACCAATTTCCCCTCAATGTTGAAACTAGCAAATGATAAATCACATTTCAGACTCCCTCCCATGGCAACACTCCACTTTCTAGACAATAACATGGCATACTGAGGTGGAATGTCAATAACCAATACACTCATAGTAAGTTCTGTGTTAGGATAAGCTATCAATTTATATGGTAAAGCATTAATAGTGCCTATGACTATCACTTCTCTTTTATCCATAGCATAACATCTTCCCTGAGTAGTATCAACCTTAAGCCCAATTCCTTCATTATCTCAAAAGGCATCATAGTATTGGAAGCACCAGAATCAATCATGCAATTTTTTAGTGTTTTACCATTTACTAAAATACTCAAGAAGAATGGCTCAACACTTCCTAAACACTGATTTATAGAGTTATCCAAAAAAATATGAGGAATTTGGGACACAACTACTTTAGTTTCTTTGTCTTCTACCTCTTCTTTATTTTTCTCTTTGGGCTTATGATTTTCTTTACAATCATGTCCTACCTTTGTATCCATATCTCCCAACCATGCTATAACTTTATTTTGGTGTTCAGGGATTCTTAATATTTCAAACAAAGGGACCTAGATAGTTATTTGTGATAACATATTAGTCATATCTATAGAAGAATCAAAGGGGCCATTAATCAACATACTCCTTTTCTCATGATGTTTATCCAAAATGTTTACAACATCTTGATGATTCTTGTCATTCTTAGTGATCATTTTTGGTACCTTCTCATCTAACTTCTTAGGAACATTATTTGGGAGATCAAAACCCTTGGTACTATCAACTTTCTTTGGTTCCCATTTCTTACTAACAACTTTAACTTTCATAGTAGGGATTTCTTTAGGTTTCACAACTTCCCCTTTTTAAAGATTAACCCCTTTTATAAACATACTAGCCACCTTGTCATTACCATCTTTTTGAACCATGTTTCTAGTCTGTACCTGAGCTATCATTCTAGTAGTAATTTGATCAATCTCCTCCTTATAAGGCTTCCTTAATGTCACATATTTGGTAGTTACCATATTACACACATTATCTTCAACATCACTCTCATCAAAAAATATCTGTTGCTACATATTATTCTGGAACTACCTTTGCTCATTTACATCTCTATCATAATCCTCAGAATTAGAATAATCATAATGTGATTCAAACATATTACATCCTACATCATCATTGTTTTCTTTATGTTCATGGCATTCTTCTACTTTAGTCTGCTTCTTAGGAAATGACAAGGCTACCACACAAGATTTAGGGGCACGGGGTAATTGACAAGAAAAGCACCATGTGGGCTTAGTAACGAATGCAAGATCATCAACCATATTTATAGAATTTTTGGATAAAGGGTCAGGAGCCATCTTGTTGTTATTGTTCTTGGGAGGAGGAACATTAGGTTGACCATCCTTTGAGGTAGTGTTGTAGGGGAAATTTTGTAATCTATTATGTCTATTGAAATTTGATTGATAAGGGATCCTATTATCATTGGGATTCCTATCATTTTTTACTTGAGGAAGAATTTAGACCCTTTATAGCAGTTAGAACTTGACTTATCTCACTAGGCTCTTTCTTTTTTCCACCCACACTTTTGTGATCTTCCTTTCTATTTCCTTTATTCCCAAACAACCTAGGATCATCTTTTTTTTTTTCTAACCTCCTTGAAATTCTCAAATTATTTTCCACATTTATAGCAATTTTGAATGCATCTCTTAAAGTCCTAGGTTCTTTATCCCTAAGTTGGTATGCCATTTTACCATAGAAACATTCAAATAAGTGATTAGACATATCTTGTCATCAACTCACATGGCTTGCATTAGCTTGTACATCCTTTTCTAAAATCTATTATTGAATTTGATGACATACTCATTAGGTAGCCTCTTAATGTTACTAAATTCACTTAGGATATGGCTTTCATTCTGCTTGTAACCATATTGTTCTTTGAAATAGTACTCAATATCCTTCCAATCAACAATGGATAATTCAGGAAATAGTACTCAATATCCTTCCAATCAATAATGGATAATTCAGGAAGTCTCTTGAACCACTCTCTAACATCTTCAGTCAATGACTAAACAAATAATTTCATAATAACATCTTCAGCCTCAAACTCATAATCACTCATCATATCAAGAAAACTCCTTAAATGGTCCTCACAAGTGATAGCATTATTGCTAGCAAATTTAGGCAACCTTTTTCTCATTTCTTGTGGGATAGGATTAGGGAACCCAGGGATTCCATCAAAACATATTTTCCTATAACCTTCTGATTGAATAGGTCTCCTTTGTAAATCAATCTTAGGGTGATCCACAACATTTCTCTTACTATTATTTAAAGTATCACTAGTACTAGCATCACCAACAGATTTATTAATATCTATTTTATATGAAAAAGAGGACAAGAAAGAAGTAGGTACCTTATTAGTATTTTTATTTGCACCATTAAATCCACCACTTACATCATCTTTAGGCATAATTGCAAACTACTTCCTAGCACCTTCTAGGAATTTAATCTTATTGTTCATCTTAGCTATAGCTGCTTTATTTTCTACAATTTCTAATTTCTTAGCCAAGGAATCCTTCCCTTTCCTTTCTTTTCCAACTCAATATCAAAAAGTGACAATGAGTCATGGATCTAAATGAATTTTAAGGGTTCACTAATCTTAATACCAACTTCCTTTTATTTTCTTTTGTCTTGGCCATCAACACCATGTTCCATATCCTTTTTAACATCTAATGTCTTGTAATTCTTGATTTGTTGTACCATAGGACCCTCTCAATTTGAATCTTAGATTTTTAGCAACTTTTTCTCTTGCATATTGAGATGCTCAACTTGATCCACAATATCAGGCTGCCAAGCACTGACTGCTATCTCATTTTTCTTCTTCAGTATAGCAATTCGCCTAAGTAGTTCTTGCTTTTCTTCATAAGCTTTCATGATGATCTCTTCCCTCTCTTTTTGAAATTTCTTATCAATAGCCTTTGGCTTAGCAAGCTTCATTCTCAAGACTTCATTCTCATCAGGATCAAGAACAGTAAACTTAGAACTAGAGGTCTTCTCATCATTGAAACTCTTGGTCTCTAAATGTTTAGGTCTTATTGTTTTAGGAGAATAATCTGACATGAAAGGGTTCCTACTATGCTAAAAAATATTATTACTATTCCTATCATTTAGATTAAGTGCATGTGGTTGCACAAATTTCTCGTGATATATCATTTTAGGAGTGTTATAAAAATCATCATTAGATAAGCTAGGATGAGATCTAGGACCTTTGCAGAAGGGTTCCCTCTTAGTAGTGGAAAGATAAACATTGTCTTTCCTTGCTATTTGCTCCTGGGAATGGTTTCCCATCTGCATTTGAGCCCCTTTCATAGCCCAATTCTTCTTTCCTTTAGGAGGGAGATCAATTTGTAACTTAATTTTTGGCTTTTCCTTCACAATTTCCTGTGTATTCTTCTTATTTTCCATAATTTGAATCAATCAATTCCTAGATTTTGACATTGGTTAAAACCTCTTGAGTCGCCACCCATGCTTGCAGAATGGGAATAATTGTTAAATAAATTACAACCACTTCACTAAAAATCTTAGACAACATGTAAATAATCCCCAAAACCATGGAAAACTTTAAGTGAAATGCCTACCTCAGACTCTACCCAAGGGATACACAGATCTTAGATGATATACTAGTTTACAACAATACTAAGTGTTTATTTTCCCTAGTAGCATCACCATTTTGTTGGTGTGTAAAACTATTGAACAAAAAAGGCTTAATACCAAAGTAATAATACTCACCAATCTAGGAATTAGTTAACTCCCATTAACAATTATGTGTGTATACCCTTTGGGTCCAACTTCAACAAAACTGAGATTAGTTTTCTACTCTTTAGGCTCTATAGGACCAAGGTGTGTATACCTAGGGGATGATTCAAATGAATAATCCTATATGAGAATTATCTTAGTTTCATTCTAATTCTCATCTCCTATCCCTATCATATATATGTAGCTTATTCATTTCTTGACATTTTCAGATGACATTCATTCCTCGTAAGCAGATTTGGTCATAATTCTCCTTAAGTTTATAAATATTTCTAGGAATAGTAGCTACCTAAGATTCATAAATTAGATATAAATGAGTGTTAACCAACATTTACAACCTTGCATAAATTTATAATTGATTGGATATGTAGTGGTAGAATTTACTCTCACTTACTTTTGATTTATGTGACCAGTTCCTTATCCATTGGGTAGAAAGTTAGCTATTGGCAGTAGATCTAATTCAAATAACTTGTAAATGAATCTATCACTTATAATCACCCATTTCCATTCCTATGAAACATCCCTTTCATAAACTCATGAACTCTACTAATTTACTGAAGTACTTCCTCAACTACTTGAATTAAAAGCAACAATAAAACCAATACACAACCTATCCAGATTGCACTCAATCAATTAGAACTTATTCAAATGATCTCAAAGTAAAAAAACTCATAAAATGGAGACAAAAATTGGTGACATAGATATAGGCAAGTACCCCTTTATATTATCCAATTAAAAAGATTGATACAATGACTAACAAAAACTCAATAAAAAACCCATAATATCTTGCTGATTCTGTCATTTCTATATGTCATCAAAAAGTACACAACCTAAAAGTAAACTCAAAACAACTACACACAGATGGACTAACTACACTTTTCTTTAAAAGAAAGGAAAATTATACAACTTTTGGACCTATCACAATGCCTTGAAAACTCATTTATATAAGCGTAATTTGCAACAAGCAAAGGGAAAAATGTGATCGACAGGTGTCCTTAACAATAGGGAATACAACAAAATTTTCAAAATATCTTTGTATCCTCAAGAAAAAGAAACAACAAAAATAGTTGCATATGATAGCTAGAGCATCAAATCTTCAATTTTGTCCTCTTCTTCAACTACTCCCTATTGGTAAAACCTTTATTTCTTTGATTTCCTCCAATACAATAACCTCTATTTTTGTTGGCCACTCACACGCTTTGATTTTTTTAATTCACCAACAAACTTTTTCCCCCTGGCATCCATGATTTCCTTCTCCTCTATTATGAATCTATTCATTTCAGTTTCAATTTTAAACAGGCCATCAATGAGTTCATTAAAGCAAACTCATCAGTGTCACCTTCAAAAATTGATGCCACCTTTGGAAAATTTACAATGTGGTCAAAAGAACTAGATGATTCATTCCAATCTTTGATCTGATCATTAGAATGAAGAATAGAAAGGGTTAGGGAATACAAACCATTGATCAACACTTTCATCTTATTCTGGATGATTGTCAATTTTCCTGTAAAGTATTGTAACAAGTCCTTTACTCTATCCATACCCTCTTTAACTAAAATGACCTTATTAGGAAGGTTTGGATTTTTAGCCAACACAGGTATTAATCTATCAAAAAATTGCATATATGGTCCCCACTACTGGAAAATGGGGTCTAACTAGAGTACTACTTCTTTACACATTTGTTCAACAATTTTCAATTTGGTGAATGCATTATATGCATCTTAAGAAATTCTCTTCAAGATGCCTATCTTTTGACTCAACATATTCAACATTACACCCCTTTTTGGTGCACCATCAGATTTAGGAGCCTCACCTTCCACATTGACTATTGGTGCTTGCACTATCACCCCTATGGGTATATCCTCTATTTGAACTTCCACTTCAACATTGTGCCTAGTTTCTTCCACACTCCCTTGTGCATGTTCTACCTTTGTTGCAGCTTTGAGTTGGTCCTTCATGGATGAAATTTTCTCTTCTAAGCTCTAAATTTTACACTTCAACTCTTCCATCCTCTATTTCTACACATAACTTGTTTAAAGATCTTCTTCATACAACTTCCTAACATCTAGACATTCATTATAGGTAATAACAAGCCTATCCTCAATCTGATCCATCTTTGCCTCATTCATGAATGCAAAGTGTTTAACCATGATAGAGATCTCTTTGCCTATGGTATTGTCCAATATCCTAACAATCATATTACCCTGAGCAGTCTCCTCTACATTCATCATTTTAGGTTTAATGGTGTCAGGGGCAACACTGCATACAGCTAGGGTCTTAGTATCTATACTACAACCTAACCCTCTCTTCAAACCTTTGCTACTGTTGGCCTCATAACTAATTGCCTTGTCTTGCCTTCTGATTTGGTCAAGTACAAAGGCTCTTTCAATATCCTAACCTGGTACTAGAATCATGCCACTTCTATGTACCAATTCCATAGCTTCTACAAGGGTCATCGTCTTGCTGTTTGGATCATATGCCAGCAATTTTTCCACTAGCTCTTTATTTTTCTCAAGATCTTCTCCTAGCATAAGGCTCAATGTGAGCTCATTTTGCTTAATTTTGTATAAAAAACTTTTGAACTTTGATGATTTAATGAAATCATCATCTTCCATGAATTTCTCAAATTGGATGAGCCTATCATCCAATTTGGAGGTTGCAATTTGTAAATCTGTTGAGCCTCTACCTACCTCTGTTGCCCTCTTATGCAAATAATTTTGCCTAATATCAACAAAATATTGATTATTTCCTAGTATGACCTATAGGGCTCTGCTCACCACCTTCTCTGGGATATGCATAGTCTTTTGTCTCTTTTTCCCTTTAGCTACCCACGTAGAAGATGATAGTTGTTCCTCCTCCTCAACATCAATCTCCAAATGGACGTTAGGCTCAGGGATTCTCTATTTACTATTTCCTCTTCTCCCATTGTCTCATTTGGAATTTGGGCCATAATATGATCAAAATTCTTAACCATTTTTCTCAAATTTCTAGGATGCGGGATCTCTATGTAAAAATGCTTGAAGTCTGGATTGGTCCTTTTCAAGGCATCCTCTAGCTTTCTGATCTCACCATACTTCCCCAACAACTCATTAGACTCCCTTGTTGCTACTATATTAGCAATTAAATCTTTTATAGGGATAGGTTTGTTGGGAGGTAGAATATAACCTTTAATATCTTTGACCTCATTGGTTACATAATTTTATGGTTCATACATTCTATAGGGTCTAGTAGAAAATTTATATTGGCCTAGATACTCATTGAGTTCTTCATAGGCATTTTTCCAATTAAAAAAATCTCCCACTTTAAAACTTCTACACACAAATGTAGGTTTAGTTAGGGAAGGAGGAATCATTTCTTTGTTCATCAATAAAAATTGCCAAAAGAATTCAACAATGGCTAATCTAGGAGGTAAATATTTGGGTAATATGGGGTGGCTGTGGGCATGCATAAACCCTCATTAGGGTACACTCTTTGAACAAAAATATATCACCCCAATTATGGTCCAATTTTACTTTATCATCCAAATAGGAGGGTCTAAGTAATGTTCTTAGAATGGAGGGGGCCCTAAAAAAGGTATGATCTACCATTCTCATGATCACAACACTAAACAAATTGAAAAACACAATTGCATTTGAATAATAAAAATTTCTATCCCAAATATGAGTCCATAATTACACAAGAAACTCACCAAATTCATTAGACATTTGATCAATGAAATGCTGACCGATATAGGCAATGTTCTTGTATAGGATCAGGTGCATGAGTAATGAGTAATGATGAAATTTGAATTCCTTCATCTCTCCTTTGTTAGTATTCACAATTTGATAATGCATGCTGGCCATAATGAACCCCACAGAGTCATATTCTCTATTGTGGAAAGGGTCCTATATGTCACATGCTATTAAAAACAATGAGCCATATACACAATGCTCTACCCCATCACTTCCCAGAACTTTGTGTAATCCATACATAGTATTCTTAAAATAGTTCTTGAATCTACTCAGTGGCAAGTGATCCTCTACTTTCATTGTTATTTTCCCTATCTTTTTAACATTGTAGGGGATGTGAGGTAGCACCACATTATTTAGATAATGAGTCTTATTCCTTTCAAATTTTCCTTGTAAGTCCTCAATATCTATGGGCACATCTGTCTGCCCCTGCAAACTGAAAGCTTGTATAAGAGAAGTCGTATCAAGTGTACATAAAATGCTCCCATTGTGTCTATGGAATGACCTTGTGACTAGATTATATGAGTTTATTAGGCCTTCAAAAAATCCAAATCAATAAATACTTTGGGGAATATTAATTTTTTTATATTCCTATTCCATGGGTTACAAACTAGTACATTTTTAGTTTTGTTCTAATAGAAATACATGAACAGATTAAACCCATTAGTCTTGGGGCATATTTCATCTCTCCATAAGAAGTAAGGGTCTTTAAAAACATTTTCATTAGCTGAAACTATATTGGATGATCCTGGGAATATCCTCATCCATTCTTCTACATGTTTATTTGGCTTGTTGACCCAGGTTTTGTTTTCAGTCTTGGTTGTGCCCTTCTTCTTTTTTCCCTCTACTGTTACTTCAACAACATCATCTCCTTCCTCTTCAACTTATACTTCATCAATAGGGACCTCCTCAACATCCATTTCAGCCATTATTTTCTACAAAGTTATATCTCAAACTCCTACAACAATGGCACAAAAAATCATAAAACTATGGACACCTGAAAAATTTTCAGAACATGAAACACAAGCTCTTTAGAAATGGAAAATACTGTAAACTTTCAATCAAATATTTATACTTTACTCATGTAATCTACTAGCTTTAATAAATTCTACATGCATGAGCTTTAATACCATCCTTGTAGGGTGTCAGCAAAGAATATCAGTCATATAGTATGATCTTGAATTACCTTTTTGCATTTTGTTTTACTTGGCTACGATGAATTCGTCCTTTTTCATAATTGGCATGACACCTCAACCGATCTCCTTTTTCAAATTTGGTCCTCTGCTTATATGCTTTAATCCCTTGTAACTTTTGACATAAAACTATCAAACCCTTACACTTATCTAGAAAAGCTTTAGAAAAATACAAGGATAGAATCATTAACCCTCTCTAAGCATAGCATTGCTATCTTTTCTACATCCCTATGAGGCCCTCTTTATCATAAGATCTCAATCCCTTTCAACATATCCTTACGTAGTTATGCTTTGAAATATTTCATAGCAGTGTAAGCATCCATTTCACCTTTCATTTTATCTTTTACACCCCTATATTGAAATAAATAATCTTGCACTTTTAAAAGTTCCTTACACTCATATGCCAAACCTAGCTTGTATCCATGGAAAGAGACACGAAACACTTCTACATCTTCACACTATACTTACAAATGTAAGAACATAATGGAAGACTTCTCTCTCAAAATATCAACAACCTAGATTATATTTTAGAAAAAGACATCACCATCGATTTAAGCACATACAAAATAGATGACTTAAGTCATCTTCTATGTAGCCTGAGTCCATCTGACATATTTGATGTGTCACAATTTGATTCACTCTTCTTAGTGCCCAAGTAGCAATTTATCAGGTCCCACATGATACATTCCTCCTTATGACACCACCTTACGGTTGTCTGCAAGCCAAAATAGTGGATGCAAGTAGATAAAATCAAACATTGCTTCGCTCTTATGAGCTTCCCTTGCACATAGAGCTGTAAAACCCATTTGATATTTCTATGAGACATATTTTATGCCATCATGGGCCTTTATGCCTTTACACCATTTAGAAAAATGTAAGTGCATGAATCAAACCAATCCACCTCTCTACCCATTTGCTCAACTTGTCATTTGTACCCCTGTAAATCAATAAACATAACTACTTTAAAAGTTTCTTATGCTCATCTGCCAAAGAATAAAACATATAGCTAGAGGTACCCTAATGAAAGGCTTTTGTTGATATGAGATGACTTGTCACTATGAAACTATAAGATAGATCTTACAAGGTATGAAAAACCTTTTACACACCTTCACTCAAGGATCAATCGTATGACCAGAAAGTTCCAAAGTCCATTGGTTCACTGTTATGAGATACACAATCGTATACCCATAAACCAAACATTCCTATAGACCCTTATGCCAAAATAGTGAACCATAACCAAGGAGATAAAAGAAAGAAAGCACAATGCTCCTATGCGAAGCCCAAACATTATAGAACCGTAAGAGAAAAGAACTTAATATTTTTGCAAACTCCTTAAAAAATTTAAGATAAAACTAGGGTTTTAACATATTCAAGACATTTTGAGGATTATTTTGATGAAAAATCTTGAGAATTTAATAAAATTCAAACAACACAAAGATCAAGACATAACTAGGGTAACACAAGATTTGAAAAATGATAAGAACAAAAACCCTAATCTGCAAGACACAAGGATTATATGATTTTTCACACATAATTTGGAAATTCGCTACATTGTTAAAAATCAAACCACCATGGTGAACAAGAACCATTCCTCAAATTTCTCAAGGAATTTGGAGGAAAATCCTAGAGAATGTTTCCATATTCCATGGAAAGATGGATGTATAGGTGGTACTAGAATGGTTTGAGAGCATTGAGAACTACTTCAAATGTGAATTAACAAAGAGCCTCAAAAGGTGAGACTTGCAAAATCTAGATTGAAGGGTCAAGCTTTGACATAGTGGAAGTTTTTACTAGAGGAAAGATAGAGTTAAGGGAAGAAACCTATAGCTAATTTAAATGCTATGGTAGAAAAGATAAAATAAACCTATCTACCATAAGACTATGAGATTCAAATTTAGAAGTAGAGGTAGAATCTCAAATAGAAGGATCTTGATGTGGCTACTATAATGAGGAGTTTCAAAAATTGGCCTTAACATCAAGGGTGCAAAAAGTAGAGAGCATCAAGGTGGCTAGATACCTAAATGACATTAAATGGTCTATCCAAGATGAGTTGAGCCCATTTAGTCTCACCACTTTGCAAAGTTGTTTTCAGATGGCTAGAAAGGTGGAAAAAAAAATGAGAAAGAAAGGAGACTCAAGTTCGAAGAATGGGGGAAAAGGTAAAGACTTTAGAGGTGGCTCAAGAGGAGGTTCTAGTGGTAGAAAAAAGGAGTAGAGGAGCTATGGAGATTCTATGTGAAATGAGCATGCTAGTGAGACCAGTTAGAGGGGAGGTACTAGTAGAGGTAGAGGGTCCAATAATGGTGGTAGAGGAAGATCTAGAAATAATAGCAGAGGTTCACACTTCAACAATATGAAGTGTTAGAACTATGGCAAGGTGGGAGACCCTACCTACAGATGTCCAGAGAGGGCATCATATTCCTATGGAGAGAAGAAACTCACATACATCCACAAAGAAGATAATTAGAAGGAAGGAGAAATAGATCTTGATGTAGAGAAAGGATAGAACCTCATGTTGAGGAGAGTATTGGTTAAGGAGCTAGTCAAAGATGAGCCTAAGTAGAGAAGAGAATTATTTAGGATTTCATGCAAAATATTAGGCAAGGTGTGCAAGGTTATTATAGACTCAGGGTCTACTAATAATGTCTTGTTAGAGGAGGCACTACAAAAGCTTGGTTTGACCAACATTTCACATGTATGTCTATATAGGGTGACTGGGTTGAACAAAGGGTAGAATATCCTAGTAAGTGAACAAATGTGGGTAGACATTACCATAGGAAAGTATTAGGACAAGATCTTGTGTGATGTGCTTCCCATGGATGCTTTCCACCTACTATTGGGAAGACTATGATAGTATGATAGGGAGGTAGGGCACCATGGGAAGGAAAACAAGTTTTCCTTCAAGAAAGATGGAGTCACTAATAGGATCTAGTCTATAGTGGAAGAAGACAAGGTGGAAAAGACTACTACTAAAAAATTGCTCATGAGTGGGAAAGGGTTCCTCAAGGACTTGAAGGAGGGTGAAGGAATTGGATATGCTATTATGGTGAAACCTAAGGAAGAGAAGACAACTTCATGAGAACCTATCCTTGCAGAGGTACAACACCTATTAGATTAGTTGAAAGATATCATCTGTAATGGAGCACCACTAACTCTGCCACCTAAGAGAGCCATAAGTCATCAAATTGAATTCATACCAGGAGTATCACTACCAAACAAAGGTGCATACAAGATGAATCTAGAGTAGAACAAGGAGATTACAAGGAAAGTTCAATAGCTACTTGATCAAGGGATGATAAGGAAGAGCATTAGTCCATGTGTCATACCAGTGCTCCTAGCATCCAAAAAGGGAGGTAAGTGGAGAATGGAGAAATTAATAGAATCACAATTAGGTACAAATTTCCTATTCCTAAGATAGAGAATTTAATAGACTATCTAGGTGGGGCTAGGTAGTTTTCCAAAATTTATCTCAAGAGTGGCTATTATTAGATTAGGTGAAGAAGGGGATTGAATGGAAGTCTTCATTTGAAATTATTGAGGGTCTCTATTAGTAGTTGGTAATGCCATTTGGCCTTACCAATGCATCAAGTACCTTCATGAGAGTCATGAATGAGATCTTGAAAGTTTACATAGGGGTATTTATTGTTGTATACTTAGATGACATCCTTATCTTCAACAAGACAAAGGAGGAATTCATGAGACACCTAGAATTAGTATTAAGAAAGATCCAAGAGGAAAAGTTGACAGTAAACTTGGAAAAGAGTGAGTTCATGAAAGAGGGACTAGTGTATTTGGGGTTTGTAGTATCCCAAGGAAGTCTTAAAATGTACAAAGACAAGGTAGAGGCTATTTTGAGTTGGCCTAGCCCTATATTTGCTACTAAGGACAAGAATTTTCATGGATTGGTATAATTTTATAGGAAGTTTGTAAGAAGGTTTAGTAAACTTTGTGCACCTATGATGGATACCATTAATGGGTGCCTAAAAACCAAATTCATGTGGATCAAGTTTTCATATTAGAGTTTTGAGAGATTAAAGAAAGAGGTCACAACCCAACCTATCTTGGTTCTACCTATTTTTGAGAAACCATTTGTGGTGGAGTGTGATGCTAGTAGCATAATAGTTGGGGGAAATTTTGAGCTAAGATGGCAGACTAGAAGCATATTTTTAGTGAGAGGCTTAATGAAGCCAAGATAAGGTACTCAACATATATGACCTAGAGCTCTATGCACTTGTCCAAGATCTCAAGAAGTGGAGGCATTACCTCATACCTAAGTATTTTGTGGTCTTCATAGATAACCAAACACTAAGCTTTATCAATTTGAAAGAGAATCTAAGTTTGAGACACATAAAATGGATAGAGTTCTTATAGTCCTACACTTTCACTATCAAGCACAAGAAGGGGACAAACAATAAGGTGGCAAATGCTTTGAGTAGGAGGTTTCTAGAAATGCAAGAAGTCAAGTTGTAGATCAATAGCTTGGATGGATTCAAGGATCTATATGAGTAGGACACTAATTTATTAGAGGCTTACAAGGTATGTACTAATTTTGCTAATCATTTTCATAGTGATTTTTTTGAATACACCTTGTAGATTGGATTGTTATTCAAAGGTCAATAGTTGTGCATCCCAAGAGGGTCCATGAGGGAAAATCTCATATAAGAGAAGCACAATAGGATCATGAGTGGGTACTTTGGTGTTAACAAGACTTTAGACCTTACGAAGATATTCTATTATTGGCCTAAAATGCAAAGGGAAGCTAGGAAGTATGTGGAGAAGTGCAACATATGTCAGAAGGAAAAGGGAACTTCATCAAATGTAGAGCTCTAACAACCTCTCCCCATTCCTAATAGGCCTTGGGAATGCATAAGCATGGACTTCATAGTGGGATTACCAAGTAAGAGGACATGGATGGATAGTGAATTTGTGGTAGTAGATAGGTTTAGTAAAATGAGCCACTTCATACCATGCAACACAACACATTATGCAAGTAATTTTGCCAACCTATTATTCAAGGAGGTGGTTAGGATACATGGCTTGCCAAGGAGCATTGTGGTTGACAGAGATGTCAAGTTTATGGTGTACTTTTGGAAGACCTTATAGAAGAGGCTTGGAACAAATCTAGAACAGAGTTCTACCTACCATCCTTAAATAGATGGTTAGAAAGAAGTCATTGATAGGGTATTTGACAACCTATTATTGTGTATCACTAAAGAGTATGGGAAAAGTTGGGAGCAAGTCATTCCATAAGATAAATTTGCATATAATCATAGAAAGAATAGGACAATAGGGTTAAGTCCTTTTCAAGTAGTATACAACACTCACCCAAGAGGCATAATGGAGTTAAGGGACCAACCTTTACATGAAAAAATTGGTGGGTAGGTTGATGAATTTGTTTAACCAATGAAGAAGGTACATGATCAAGTCAAGAAAACATTGATGCAGGAAAATCATAATTTGAAGGAGAAGAAGGATGAGGGGAAAATAGAGTTATAGTTTCAAATGGGAGACTTGTTGATGGTGTATCTAAACAAGGCTAGGTTATAAAAGGGAATCCCTAGAAATTTGTAGATGAGGAGGATTGGGCCATGCAAAATCCTTGAGAAGTATGGACCTAATGTCTACAAGATAGATCTACCAAAGGTCATGGCTCTCTATCCAATTTTCAATGTTAAAGACCTAGTACCCTATAAAGGTCCTAAGATGGATGACATAGGGTATCAAGAAGAATTGAGAAAGGATGTATTAGAATTGATGGTGCCTAAAAAGAAGCAACCATAGGTTGAAATTTTTTTATATTTTAGGGTGAAGAAAAGTATAAGAAAAAAAGTCTACAAAGAAAATTTAGTGAAATGGATGGATTTATCTAAGGCTAAGGAAACTTTGATTACTAAGATTTATTTCAAGAAGCTTGGCATCAATAAAGAATTCTTATCTCCAACAGTACCTTAGGATTCTTCTTACAGGGGGAGAATGGTGAGGGAGCACCTAGGGTAAGATAAGCCCTAAAAAAAAAATTTGTTTTATAGATAGCCTAAAAAACCATTGGGATAATAAGTACTAGATATGAATTCCCAAGGTGAGTGTAGATGGATTTAATAGGTAGGATTTGGAATGGGAGTCAAATCTTGTCAATTAGGTCCTAGTAGGCAAGATTACTCAAAAGTTGCTCTAGGTGGAAAAATGTGGAAATATGCCTTAAAAGGGGGAAAGGAGTGTGAAAGGGTGGTTATTAGGTGTCAAAATTTAATTATAGGAGGTTTTGTAACATATTGGCCAAGTTTGAAGAGCCAATGTGCAAAATTGCAAAAGCTATCAAAAAGTTGCATTGACAACTTTGCAAATTTTGCAAAATTGCTTGACAATTTTGCATGTAGTTTTGGGAGAATGAACTACTTGGGTAGTTATGGTTTGAACTAAAGATTAGAATGGAGCATGAATTATATTTAATCTTTTTTTACCTCATTTCCCAAGGTTGGATAGTTGGGTTTACAAACAACATTTGTAATAGAGCAATATTGTGAACTGGAACATGGTTTTTGGAGTTTGAATAGAGTGTTTGGATTGAAAAATGGACTATTTTTGATGGAATATAGCCTTGTGGTCATGCTCTAAATATATTCATATCTATTTTGGTTCCAATCTTTCATTTGTTAGGATTTAGAAAATTAATTAGTTTTAGGGTTCCTATTGTCTAGTTTTGTATTGCTAGTATGAAAATGGCTATGGCTTGAGTGTCCTTGGTTAAAACACCATGGATTTTGGAGACAAAAAAATAGCCTTTTTGTATAGTGTAAATAATAATTTTTTTTTTTTTTGGAAGGCCAAATTCTATTTTTACAAGTGAGTCCTAGGCAAGCAAGCAAGCTTGGCAAGATGCAAGGAAATGGTTGCAATGGAGTTTTATGGTGAACAAAAGATTGGCATGAGTAAATCTTGAATTAGAAATTTAGGGGTAGCATATCAAGGAATTAAAACTCAAAGGAGGAGGTTAGACATGGATTTTGAACTCTATGGTGAAGAATACATGAGTATTGCCTTTGAAACCCTTAAAAAGAGGGTTTTCTGAAGCCACACTGTATGGGCAACTCAAGAGCCCAAGACCTAAAAAATATTCAAAGTTAGGTCATAGGGAAAAAAATTCCTAAACACACCAAGGGACCTTGTTAAGTTATTTTATGATTTATTGCACATTCCTTGTTTCTAGGAGGGCTAATAAGGGCTCTTAGGGCTACAAGGGCCAACTAGGCAATTTGGAGAAATATCAATGAGAATCTTGAAAAAATGATGCATAATGATAAGGAATGGGTCAAGAACCTTAGTAAGAGGGTTTAACCTTGATTTTGGTCCACTTGGTGCATATGGTGCAATTTTTGTATTCTAGGTCAAAGAATACATATTTGGTGAATTGGAGGAATAACATGGAAACTTGAATTATTAGGAGAGTTTCTTGGAGAAAGTGGATTGGTAAGTGATCTTATAGGTTAGCATTATGAGAAGTAACCCTAAGTAGGCTAAACGTATCAAGAAATTTCTTAGTTTAAGAAGCTCTCCATCACAGCACCTTCATGAGGCTAATGAATGAAGTGATTCATGAATTTATAGGTAAGTTTGTGGTGGTCCCTCTAGATGAAATATTGATATTCAATAGTTCCAAGGAAGAAAAAATGAGACACTTGGAACTAGTCCTTGAAAGGATACATGAAAATAAGTTAGCAATCAACCTTGAAAAGTGTGCATTTATGCAGAGATAATTACCATTCTTGGGCTTTGTCATATCAAAGGAAACTTTGAAAATGGATCCTAAAAAGGTAGAGGCTATCCTCAATTTTCCAACACCTAAGACAACAGGGGAAGTTAGGAGTTTCCATGTGTTGGAAAAACTTTATAGGAAATTTGTCAAAAACTTTAGTCATATTTGTGCACCTTTTTCAAATACTATCAAAGGAAGTAAGAAGACAAAGCTTCAATCGACAACAAAAGAAGATGAAACTTTTGAGTATCTAAATTGTAGAGTAGCAAAATATCCAATCTTGGCATTACCTACCTTCAAAAAATTGTTCATAGTGGAGATTAATGCTAGCAATCTTTCCATAGGTGTAGTCCTTAATCAAGAAGGAAGACCATTGGCCTTCTTCTCTAAAAAACCCAATGATTCCAAGAAGATATACAATACATATGACCTATAACTCTATGTTATGGTTTAGGATCTCAAGAAATGGAGGCACTATTTTCTCTCTAAAGAATTCATTGCCTATACAGACAATCATGCACTAAGCTTCCTAAACAACCAACATAAGTTGAGTTGTAGACACATGAAGTGGGTAGAGAAATTCCAAGCCTTTACATTCTATGTTAAAAATAAGAAAGGCACTACAAAAAAGGTAGCGAATTCTCTCAACAAGAGAGTCACTTTAGTGGAAGAATTTCAAGTGCAAAGCATGGGGATTGATGCCCTTAAGCACTTGTATAAAGATGATCCAGACTTTGGGGAAATCCAGAAGGTTTGCTCTAATATATTAGATGCTTATAATAATATATACTCTAAATATTTATTGTAGAATGGTCTCTTATTCAAAGGAGGAAAAATTTGCATTCCAAGATGCTCCATGAGGGAAAATTTTATTAGAGAGAAGCATTCATTGGCCAAAGTTACACACTAATGTCAGAAAGTTTGTTGAAACTTGTATCATTTGCCAAAGAGTCAAGGGAGTAAGGATATACCAAGGTCTTTCTTAGCCCTTACCTATTTCAAAAATGCCATGGGATAATATGAGCATGGATTTTGTGTTGGGTTTCCCAAGGACTAGGCAAGGTTTTGATAGCATTTTTGTTATTGTGGACAAATTTAGTAAAATAGCTCATTTTGTTCCTTGAGAAAGATTTAATGATGCTTCACATATTTTTAACCTATTTTATAAGGAAGTTGTCAGGATTCATGGATTACCAACATCCATTATCTTAGACAGAGATGTGAAATTCTAAGGTCATTTTTGGAGGACCTTATGGAAAAAGTTGGGCACAAACCTATCTTTTAGTTCTACCTACCATCCACAAATAGATGGGTAGACTAAAGTTGTGAATAGATCATTAGGAAACCTTATAAAATGTCTAAAAGAACAACATGGGCAGACATGGGATGCTATCCTCCCTCAAGTAGAATTTGCATTCAATGACTCAATAAGTAGCTCAATAGGGAATACACTATTCCAAGTGAACTATGTACTTCATCCTAGAGGAGTCATGAAATTGAGAGATTTACCAAGTGACTTCAAAGTTAGTGCACAAGGTGAAAAATTCTTAACATGGACAAAATAGATTCATGATTAGGTCAAAGACACTTTGAATAGAATATTGCAAAATACAAATAAAAAGTAGACAAGAAGAAGAGAAATGTTTCATTCAAAGAAGGAGATTAAGTATGGGCTTATCTAAACAAAGAAAGGCTACTCAAGGGACATACTAAATTATAGATGAGGAAGATTGGACCCTGTCATATATTGCATAAATTTGGGGAAAATGAATATGAAATATCGTTACCCCCTACCATTTCTATATCTCCTATCATTAATGTTTGTGATCTCACCCCATTCAAAGGTGATGTAGGGGCTAATGATGTAATGCATGATAATGATGATGGATAGGTAGAATGGATCAATGAATTTCCACCTAGCCAACCACTATAGTTGGAAAAGATTTTTGATTCTAAGGTAGTCAAGAAGACAAGAAAGAAGACCCAAACAAACTACTTCGTCAAATGGAAGGGTTTTCCAGATATAGATGCTACATGGATGAGTGAAGAACGTATTACCAAGAATGACACTTTTGTTCATAAACCATCCTCTAGTGGGACTTGAGTTTTTAAAATAAGGGAGTATGGTACAGGAGCACCTATTCCTGCACTCTCTAGAGCATCCACTATAACAATCTCTTCAGGAGTTTCACTGAAGGGAATTCATGCCTAAGAGTCTTTGCCAAGTTTTAGAAGTATTTTTTAATTATAGATAAGCCTACTTGTAAGGCCTAGTCACCATTGGTGTTTTATAAACCTTTTTTTTTTTACTATCGTCATTAGGCACATCTTAGTACTAGAATAGGGTAGGTGTGTTCTAAGGCTTCTAAACATGTGTACTTGGTTAACACAGGGGATCCTTGTTAATTGACACATCTCAGTTAGTACAAAGTTTATGCTATCACTCCTTCATTAATTGACCCAACTTGGTCAACATTATCTTTAAACTCAGTTAACACTTAACACTCAACATATAAAGGGAACTATCTTTGATTCTCGAGTGAGCTCAATTATCACATTTGGCTCGGTAAAGGCTTGAAAGTTTCCCATTACACTTAACAACTTTCACTTACTCACTCCCAACTATCAAAAAATTTGAAAATTGTTTGTATTAGTTGGGGAAGATCTTCAAATAGCCCTTGCAGGTGGGTGGAATATAGATAACATGTGCTTTTGCAATTTGAATCAATAAAATCTCCATTTTTGCTTATTAATTATTGCATTATGCAAGTTTATAGACTGATACAAATTGACAAGGGAAAATGAATGTTTGGCTCTAAAACTTGAATGTCTTAGGAGAAGAATGAAAGTGGTTTGAAGCATTGAAGTGATCAGCATCAAAAGATATCTAACTTTCTTCCTCAGTGCACTAAAACCCTCATTTCATTGACAAGTTTTGGCAAAAATTTCCTAACTTGCATTTCAACTATGAGAATGCCATATTACTTAGGAAAATGTAAGTTAGGAGGGTATAATATCTTTTAAGGATGGGATATAGAAAGTAAGACTTCTAATTTTGCAAGCCAACCCTAGGCCAAACATCTCTATGTGTTTGATGCAGGACAATAGGCATTGAAGTGTTGCAGGAACTTAGGGGATGGACAAAACCTTTCTTAGGGTGGAATAAAATATTTTATGGATCCCTACTAGTTTCCTAGTTGGTGGATTATCCTAGTCAATCACCCAATTCAAACTTCCTTCACAAACCCCATCAATTAGGCCTAACAAGGCTAATTGCTACATTTTTGGTGAAGGAGGTCATTTGATCAATTGAGAGTCTAAAAGTTTGGGATCAGAAGAATATTCCAAAAGGGTATCCATTTATGAAATTTCTTTTCTTAGCCCTTTGGAACTATTTCAAAATAATTTCTAAATTCCTCTTTGGTAGGACTAATTGGGGCTCCTAGGCCTATAAGCCAATTTTAATATTTAACGCCTTTGGGTATAAGGTAGGTTGTTCTAACCCACTATTTTAAGTTTTCTAAAATTTATAGAACCTTTCCATTCCCATTTGAAAATATAGGTTCCCAATTTTAGCATACTTCTAGAGTAATTAGTGATTTTGTGCTTATAGACCTAGTTGTACTCTTTTGGATGCCTAGGCTATGTTTGTGAGTAATTTTCATTCAAAGGTGTAGAGCCCTCCCTTGAATCCATTTTGGGGTATTTGAATTAAACCAAGGAAAATATACATCCTAGTTAAATTTATAAGGGAGAGCTTTGCATCAATGATCCTCAAGGATTGACTCCTCAAGATACCAAACTAGGGAAAGATATCCATATGAAGAAAATTTTGGATAAGCAATGGAAGCAATGAGAAAGATAACATACAGGATAAGAAGTGGAAGTCAATAAGTCAAATATCATATAGGAAAAGTAGTGGTAGCCAATAAGCGAGATAGAATATGGGATAAGTGATGGATGCCAATAACATGAAAGTATATAGTCTAAAAGAATAGGCATGTTAAGAGACCTATGAGAACTATGTTTTTATTAATGTGATCAAGACCAAGGGGTGAATTGGATAGGATAGTGGTAGGATAGAGTAGAATGAATGAAGATTGATATGAAGGCTATGAGTGAATGAGCAAGAACAATAGGGAAGTTGATGGATAAGATAGACAATATGAAAGGATAGCTTAAGATGGTCAAGATCAAAGATGAAATATGGGATAGATGGATGATGGAAGAATTATGCATGACATTTATTCATTAGGTTTTTATCATGGTACTTATCCAAGTTTCCACAAGAATTAGTTTTCACCATACGATATATTTATTTCTCTTTACTTTTTCTACCAAGGCACCTACCACCAAGTTTTCACCAAGGCCATTTTCATTTTTTTAGATTTTTTTTTTAAAGTTTTAGATAAAGTGGATAGTGCTCCTATTGAAAGGATAATTCATGATAAGAAAATACCATAGATAAGTATTCTCAAAGATGTTGATAGGGTGAAGGAAGAGAGATGGTAGTAGGATAAGTATATGGAGGATAAGAGTTCATGCCTTGAAAGGATTGTAGGAGCATGGATAGTAGGTAAGTGTAACTTTGAAAAGATTTCATGAGGGTAGGTGAAATAGTGGGGAAGACCAAAATTTACACACACCTTGGAAGGTTTTGGAATGATGGATGAACCATGGAGGAAATAAATTGAGGTTTGGATGTATGAGGTGGTACGAGATTTTTAGAAGAAGATGGAATGAAAGCCTTGAGAAGCTTTTGAGGAAGATGTTTGGAATAAAATGGAGTAGAAGACTTTGGAATCTTTAATTTGAACTTAGATTTATGTTCAATTTCAAGTCCTTCAAGAGAGACTTGGTTATCCATGTATCTTTAGATTTTTCATTGGATACTTTAGACAACATTTCTTCACTAATGGCTTTAGGAACCCATATTTTCTTTGATTGAGCTCTTTGGGTAGTGAAACTTTGTGGTCTCTTGAATAATTATTCTTTTTTTATATTCACATATTGATTAGATAGGACATAGTGAACTTCATTTTAAAATAGATTCTTGTGTTTGTTCTTAAGTTGATCATCCAAATTGTTTCCAAAATACTTGGTATTTGTGGATGAATAAGGCTGATATGAGTGATATATATGGATGGATAGAAATTTATCAAGGATAAATGTATTTTTCAATCTTGAGGTATGATAGGAGAGCTAGGAGTGAAAGTAGGAGATGGAGGAACATAAGGTCCAAATATGGAAGGAAGACCTGAAGCCTTTATCTTATATGGATAAGGACCAAGAATAGACTTAGGAGATGCAAAGGGATAGTGGATAGAAATATCAACACTTTAGAGTGAGAAACATAGCCAAGGCTATCAGTAGACTCATGAGTAGCTTTGATAGGAGAAAAAACTTTGATAGAATCATTTGAAGTTTGAGCATATTTTTGAAGTTAGCATGGGGAAGTAGAATAAGAGGGGATGCTTTGATCTTGACAAGTAGCTTTGGATAGCATAGGCATGGTGACTTTCTCATGATTTTCAATAAGCTCAATGTAGATAGTAGAGGTGTTGTCTTCACCATACTTAGGAGGTGGATAATACATAAGATATGGAAGAATGACCTCTTGAAGGAGATGAAAGGGTGCTTGATCTTAATCTTTATTGACAATTATAGCTTTAGCCTTTTGAGAGTCCTATTGATATTGAGCCACTTCTAATGACAAGGGAGTATGTGGGGTTTGAATGGAAGGATATTGAAAATGGAATGGAGGATAATTTGGAGTGTGCATAGTAAGCATAGCATCACATGAAGGTTGGGGATCTTTAATCTTAGTGGTATGGAAAGGGTCTATAACCAAGTGAATAACAACTTGATTTTCTTTTATAAGTGGTCCTTGAGGATAGAAATAGTCAATATGGAAAGCATTAGACTCTTTATTTGATGGAGGAATGTTGAAAATATTTGAATTTTTAAGAGGTTCATGAGAGTTCGAACAACTAGGGATTTTAAGGAGACCATTACTATACAAAGGTTCATAAACATGATCTTGCTCAAGATAAGTATCATCATAACATGAGTCATTAGAGGTATCAACAATCCCATCATCAATAAGATCTTGGATTTTATGTTTCAGCTCAATGAAATCTGCAGCATTGTGTTCATTATGTCGATGATAGCCACAATAGATATCCAAGAATAGGTTTCCATATGAGCTATACTTAGGAAATGTGATGAGCTTAGTACCAAGAAGTGTTTTCAAGATGACATAATAAGAATCTTCCAAGGGAGTAAAAATTCTCCCAAGAGTATGTCTAGGATATTATTGTTCATCAAGTGCATAGAATGCATCAATATCTTTATCAAAGATAGGTTTATGATGAAATATTAGTATAGGCTCAAAGGAGGTATCACTTGCTTTCTCTCTATGGAGGTCTTTAGATCCAATAAAAGAAGTCAATTTTTATCTTGGAGAGACAAAGTGTGTAGACTTAGAAGAAGAGGAAGAATATGATCTTGAATAAGATGAATCATGTGCATATTGAGAGCTTAAGAGTTCATGTGATGATTCCATTCTTTCCTCTAACCTTTTTTCAAATTTAGACTTCATTTCTATCATGTGTCTAATGAGATGAAAGTTAAAAAGATCATTTTTTTCTTCTCATTCTTTTTATTGAGCATATATATCTTGGAACTCTTTAGAAGAATAGAATAAATCATGATCATATAGACTTGGTTGGGGTTTGGTAGCACAAGGTTTGAAGCCCATAGCAGTAGATAAAAAATCAAGCATGAGGGAGACAAGAGGAAGCTAATAAGGTGACACTAGATGACTTGATTTCCAAACTAGAGATGTAGAAATTAAAAAGTGTCTCATTAAGAAAAGTATCCAAGTAGCTTATGAAACTGGTGACTCAAGTCAAGAGCTAGGCAAGAAGCCAAAATAGAAAAGTAGATAAAGTATGAGAGATGACAAGTGAATAAATTTCCCAATCAAAGAGTGTAGTCAAGAGATCAAGGTAACCATTTCAAAAAAAGAAATTCTTAGTATGCTAGCATAGACCATGAAGATGGAAAAGACCAAGAGTGCTAAGACCAAAGAGCCACTTAAAGTGTATTCAAGCTCTAGAGACATAGAAAATCAAAGTTAAATAATGAAACTCCCCATAGAAAGAACTATAAGAATTTTTTTGCCCTTGATGTTTTGACTCAGTTAACAAAGTTTGACAATAGTGGACATCATAGAAAGTTTTATGCTCAAAGGAAAGTTTTTTTTCAAGCAAGATAGTGACACATGAAGTAGTATTCAAGATATCAAGCAAGGGACAAATCAACCTTGCATGATAAAAGAATATTTGAGGTCTTAAAAGGAAAGTCCTAGAACTACCGTATGTGAATGTTCAAATGATTTCCGCATGTCTAGCAAAAATCAAGACACATCAAGCACATTCTACCTAAAAGACACAACTCATTACTCAATACCTTGGCCCACAATTGATCCTCCCTTTCCTCACACAATGTGGCTACCCACGATAGATATTAGCTTTTTTGTAGATGAGTTATCCACATATAGAGTAACACATATGTTGAGTCAAATCTTGGGGTGATCTGAATAGTCCACTAGGATCGATCCTTACACCAAGATATTGAGTGGCAAAATAGGTTAGCCTGTAATCCTAAGGTGTCTAGTAAGGGTTTCATTCGCAAAACCCCCCTTTTTCCCAATACAGGACACCTTATCATATGATAAGTAATGGACCTCATAGCCATAAGGGTACCTTAAGCATTCTCACCTAGTGATTTCCTCATGGTCACAATCTCACAACTACTTCCACTAAATGAAGACAAGTGTTATGCCCCCAAGTATTTGGACTTTGTCAAGGGGCTTATGATTATAGTGGGTTGGATTAGCTGGGTTTTTCTTGTTCCCACTTTGGGTCATTCCCACTGGTATATTTCCACCAATAGTAAGCTCTCTAAAGAATAAATTTCACTAGGAGATTAAACAAAATAGATCCACACTAAGGAGTTCAAGATTTTTGATTCATCTAAAAGGTGAAGAGCATACTCTCCTATTCTCTTATGTTTCTCCCTAACACATCAATCAATGTATTCTAAGAAAGCTCACTCCTCCAAAACCTTCTATCCAAGGTATTCCATAGATCGGAAAGCTTAAATTGTGTCTTAGAGCTCCCTAGTCATGAAGTGCAAATGCATACAAATAGGCATAAAGATAGCTCTTAGTTGAGCTTTAGAAATGTAACCCTTACTAGTACACCATGAAACGGGAGATTCATTGACACTATAATTCTTACTCTTGTAAGAAACTAGAGAAAGATATAAGTAAATATATTGAAAGAAAAATAGGATGGAGGACACACCTTTAGAATATCTTTTTATGCTTGTTGTACTAATCAAAGTGAATGAAAATGATTAGATTTAGGCCTAAATTGTGCAAAGAGAAACCCCATAAATTGTTTGATGATATGTTAGGGGAGAGTTGGATAATTAGGGGAAAAATAGATGATTAGAGGTGAATCATATCTGTAATAGAATGTGAGTGGTGCTAATTTTCATTCCGCAATTTAGAAGAAAGTTGGAAAGAGTACTCAGATTAGTAACTTGTTTGTCGATTTGATAGTTGCAACCTACAATACAAAATGATTTTTTTTGTTGTGGGGGTTTTACCTTGGTCAACCCCTAATTTATGAATAAACATTAAATTAAAATAATTGAAATATCATGAATGTAAAGTAAATGTATAAATTCACCTTAAAATAGCCACGTCTCTTGAATTGAATGAGTTGTGCTTACTTCCCCAATTTATTGGGATCAAGAAGATGAAAATGAATGGATGTAGAAGATGAAACAAAGGACCTTGGGTAGATTTAATAATATATTAAAGATAACCTCCTTCAATTACTTAAATTCTTGAATCCTTGATCTTCAGTGTGTTGGTAGTGGGCCAATGTTCCTCGCATGATTCATGACAAGGATTAACCACCTCCTATGGTTCTATAAGACTGTTGGTTTTATCAGGCATTGATAGATTGATATTTTGGGGCAAAAAAAACCTTGAGATTTCTACAAATCAGTATCATAGCTTGGTCATAGGTTCAAATCTCATAGGCCATGGTGAGTGATGATAGGAGGGGGATTATTGGTAGTGGAGCAACATCCCTTGTAGGATTGCAACAAATCTTAATCACCTCCTATGGTTCTATAAGACTATTGTTTTTATTAGTCATTGATAGGTTTATCTTTTGGTGCAACATAAACTTTGGCCTTTCTAACAAGATGGAGGAATGCTGAAAGGCTTGAAGGCTTAAAAATTTGAGTGCTTTAACTCGTAGACCACTTGATCATAGAATTCTTGCATATGAAGTTGATTGGTTGTGGATGCATGATGTAAAAATAAAGAAATGAAAGAGTTTATGTAGATCGCAGAATTTACTGACTCCTACAAGTTGGCCTACCTAGGAATTGACATCCTAAAGTTATCTAGATACAAGACCCAAATAGAGGACCCAATATAGGGCCAAATCAAGGCCACACTACAACCTTGATTGGACCATCAAGGGACCACTATCTCATTGATTATTTAGGTGTACACTATGCCCTTGACAACAAAGTCTTAGAACCTCTCAAATCCCAAAATAGGCCCCAGATCCCCAAAATTAGGTAAAGAATCTAGGATATAGTCATTTTGGTGTGGAGAGAAGATTCTCAGTGGTTAGATGAAGGGAAGGGAGGACCTAGGAAGATAGATCCTACCTTGAGCTTAATTTAATGCAAATAGGAGCTTTAAAGAGATTCTATTAGGTTTTACCCCAATTTCACCTAGGATAAAGGACAAAAAAGGGAAGAAAAAAGGAAAGGTGGAAGGAGATTGGTGATCTTGCATTAAATAGGTGCTAGGCCTTCATTGAATTGGCATACAACCAATTTAAGATGGTACATTTAGTTAACCCAAAGGGCATAACCAACCACTGATACAAACCTTCATTTGTCTTAAAAGTAGTCTTCCATTCATCTCCTTCTTTGATCCTAATTTGATGATAGCCACTTTTCAAATCAATATTTGTAAAATATTTTCCTTCACTTAATCTAGCCATAATTTTATCCAATCTAGGAAAAAAAGACCTATACTTCATTGTTATTCTATTTATAGCTCTAGAATCAATGCATATTCTTTGTTCTCCATTCTTCTTAGGTTCCAATAAACCAAGTACTACACATGGACTCAAAATTTATTTGATCAAAAATTTATCAAGAAATTATTGCATTTTTTTATTTGGTTCTTCATTCTCAAGAGCTTTTAGTCTATGTGGTGCTCTATTACAAAAACTAGCTCTAGGTATCAGATCCATAGAATGAATTATACTTCTCATGGGAGGTAATCCATTAGGAATATTATCAAAAAAAGTATCTTGAAATTTAGCCAAAAAATATCTAACCTCATGTACATGCTATAGTTCATCTGATTTCTTAGTCTTTTTAGGAATTAAAGAAAAGAAAACATTTTGTTTCTTCATGTCTTTCACAAATAAATCTCCTTCAACCAAACAAACTCTCACAAAAGTACAATGATTTTCCTTAGGCTTCTCAATTAAAGGAAATAGTACTTGTTTCTTCATATTATCCCAAATAGTACATTGGTTCAATCCACCATCATGCAAATCTTTCCTATCATACTACCAAAATTTTTCCAATATAATATGACAATAATCTATAGGCATAATATCACACAAAACTTTGTCAAATCAATCTTGAATTTCACAAGGCATTGTTCACTTACCAATAATTTAAGTATATCCTTGATCCAAGCAATGTGACAAAGGCTAGGGTGATCTAATCTCTACAATTTTATCTTGATTGCAAAATTCTCAGATGCCAAATTTCTAGAACTACCACTGTCAATAATCACCTTGCAACATTTATCTTCAATCTTACATCTAGTCTTAAAGAGATTTTTTCTTAAATTGGGTTCATTATTGAACTACTCATTCCACAAGGTTCTTCTCATCACTAGTTTCTCACATTTCTTAGGTAAATTAGGTACATTAAGTACATCTTTCTAAAAAAAAAAATTTCTACTACTACTACCCAATTTATTAGCAAAAAATTTACATTCAAAATCTCTATGTCCTTCACCACACTTAGAACAGTTACCTTGAAAAAGGATATATCCTCTATCTTTCCATTACTTGCATTCCTAGAAAAACCAGTATGATTACCTCTAATGCATTTATCTCTTCCTATACTTCCACTATCTTCTTCCCATTCATTTATTCCCTTGGAATTAGATGTTCTATCATATCTACTACTCTCTCGGAAAGATCTTCCATTACTTTGCTTAAATCTTCCACCTCTCTGATCTTTGTTTGTGCTCTAGTTTCTTTGCAAAATTTTCTTCACCCTTCATGGTGTACAAATCAGTTTCTTCCACACTATCCATATTTATAAAACTACTTTCATCTTGTATACAAGTCCTCAAACCATTCATATATCTAGCAACTTTCTCAACCTCATCATCATCAAGTCTAGATATAATGTCCAACTTATAAAAATATTTAGTATAATCTCTCATACTCATGTCTTTCTATCTCAAATTCTACATCCTTCTCAATAAATTAATTTTATAATTAGTAGGAAGGAATTTTTTAAAAAAAACTTATCAACCATCTTTACCCAGTTCTAGATCTTTTCTTTGCCTCTTTTTTGTCTATTAGTCTGCAAGCATTCCCACCAAAGAGATGCATGTCATTTCAACTTTGTAGCTATTAGGCTCGCCTTCTTATTATTAGGAATACTTTCACTATCAATTTTTTTTTCAATATTAGAGATCCAATCTAACAAAGCATTAGTATCAAGTCTTTCATTATAAGTAGAAATTTTAAAAGTATATCTCAAATTCTCTCTATTCAAAGCTCTCATAAGTCTATCTTCATCTTGTTCTACTTCAGGTTTAAGATTTGGTGTTGATGCTTCTTCTTTGTCACTAGCATCTTGTAATGCCTAACTAGGGAACCCAAAAGAAATCAACCTTAAGTTTCACTAAGTTTTCCAAATTTTTTTTTTGAAAGATAATAAATTAAAAATAATAGATATAATATAGCAAAAGAAATAACATAGACATAAATTCATACCATAAAATAGATTACAATTCTTAAGGGTTCCATGATGTTGAATCAAATTTAATTTTAATTAATACTAAAACCAATATATAACACATCCACATTAAAGAATATGTATAAGTACAAATCCATTTAAAAAATATAAAATTATCTCGAATACCACTTGGCAATAATTGGAATGCACAATCATCCACTATACAAGTCATAGGGTATGAAAAGCTAAAAGAATATACATAATAAAATAGATTACACATCTTGTAAGATCTATGAAGTCAAATGCAATACAATAGGTATAACCATCCATCATAGTACACAAGAATAAAATGAAAGGAAATACTAGAAACATGGAACTCCAGCCATGACATCAACTATAATATCTCAATGGTAAAAGTAAATAGAACTATCATATGAACTCATGGTAACCCAAAAAGGGTCCACTCCCACCATGTTGAGGAGATAGTCTCAAGTCCCAAATAGGATAACAAACTCAAAAGTTGCATCCAACATCTAGGTCAAGGAAAACTTAAAAGAAATCTAACTCAAGATACCAAGACACAAATGACATCTAAACCAAGAGGCAACAATGACACATGGGAAAGGTACTATGTAAGTGGACAAGTGTCATCACATGAGCTAACTCTAAGGCTACCTAGGCAGCCGAACTAGACTCTAGCCCCCTATTGACTCTATGTGGCACTAGTATCCTTTCATACTAACAAGGAATACTAATGATGCAAGGTCATAACCAAGCATCCTTTCCACTTGTATCCTAGCCTATACCAGCACTAGAGGCATGGGAAATGAAAAAAAAATGACTTATTTATTCATTTTACTCTCATTTAATAAAATGTTATCACTTATTAAAATAACCTACAATGGGTTCGCCAAGCAACCTCTTTAGGGATCTGACCTCCATTGCAAGCCACTTCCCAACATTACATAAAGATAACCTACCCTAAGCTCAATAAAACAAAAAAAGTCTCATACGACCATATATCACCATCAATTCTTAAACAAGCAATTGGAAACATACTGAAATAACACAAATTTCATCAATACAATCATCCTAACAGGACTGATCCAAAATTAAGTACACATATACAAAAGTATGAAATCACCTAAAAATAATAAATCATAATCACCTCAGCCCTATACAAGTAACTAGGAAGCAATCCAAAGATAATTGATTGAAGAGTCAAAGGTTACACCAGAAAAGTCACACCATTCAGCTTAGTTTTACATAAGAACACTGGAAAGCAATAATTACCAATAGATCAAACTCATCATCGAAACATGTGACACATCACCAAGGTTGGGTATAAAAGATCATAGATAAAGTATTATCATGAAATCATAGAAAAAACCCCCAAGCCTCTAATAAACATCTTGATTTGGTCAAAGAACTAAGTCATCCACGAACCCAACACATAAGAAAACATACAACTGACATTGTAGGTTCATAGTTTCTATTTGGTTTTCAAAACACATAGCTGATTTAATAGTAGGGTTCTCTTTAAATTATAGTCAAGTTTGTTTATTAATGACACACACTCTTATTTAGATGGTTAGTAGCTATCAAACTTATAGTATAGATAATAGTGTTAACCAAGTAATTCAGGCTCTACCAAGTTCTATAATTGCTACTAAGTTCTGCAAACAATATTTAGTTCACACTAAGCAGTATCTACCAAGTTGGTGATTAGTAGTATAAACTAAGCTTCATAGTGTTTACCAAGTTTCTCAATGCAAACCGAGTTCTCTAGTGCTTACCAAGTCTATAGCTTCAGTAATATGAATCAATTATTGACCAAGCCATATAGTGTCAACCAAGTGATTTAGTTTATATTAAGCTTGTAGTGATAATGTTGACCAAGCTATGCAGTGTCAATGAAGTGATTCAATTTATATGTTGAGTTTTGTAGTATTCATTGAGTCACCAATGTAGACCAAGTTCAAACTACTTGGAAGTGATTAGTATGAACCAAGATTCTACATATAGCAAGTGCATGAGATGCCCAACATTGAAAATGGTTGCCGAGCATTAGAACCTCATTGAGTTTGTCTTCAGAACCTAAGTACTAGTAGACTGAGCTAAATTTGTGTATTTTGGTGGAACTTGTATTGTAGTTGACTTTGGTGAATTGTAATTGGATTGATATATATGTAATTTATTGAATCACATTGAAAGAGGTATCAAAGTATTGAAATATAGAAGTGCAAAGTAAGAAGGCTAAAAGAAGTATAAGGAGAAGCAAAGATTTATCTATCACAACAAGGTGATCATTACACTCAAAGGAATCTCATTCAACAAATCAAGGTTGTTGTTCAAAGATCAGCCACTGGTTTATTTTAATAAGTGGAATAGTTAAATCTTTTCACAAGGTAGACTTAACAGTCTTTTGTAAATCTCTTCACCGAGTGCATAATTCATTATATGTTTGTAAATCCTTTTGCAAGATGGACCTAACAATCCTTATTTCTCCTAATAGGGAAAATCATCAGAAGTGATCATTGTAAGCATTAACAAGCCAACTTTATACTATAGTACTAAAGCTTGTGGTTATCATCCCTACCCCAATTTTACTTTCTATTTGGAATTTTTTTGGGTCACCATATTGTGTGTCAAAGTGTTTTTGATAAAAAAAATAGGTTTTACAAGGATCTTGAAACTTGAGAGTTAAAACACATCAAAAGGCTGATAATAAGAAGAAAGAGCCCAACCAGTAAAAGAAGGCCAACCAAAAGGCCAGTTCAATAGATAGACAAAAAAACAAGGCTAATACTAAGAAGATAAAGCCCAACTAGAGAATGAAGGCCAACCTAAAGGCTAGTACAATAGACTAACAAACCTACTAGAAAAAAATAACTACATCAATCATTCATTCCAAAAGACAGGAAAGGAAAAACCATTGTTAATCCTCTATCTTTCTCTCTAGCTCTTCCATAATTTTTGCGGCTTCATAGGCTTTGTTAATATCCTCAGCCACTTGGTCTTGCTTCCTCTAACTATTCCACTCCATACTGCTGAAGGTTAGTTCAGTAGTTACTTCCTCTTCCATCCTAGCTCTTTCTCTATCCTTCTCCTCACTTTTATCTAGAAGACCCCTTGTTTTTAGCATTCGTATAAGGGATGAGATATTGTCATTGATAGAGGTAAGAATGGTAACATCTAATTTGCCAAATTATGGTTGTAATTTTCCAAATTGCAAATTCTCTTCTTAGCAAAACTAAGATGATCCCCCTGGTCATTGTAATTCCCACAATCTAGCATCTTCTTATTCTATTCTAGCTAGCCTATTTTTTTATTTAAACTCTTAAAACTCATTGTAAAGCCATTTGATTGACCTAAAATTGTCAATCATGCTATTCCTAACATTGTTAAGAAAATTCATGCCAGTCTCCCTAGCATTATTCGTTATGGCCACCATTGCTAGATCAATGAGATCCTCTAATTGGAGATGACCTTATTTTTCTTCTAAAATTTGTGGGTTCATTGCCTCTCTTACTATACCCATTTTAGAAGCTCTTATATTAAATTTTCTCCAGGTATTGAGCCTATCCTTAATGACCACCTCTCCTCCCTCACCATTTTTATTCTCCATGTCTACTTCCTAAGGATGAATAAGGGAAAGAGGAATAGTAGGAAGCTCTGGCTCAGAATCCACAATCCCCTCAACATCCTTCTTTTTGACCTCCTCCATTTCTTAGCTGCCAGATCCATTGATTTAGTTTCCAACTCCTCTTCACCCTCATCATTAGTTTTCATATCATCCCCTTCCTCATTATACTCTTCCTCTACCTGTCTAGATGATTTTGACCCATGGCCTCTAAGGCTCTTCCTACTCAGGGTTTTTACTAATGAAGGCAAATTCTTTTCAGAATCCTTAGCCTTTTTTGTAGGTATAATGTTCTCTTCACCCTCAAAATTAATACTTTGGACATCTTTTGAATTAGATGAGAAACTAGAGCTTCCTGTATCTATAGAAGCATTTGCACCCTATAGGGGAGTTTTACTTATGGTCTGAGCCTTGAAATGCTCATAGATTAGAAGCAATAAACCCTCCTGTAGGGCTGGATTCACTGAGGGTTTCTTCTTATGCCTAGAAATACTCTTACACATTGAAGTATATAAATAGAAAGGGAAGGAAATCTTGACAACATAGTGAAAGTGATTGAGTAATGCAAAGTGATGTGTACTCACTCTATCAAATCTAGAGTCCAAAGAAACATACTCTATAATGGCCCATAAAAAATACCACCATAGCTTCTTGATGAAATCCATTTTGTAGTAGGTTTCACACTTTAACAGTTCATTTCTCTCCTGCATATTCTTCACAAATTCCTTCATGGCATTTACTAACATCTTCTTGTCCCTATAAAACTTCATCCCCTCTACTAGAATTTCAGATACCAGAGAAATGATTTCCTTAGTGACCTAAAACAAAACCTTGTCCACTTTCACCCTTCCATCCTTCCATGAATCCACCATACTATTAGTGATCATAGGGTCAAAAGAATGAAGTTTTGAATTGTAGTTGGCTATACCACCCTTCTCTAGCTTTTCCCAGAATTTTATCCTATGCTTCCATTTTTCTGCTTCACCAATAGGTTCCTTCCTTATTCATTCCCCCACCATCTCTAAGTTCTCAATGCTCACAATTCTCATAAACCCCAACTTCTGATAACCCTTCTCCAACCTTTGGAAACCTTGATGGCCACCTTGGTGATAATCACCAAAATGTCTATCTTTACCCGTAAAATGGTAAAGGAAGATAGAAATCGACCCAAGAAATGTGTCGAGGTGACATCGATAACCTCATCTGACTATATTTTTCATAAATTCCATTATTATAATTACTTAAATCCTAAATCTCATTAAATACCATTATGAAAGTTAGATATCAACCATACCACCTTGGATTTTATCCTGTTCAATTAGGCTTTTCACCTCTTTTGGTGCATGTCAAAGTGTTATGAATGTTTAATGCTTTTAATTTTTCATGCATGCAATTAGATCAAGGATTAATTGATGAATTAAGGTTAATTTTTATTGGTTACTAATTCACCCCTCCCCTCTTAGTAACTTAGCCTATCTTATATTTCCAACAATTGGTATCAGAGCTTTGTGGTCTCAGAAAAGAAGTTTAATAGCTTGAGAAAAGATCAGAGACAATGGAGGTATTTAGACTTGATAAGGATATTGATAATGAAAAGTTATATTTAAAATTGGCTATTGGGAAACTTAGGAAACCAAAGGAGAAACTCTCTCAATCCCTAAAAAGAAGAAAAGATCTTGCAATATAGATGAATGAAAAACTCTACATTGAAGAAAGAATTGAAGATTTCCATTCAAAAAGTAATTTAGATGAAACTAATGAGGAAATCAAAGAACTATTAGAAAAGAATGGTACACTTCAAGAAGAAGTAAGGAAGTTGAAAAGTACAAGAAATTTAGTTAGTAAGATTGTGTGAAGTCATGGAAGAGAAAAACAAGATAAAAGAAGAATTAGAACGAAAGAATAATAAAATTCAGCATCTATCCCTTCAATAGATAGAATTCATTGATCATCTTACTAATGTAAATGACAAAATCATGAATCTAAGATCAGAGAATGAAAGATTTTAGAATGATCTAAGTACTGAAAAGAAAACCAATGAGAGAATGATGAAATCTCAAGCAGACATGGAGCAATTAAATGAGCAAATCCAATACAGATAGAAAGAAAAAACAAGAATTGGATATACAAAAGAAGGTGAATCATCCAAGAAGGGAGCTCAAAAGAATCAAATACCTATTTGTAATCATTGTGGAAAACTAGGTCATACATCAAACAAATGTTGGAGCAATGATAAAGCTAAATTCAATGGAAAGTGCTACAATTGCAATAAGCATGGCCATAGAGCTAGTGAATGCAAAGAGAAACCTAAATTTGAAGAAAAATGTTACAAATGCAAGAAGAATGGGAACAAATATTCTAAATACAAAACTAAGATATTGAATCCAGTAGATCAAATTGTAAAAGCTATATTTGGTTGGGACTATAATACTTGGTGCAGATGTCACTACAATGGAGAACTTGGACACATTGGAATAAACTGTGTTAAACATCACATGAGGACAAGAGACAAAAATAAAATATGTTTTATTTATACAAAATTTGGACATCTTTCCAAGAACTATATGAAAATTGGAAGAATTGAAGATGAAAATAAAGCTAAGGTTGATAACATTAGAAAAGAAATAAGATAGTAGTGGATTTTGAAATCTCCTGAGAATGTAAGTCTGAGCAATGAAACAAATGTCACTCAAGAATTTCTACTTGATCTCCCATAAGATAACTGGAACTAAGATTATGAAGCAGACATCTTACATCAGTTCTAGTCAATTAGATGAAAAGATCCATATCAACATTCAAGATGTAAAGTGATCACTGAGTATCTAAGGAAATTCTAGACCTTACCAAGATAGGTTGGGTTGCAAGACTCTATTGAGCAAGGTCAGGAGTAACTAAATCATTGTGCGGACACTGAGTCATGAATGGCTCTACTGGGAAATTAATTCAAACCAAGTAGAAGATAGTTTGTCATCAAGAAAGAAAATGCACTAGGAATTTATGATGATGGGAAAGTGAAATTTTTTGAAAAGGTTGGAATCAAATTCATTTGTCACCATGGATTTTCAAGAGCTTAGGCAAAGAGCAATTCTTGTGCATTTGAGTGATTTGTGTGACTTGTTATTGAAGTTTTTCATGTTTTTCATAAACCCTAATGGGAGATAGGACCCTCCAGCAACAAAACCAAGAAAGGATCTGAGATGTTGGTCCAAGGAGTTGAATAGAAAGCACCTAACTTCAAATTGAGTCCAAAAATTGCAGAAACACTTGATCCTACTAGAGCTCAGTCATAGATTCCATCCAAGGTATTTCTAGTTAATGATATCCACTCACATTTTCATTTTTCAATTCAAGGCATAGGAACCCTAGAAATGGATGAAACTTTTAAAAAGTTGTGTGTGAATGATGCATTAAAACATGAGCATCAACACTTCAAAGCCAAGGGTTTAACCCACATTCCACACATGCATCAAGAATTTTAGATAAAATGGATAAGGTTTATCCTTAGCCATGTACATAATGGGAAATTATGGTTGGAGCAACCTATTCTCATAACAAAGAAAATAATTCATCAGATCAAAGTGCTCCCAATGTTAACCAAGGTAAAAACCACCAAAACCCTATGTCAAGTAGAACTGGAGAAGAAAAACCTTGCAAAATGGGATGGAAGAGGTATAAAAATTAGTTGTGTAGCTGATATGGATCTAAATTTTGGAATTCATTTAATTGTACACAAGATATACAACTCTACTAGTCGACTCAACAGTGTATCATGTGAGGCAATGGATCTCTCTTTCAAGGTAGTGAAGAACAACATGTCCTTTGACCTTGTTGAGTTGTTGTTGAATTAATTTAATAAAAACATGGAGAGCATTAGGACATGAAAGAATAACCTTTGTAATTTTGGATCAATTTTAACTTATTTTTTTCTTTGTGTAAAAGTTTTTCTCTTCAAAATGTATAGTTGTATAGCAAAAGGATGTACCTATACTATATCAAATCAATGAGTAGATAGCAGAGATGGGTGAAAATTATGTAAGTATCATGGACAATTATTTTGATTGATTCAAGAAAAATATGAATAATAGATTCAGGTTTCCAAAGAAACTTGTACAAGACTACAAGGATGATATTTGTTTTATGGTTGATTGTGACAAAGTTTATATACAAGAAGTTAGATCGAGAGTGGTATGGGTCAAGCCACTAGGCTATGAGGTTAATATTGATGACACCAAGGGCACTATTGAAGAATTATTGAATGACCCAATAGATCTAAAGGCTAAATATTTTAGTACATATGATGAAGCTAAAGCCCAAATAGAACTAGAGATAAAGCTTTGTCAGGCTGTTAGCAAAGGAAAGAAGAAGATAGCAAAACTAGGACAAAGTAGTTCTACTCTCCTATTGATAGAAGGTAAAGGAGATGATATAGAAGAAGATGATGAAAAAGATGAGGTAGAGGAATCAAAATTAGAACAAGAAGAGCCAATTAAGAAGAAAGGTAAGCTTATCATAATCAAAACATACCAAGTCATCTACTATTGTGTTTACAAGGAGAACATCTAGAAAGAAACTGAAATTGGGTGAAGAAGAAGAGGATGTGATTTTCAAATGGCCTCCACCCACTTTTCAAGAAAAATAAAAAGAGATTTATTCTGGAGCTGATATGGAAAATTTAAAATCATTGAGATATGAAACTAGAAATACAGAAGAAATGAAGCAAGTTGAAGACATGATTATTTCTAAGTTAGGCAAATGGAAGTATTCACTTGACCAACTTTCAGAACATATTCCCAATAAATTGATGGAGAAAATTAAGCCAAGATGGGAACATGCCAAGAAAAATTGCAAAGGACTATATGAGTAGACTTTGAGGCAACTCATGCCAAGCTTAAATGACAAAGAAGTGAAAGAATCCATCAAGTAGAATGAAGAAAATCTTACTTTGAAATTTAACACTTGCTTGATATTGATCAATACCATTGAACATGTGGTAAATAATGTTACTAATACATGGAAGAATATTTTCAATCTTCATAAAAGTGATTTTGTTGTTAATATTAGTGATAAAGATGATAGTGAAGATGACAAGGAAGAAGAGGACAATGATGATGAAGAAGAAACAAATGATGATAATCAATATGATGAGGAAAAAGAATAGGAAGCCACTGAGGGGAATCTCCTTGAGATTCAGAGAATTGAGGAAACCAACCCAGAAAATATTGTAAGAGTGGTTATACCCTCACTTCCTTACTCTTTGAGAAAAGATTTAAGGGCATCAAGCTTAGAGAAAGCTACTGCTGAGTTGATTGTGACAAACACTCCAAATCCAAGGACTCAACCAATCTCTATACCTATTTAGCTCAGTACTTCATTAACTGAAGTAACCAACACTCCATCTACCAAGAAGTCAATGCTTCCTCCTCCATCAATTTTGGCTACTTAACAATAAGGTATTTCTTCAATCAATGCAATATCTACTTTTGTTTCTAGTCCTTACATTTCCACTATTGTTACTATTTTGAGTATAGTCAGTACAAAGATAGTTGAGAGCAAGCCTCAACTGAGTACTAAGATTTCTAGCAAGGGAAAAGATAAGGAAGAAGACATTGATCTTGATGAGGAAATAGTTATTCTAGATTGGGATATATCTACTTTGAATCCTGATCAAATGCAAACAATAGGTGAGCTTTTGTAGAATAAAGATAAACAACAAAGGCTTAGAGAAGAGAGAAACAAAGAACATCAAGTGCTTGAAGATGCAAAGAACATTCTTGCAGAGGTACTCAACACTGAGGTTGATACTTCTCAACCTATTTTGGCTCAATAAGCATAAGTGGTTTAGAAATTCAATGAAGATTTGAATGGGCAGGAGAAATTGTTGCAAAGAGAAAAGAAGAAATTTGAAAATAAAGTATTCGAGCTAGTTGCACAAAATATTGCACTATACCAAGTAGAATTGTCTACTATTCTAGGCTCATTGGAAACCTTTTCTAACAATGTTATTTCTCTATTTTGTAAACTATGTGACACATCCATCTTCACGTAGGAAATCAAAGATAAACTCTCTAAGATGTTGATCTCAGATTGGTTTTGACAAGTGAGTGTCAATACACTTAAACCATTTACTTAGTTCATGCCGAACAAGTAGTATATACCAAGCACAACATGTATAAGATAGAGCATGCTGAGTTTATAGTAAGTGTCAAGCCACTCATGTACCAAGTCACTCAAGTGCCAAGCAAAAAATGTATGCTAAGTAATACAGGAGCTGAGCAAGTAGAGCATGCCAAGTGATACAAATGTTGAGCATCAGAGACTTTAGATGATGAGTAAGAAATTTTTGTCATAGTTAGTTGTAATGGCAGAAACTACTATGTAAACCATTTTTGAGTCAACTTAAAGATTGAATTACAATATTTTGAAGATAAGGACAAATCTTAAGTTGGAATCACTATGAATTGCATGCAACCAATTAGGTAAAGGGAATGTTTTAGTCGAAAAATGGATGAATCACAAACATTGATTCATACCTAACCCTAAGTCACCTATGTCTTCTTAAGGAGGATAAACCCTAAACTTTAAATTCATGTGGAAGAAGAAAATAGAGAAGTTTGCATGCGTAAACAAAGCATTCATGGTGACTAAGGAATTGTGAAGTGAAATTGCATTGAAGAATTAGTTAAAGGAGAATAGAGGAAGGTAATAACATACAATAGAGAGACATCAGATCAAGAAGGATTGAGAATACATCAATTTAGAGATGATCTGTCATCAAACAACCAAGTGCTAATTGTAGGATCAATGCTGGATCATTCTAATAGGTGAATCAGTTAAATATTTTAATAGAGTAGTCCTAATAGGTTATATTGAAATCCTTTAATAGGGTGCTTAATTTTCAATTAAATTCCTTTAATAAGACACACTCTTAACAGGGTGTTGAAATCCTTTGACAGGGTGAGACCTAACAATCTTTTTAAGCCTTTAACAAGGTAGACCTTTCAAAGGGTAGATCATGTCTCATGATCAAACATTGTAATCTTCATTAGATACAGTTTATTACTATAGTAGTGAAGATTTTTGGGTGTCATCCCCATCCTAGTTTTACCTTCTCATTGGAGGGTTTTTGGGTAATCATATCTAGTGTCATATATATGTGTGAATGCTTACTTGTTTACATGATTTAGATGTACGTGATTTACATGGTATTTTAGTTTAATTATTGAATGTATGAGATGAATGTTTGGTGAATGTTTATGGGTCAAAGTTTAAACTACTAATTTACCACCCCAGCCCTCATAAGTTTACCTTTCCTATTGTAATTCTAACAATTGGTATCAGATCTAAGTTCTCTGAAAGAGAAGCTTTGTAACTTTGATGAAACATCTTTAAAATGGAAGTCTACAAGTTGGGAAAGATCATTGAGAATCAAGGAATTAATAAACAACTCATTCCTCATCAACTGAATGAAGCAAGAGAAGATTTAGAGAAATATTTGAAGATAAGGAAGGAAATTTTTATTAAGGAGAATGACACACAATATAGAGAAATGGACACTACTAAGCTCTTTTCTAATGGAGACTCCAATGAATTTGATGCAATAGTTGTAGATCTAATGGAAAAGAACAAATCCCAAGCTGAGGAAATCAAAAATCTCAAGTTAGAGCAATAATCACAAGCTATACTACTATGTGAGGTGATTGAACAAAAGAAGAAAGCTATAGAAGACAAAGCCATGATTGAAGAAGAAAAAATAATTTTGAGCAATAGAATGGAAGAGATATCATGAAAGCTAACCAATATTTCCAACATGCAATTGGATACTCTGAGTCAAATGATGAATGCCAACTATGAATTGAATTTCAAAGACATTGAACTAACAACATTGAAGCTACAAAATGAGTAATTGCAAAGTGACCTAAAAAGGGAAAAGGAAATTTTTGAAAGTTTAAATAAACCAAGTGAAGCCATCAAATACTTTGAGCAACTAATGAGATCCCCTAGACCTAACAATGACACATCTGGATTGGGTTACACAAGTACTGAAGAAGGAGATCATCCAAAAGTGCTAAAGAAAGGAGCAAAAAAGGTAAGAACTCCAAACCTACTCGTCATAAATTTAGTAAGAAAGGACATACTACTAATTTGTGTAGGAGCAAGACTATAAATCAGAATGTTAAGCATAAGAACATGGTTCATTGTGATGAGTACAACAAACAAGGTCATTAGGCACATGAATGCATAACAATGGCCATGCACACAAAAAGATTTAAAGGATATTATTGTAACTCTTAGAAGTATGGACATAAATATTTTGAGTGCAAATCCAAACCCATGTGGTCATCAAATAGGAAAACAAAGGTAGAAAGTGTGAAGAAGGTACTTGAGAACATTTTCTCACTATACACTAAACTATGCAATCCTACACTCTTCACACAAGAGACGAGGAATCACATCTGGAGCTTGGAGAATAACATGTAGTCATCAGGAGCTAAATTGCCCATGACTATAGCTCAAAGTGAAAAAACATTTCAGAGCTTTATTGCAAGCATAGAGTCAATTAGCAACATCATTAGTAGAAGAAACCCATGTAAGGGCCAAATTGATTAGCATGATGTTAGTGAATAGATTTTCCTCCAAGAAAATACATGCAAATATAACTCTAAATGCCCAAGTAAGAAGACTAATCAACACTAACAGTTGGATAGGTTATCATTAAATTGATAGCCTTCCTCTGAACTTATTGGGTATAGCTCCTCATATATGATTTAAAATGAATTAAATATAAATGCTTTTAAATAGAAAGCACAAAAGGATTAAAAATATCTACCTATAAACATGAAGTAGATGCAGAAGCTAAGAAACTGAAAAGAAAAGAACAACAAAGAACAATAGATGACATAAAATTCACTTGACCAACTGTTGCATTACAAAGAAAACAAGATCAAAGAAGTATTTTCCATCCTTTTGAGAAAATGAGGAATTAGAGCTTTAGGAGATATCTTGAAGTGATAGCATAATCCAAAAATAGTGACAATGAAATGCATTTAAGAGAAAACTGAATACAAGACAACGATTGTGATCAGTGGAAGGAAAATGCATCATAATCAAAGTTCTGATAAAATTATCCTCCAGTCTCCCTTCTCTAAATGTAAAAGACAACAAAGGTCCTCTTACACATTTACAATAAAAAATTACTATCTAAAAGGAAAATTGAAACTCTTTTCTTTAATATTACATTAACAAATCAAAATTTCTCCTATCTCTAACACACAATTCATAAAATAAACTCTACCCTCTCTCTCTCAAGAGAAATGGAACAAATCTAAAAATATCCTCCCCCTAATGTAGAACACAGTTTGTAGTCTCTAGGAAAGAGTAGAAGTGGAACCCCCTCTCTTGCTATTGCTAGCTTATTTATTATCTTTTCATTTCCCGTGAAAACTTTCTAGTTTCCTTAATTGAATCTTGGAAAACTTTATGATTTCTCCTTTTTCTTTTAACATTTTAACTCTTTGGAAAACACAATTTTTGATCCCTCATTAAATTTTAGGTAACAATATATCATGGGTTTATATCTTTTACCTGATTACCAGACAAGAGTCTCCTTTAAATTTATAACTACTTTCTATATTGGAGCCCCTAAGTCAATCTTTATTATTTTCTTGCATCACACCTTAAACATATATATTGTATGGAAAATTTGAATCAAAATTCCATATATATTTCTTTAATATGCCTCATTCCATTCTTAAAACTTGATGAAGCCCACACCTATTTTTAATTGCTTAAGTCATCAATTATAAACTCTGTGTTTTGAGAATCTGGCAATCATGTGAGTGATTTGATACTTAGCATTCTATTTAACATTTATCACTCAAGGACCCTTTTTTTTGCAATTCTTTTGTAGCACTAGTGCCCATGGACTATCCAAAGTCTCTCCAAAAAGAAAAATGAGTTATTAGCCATGACTACCTGCATTCCATTGTTGATGTTGACATGGATTTATTATGTTGTCTCTCTCTCTCTCTCTTAGAACATGATAATAACACATCTCCATCAACAATGTGTATTATGTGCATTCTCCTCTATGCAGTTGAGTCATATGAGAATAAGGTGAATGGTAGGTTATGGCCACCTTGCATGAATGCTCAAGTATTTGACTGATTAGTTCATATTCACCCTTGATGTCTCTATATATTAGGAATGGTGAGATTCATACATGTTCTTTCATTCTTTTATGACTTGCATAAGTCTTGCTGAGTGTACCTTATGCATCAGTTCCTTATATAATGACAGTCATACTTTATGAGAATGACATTTGGCTAAACATTTCAAATCTACCTACAAGCATTCTACTTCTTCCAAGATAGTCAAGCTCATACATCTACAATTTTAAGCTCAAGGGTTGTTCTTTAACACCATGCTCGATGCCATTACATGCATTCTCAAACAATGCAAGGTATTTCCTTTGATTGGAAACATTTTATTGATCATTGGGTTTGCCTTCCTTTTACAAATACTGATCTATCAATCCTCCACACTTTGGAGCATTTCCACATGTATTTCAAACAAAAGCTTTCACAACTGTATGCCATGGCTCAAATTTGGAATGCAAATATCTTTGTTTTTGTACTCCAGAAAATATATTTTATGTGTTATGTAGTTTCCATTCTTTGATACTTATTGATGCTGAAATGATCACGGTCTTCAGGAAGAAAACTAGAATTTCCCACCTTGCCTCCCATTTATCGAGTGTTTTGAGAATCAAACAATTTTTATGTAAGTCCTTTGTGGCTCAAACTACCAATTACCAAATAAGGAGAAACTGATTGGATAATTTGAGATGCAACTCCACTTTCCTTAACTGACCCACAAGGTTCTTCTTTACTAAGAAGCATTATATAAATGTCACTTCCTTGAGTCTAAATTTTAGTTAGGATCCTTTCCACTTGAGTTAAGACTCTGCTATGAAAATAATTACAAACTCCTTTACATGCACTATTTCGATTAAGACTCATATTGGCAAGATCACAAACTTGAATACCTAGAGAGCTCCTTGTACCATTCGATCATTTAACACCTTGTAACACCAGCTATCATACCTACATTAGGCTGTAGAATTAATAACCCATGCTTTCTTTATTTGGGGTTTTTTGAGTTTTAACTTCTAATCTTCCCAATTGCACTCGCAAGCCATCACTATATAAAGATGGTATCATGTTATCGACCAACCCTGATCATTTGCACATCCTTTACAAGTCTTATCACTAACTTTTTGGCAAATCTTTGGACTGGGACTCTTTAATTTCAAGAAAAACTTATAACTCAAGATATTCAAAGGGGTCTAGCATATTGGAATTGAACTGATTTGTGTCCTTTAAACCATCAAAATATTGAATTTTCATTTGGACATTTGCACCTACCCTTAAATTTGAAAGATGAACACAGGTTTTCAAGATATGCATATTGAACTCCAAACCAGAAGATCCCTCTTCGAAAATTTGAATTGGAACTTTAATCATGGAAACCCTTTCAGAAAACATTGAATCTTGAGCTTGAAATGAAGAATAAACCTCTAAAACTGTCGAACCACCTAGAGCTTTGAAATTTTAGACTTTTGAAGGAAACTTCAAAGTTTGAATTGGATTCTAGTGATGAACTAAAAGTGGATTCTAAACTTTTCTGAGTCAACCAATCTGCACTTTGATCCCTGAGCCTAAACTTTGCTTGTACTGAACCCACAGGGTGAGTCATTCGAACCACTGAACCACTTCAAACTACTTTGAACTAAGGTTCAAAGTGGTTCAAAAACACAAATTAAAAATTTGAAAAACTGTGTCTATGTAGTTACTAACAAATCCAAACAACATTAACCCACACATGTACATTTTTCACAATGAATTAGGCTATGCAGAAACTCTTATGAAGAAAAACCCAAATATTTCTACATTAGATGGCCTAGTCCACCTTGCTACCAGGCTAGCCATCCAACTTAAGTCTTTGGATGTAGCATGTGAAAACTAGGATGTAGGTCTCAATATTATACTAGAGGTCCATAAATCTTTCTTGGACAAACACATTATCAATGTATAGCCCATTGACATCAGTGTCCAAAGGGGGGAGATAAAGAAAAAAGGAGAGATATAGAAACAAAACGGGGAGAATAAGAAAAGGGAGAATGAGAACAAAGCTAAGAAAAGAATAGAAAACATGAAATGAAAGAATATCAATTGAAGTATATCTACTTAGCCAGAGTACAAAATTTTGAATATAGAATAGACTTAGCAACTCAGGGGGAGTTATCAAATTTTGAGGTATAAGTTTTGTTACAAAATTTTAAAATTTTAAAGTTTTGTACATAAGCCAAATATATGTTATGCTCGTAAGAAAAAGGATATCAATGCATGACCAAGTGTTTTTGACACTCATGTCAAAGGGAAGATTGTTGATCTCAAATTGGTTTTGACAAGTAAATGTCTATACACTTAATCCATTTACTTAGTTCATGTTGAACAAGTAGTATATGTCGAGCACAATACGTATTAAGATAGATCATGCTGAGTTCATAGTGAGTCCTGAGCCAATCATGTGCTGAGTCACTCAAGTGCCAAGCAGATGATGTATGTCAAGTGATATAGGAGACGAGCAAGAAGAGCATGCCAAGAAATATAGATGCCAATTCACACTATAGAAATCAATATATGTCGAGCATTAGTGACTTCAGATGTCAAGTAGGATAATTTTTTCATAGTTGTTTGTAATGGCACAAACTACTATGTAAACCATTTTTGAGCTGACTTAAATATTGAATTATGATATTTTGGAGATAAGGACGAATCTTAAGTTGGAATCCCTATGAATTTCATGCAACCAATCAAGTAAAGTGAAGGTTTAAGTAGAAAAATGGATGAATCACATCCATTGATTCATACCTAACCCTAAGTAATCTATGTCTTCTTAAGGAGGACAAACCCTAAACTTCATATGCACGTGGAAGAAGCAAAGAGAGAAGTTTGCATGCACAAACAGAGCATTCATGGTGACTAAAGAATTGTGAAGTTAAACTGCATTGCAAAATTATTTAAAGAAAAATAGAGGAAGCAAATAAAATATAGTAGAGAGACATCAAATCAAGAAGGATGAAGAATACATTAGTTTAAAGGTGATCTTTCATCAAGAAACCAAGTGCTAACTACAAGATCAATGCTAAATCATTCTAGCAAGTGAATTAGTTAAATATCTTAACAAAGTAGTCCTAATAGGTTATATTGAAATCCTTTAACATGGTGCTTACTTAATTGTGAGTTAAAGTCCTTTAACAAGGAACACTTCTAACAGGGTGAGACTTTATAGTCTTTGTAAGCCTTTAATAGGGTAGATCATGTCTCATGATCAAACATTGTAACCTTCATTGGGTACACTTTATTACTATAGTAGTGAAGATTTGTGGGTTTCATCCCCACCCCAGTTTTACCTTTTCATTGGAGGGTTTCTGGGTAATCATATTTGGTGTCATACATATGTGTGATTTCTTCCTTGTTTACATGATTTATATGTACATGCTTTACATGGTATTTCAGCTTACTTATTGAATGTATGAGATGGATGTGTGGTGAATATTTTATGGGTCAAAGTTTAAACTACTAATTCACCCCACTCCCCCTAGAATTTTACCTTTCCTATTGTAATTTTAACACAAGACAGATGAAGATCTAAAGGCAAGTGCACAATAGTTGTCACTTGATCTGAGCTACAGTTCTAATCATTATAGAAAGATCAAATTTTTGATTAATATGCAGGCAAAATTGCTAAGGGAAGAAGCCAGGATAAGGGCTACACTTGTAGATATACAAGGCATGATTCTTCCTAACATGGATGTATTGCAAAAACATATTACACATGCTAAAACTCTAATCCATGATAACAACTTCTCCATAGCTGATCACATGATCAAATTATCAGCAGAAGTTTAGATTGCATTACATGCAAGCAAGGTGTTGCAAGACAATTGGGACAAGACAATGTCACATGTTTTAAAGGTACATTCTGATTCTTGTCACATTTTGGCATTACCATGTAGCTAACACCTTTGGCATTTATGTAAAAAGGGGGAGAAGATGTAATATGTAAAAGAGGAGAATATGTGATGATACAATAAAAGAGGAGAAGATGAGAAGATGTATATAATGTTTAAAGTATATTGAATATATATGTATGGGGAGCATCAAAATATTATACATTTACATGTACAGATATTCAGATAAACATCTCTTACAAAAGAAATTTTGAAAAATTTCAAAAATAGAGTATGTTACTGAGTTGATGATACAAGATGGAGACTACAAATTGTTTTGAGCTTTTGAATTCAATTTTGATTGATAAGTGTTTTTGTCACTAATGCCAAAGGGGGAGATTGTTGATATTATAGTCAAGTTTTTTTATTAGTGACACATACACTTATAGAGATTACTTTAGTGGTGAATATTTTCCTTTTGGCAATCCCGTCTCATGGGTCAATCGCCATTTGGTGAATAACACATGCAACATAGGCCAAACACTTCATCAGATATTTATCAGATTTGGGTTCAACGCCCATGGTAGTCACCCATTAGTTATCACATGATTGGTCAAAAATATTGGTCCAATCACCAATTCAATATACATTTTGGATACATTTATTTTAAACATTTCTCTAGCTTTTGCATGTTTGTTTCTTATTGGCCCATGTTATTTTGCCATTACTATAGGCAAATAATTTTCCCTTGGGTTGGACATCACCTACCATTTTCCTAACATGTGTTGACCACTAGCCCTATTTAGTCAACTATTTCATACTATGGGCTTGCATAGGAAGGTGCGCTTCACCTACATTTGACATTCCTACTTGTTAATCCCACGTAATTTTCCAACCTAGATTAGACTATAAGATATTATTATTCTACACAATTCACTATTTTTTAATCTAGAGACTAGCATTTCTTATTGCCACTGAAGTTTCAGAGTGCTGAGTGCATTGCCTATTGACTCATGGACCCTGGTTTTCATAAAAGGCAAGTGATTTTTAGTTTTTTTTTTATGTTGATAGTGGTACTACCATACTAGTACAGTGGTATTGGTTATTTTTTAGTTTAACCATTGGTGATTGGACATCTCACATGCTAAGATAGCCTATAGGTTTGCAAATTATATTGGATAGTACTGTCAATTGTAGTACTGTAGCAGTAGTACCATTTTTTGGAGAATGAATCATAGTATTGTTATTATACGTAGTCTAAGTAGTCTACTGTTATTGTTCACATTCTTTGAGTTATCACTATTTGAGTCTTTTGTTCAACAACTAAGTTGATTTATTTTTTGTAGCATTTATCGGTTTGCAATGTCAAACAAGAAGGGTAATAGGGGTTCTGGTAGGATCCCTAAAAGCCAAGAGAGGCCACCATTACCAAAATGAAAAAGCATAATGGCATATTTTTGTGGTGGAAATGTTGGCAACCTACAAGATTCACAAGTTAGATATCCAGTGCTTATTGAAAAAGAAGATTCATCTCAAGTTGGAGACTTAGACTGTATTGAAGTTCAAGTTGGTGAACCTGATATCTCAGTAAGAATAAACTTGAACACAATTTGGAGGCACTTCCCCTAAGTAGGGAATTAGAAACTAATATTATAGAGTTGGAGTTAGTCCTGGACCAGTCAGGTGAGAAAACCAAAATTGATGCCATAAATCATGTTCATGCACAAAAGCAAAAAAGAAAATTGGAATCAAAGAAAGATCGATCTCGCTCGAATCTATCCAAAAGGAATTTTCAGTTAGAATGGGTGGAAAAGTACTAGTTCATTGAACTAGTAGCCAATCCAATTGATGGTGAGTCTTCTATAGAATGCATATGTAAGATTTGCACAGAGGTAACAAAGAAGGAGAAGAGGTTGCAGTTTAAACTTGATATCATAGAAAAGCATGTTGGTAAATTTTACAAAAAGGAAACTATAGATGGAGTTGAAAAATATGTGCTAACTTGAAAAAAAAAGGATAACTATTTGCATATTAGGAATACCAAAACATATAAGTTACACCGAAAAATATAGGAGAAGCATTCTGCAGTAAAAGGTTCTATTGAAGATTTCGTTGGGAAAGCAATGGAAGTGCAAAATATGGAAAAAGTAGTTCAATTAAGTGTGGTCTTTTATATTTTGAGTAGAGGACATCCTATGGTGCACTACCCTTTAATTTCTTTCTTATTGCACTTTTTTAAACTTTGAAACTATCTGAATAGTCATTGGTTTGGAAATAGTAGGTGGGAATGGGCAAGATGTCTTGCACAGGTTGAAAAAGAAAATATGAAGGAAAAAATAAAACACTTAAATTTCATTGCACCATCTCTAGATGAAGTTACAAAAATTGATAATACTTCTTGGGTGTGCATACATGTTTATACTGCAAATAATGTTTGTCATCAACCCTTTCTACTATCTATTGCTAAATTGAGTTGTAGTGTGACAACTAAAAATTTATATGATTTATTAAAGAGTACTCTAATTGAATGTGGAGGTTTGGATAAAATGGGGATTGTCAAAAAGTTGGTGTGTGTTGGAGTGGATGGAGCTTCAGTTATGCAAGGTCATAAAAAAAGTCTTTGCAAAAGGATCAAGAATGATTTGGCACCCTACACTATTCCCATTCATTGCATGGCCCATCAAATGAATCTAGCTTTTAGAATTGTCAGCAGTTTTGGTTGTGTAAGTAAAGTGGAATCTCTAATCAAAGAGATTCCCCAATACTTCTGTTGAAGTCCAAAATGAGTCCAAGAATTTCAACACTTTTCTCAAGGGCTTATTGATGGGAAGAAACTTCTTAAAGACAATGATACCAAATGGATCTCTTTAGATGGACCAGTGCGTCGAGTAATCTCTGAATATCCTTCATTTCTTAGACTAATCCACTCTATGTGAGAAAGATTCCCTCGACTATATTCAAGTCTAACTAATGTTAAGATACTCTTTAACTTTAGCAGCTATTCTCCCCAATCTAAAAGAAATGAGAAATATTATAAAAAAGGTTCAACAAAGAGCTATGTACATTGCAAAATATAATAAGCTACATAAAATGACATGTAATAGCCTGGATACTCTGTATCGATTACTACCTATATGCAAGAAAACCTAACCTATTGGGAGTAAGAGTAAACAAGCACACATTAGTTGCATGGGTATATCAAATATTCAAAATAAAATAAAACACAACTAATACTATGCTTGAGTTTTGCAACTCAATGCAACCAAAAAGAAAATTCCTCATGCAACCTCAAATCAGCTCAACAAAGAAACCCATGAGAGGCCCTGTTGGTGTGCTTTAGATTGGAAGAATATGGTGTGCTTTCCAAAACACAACTATGTGAATCCCTTGATATGAAATGCAATGTGAAAATGATACTATGCTAAATGAGTCGAGAATGCTTCAAACAATGGCTATGGAATCAACGATTCTTAAGAGTATTCAAAGGATATGAGTAAGGAAATGTAAGAAACAAACTAAGCTAATAATGCAAATGAGATGAAAATCTAACAACTATCAAAGGTTAGTAACAAATGCAACACTAGAAATCACTAAAAGCTCTAATAACAAACTAGCATGATAACAATGCAAATGAGGGAGATGTAAAATGCTTGAGACAAGGGCTCTATTTATAGGCTTGAGAGAGGCCTTGGTGAGGTGGCATCTACATAGGTGCCACAAGGGAGACCTGGAGACAAGTCATGCAAAGGTCAACATTCAAAGTTTGCTCACACATGTGTGAGCAAACTTTAAGGAAGGAGTGGTGGACAAAGGTGTAAGAAGTGTGGAAGGTGTGAGAGGTGTGAAGTGTGAGGGGTGTAAAGGATTCCTCACACATGTGTGACCACACACTTATGAACTAAAAGGGGTTTAACAAGGTGTTTAGGATAAATAAGTGGGATTAAGTAGTGGGTAGGCTTAAAAGGATGAAAGTGATGGGTGTAGACTAGGTTTTAGGATAGGTTTAAGACTAAATTAAATAAGATTTAATTTAATCATAGGTTTAGAGAATTTAATAGAATGGAGGGAATTAAATAAATATAATTTATTTAAAAGGGGATTGATGGAGCACTATGCATTAAATAAATTTAATACATTGGGGGGGAAGTATTTAAATTAAATTTAAATACATTAGGTAAGTGAACCTATTTAATTAAATAAATTTAATTAAATAAGTAGAAGAATATAAAAAATATAATTAATTAATAAATAATTAACTATAATGTGAAAGGAAATATTCAATAAATTAATATAGTTTTTAGGACAATTATAAGCGTCTACACTAACATTAGATGAATCAAAGTTTGCAAAGTGGATAGAAATCACAGATTTGAATAATCCTCAGAACTTTTTACATATTGATGCAAATAATGAGATTTATGCTAGGGTACATGGAGTTGACATACAAATGTAGTACTATGCCAATGTCAACCTTGACTCTAACCCCAACAAAGCAAGAAGCGAAGTTGAATCAAAACCAGAGAAGGTACTTTCATGTGTTACAAGTGAAGACTTCAAGAAGATCAAAGACTCTGTGCTTGACTTTGTCAAGCGAGTTTGCTACAATATTTCATTAGAAATTAGATTCAAATTTCCCCCCAAAGGAACTGCTTTAACCAATATCAATTGTTTTTCCACAATATTGGTCTCTAAATTGTCTGACTAATTTTCGAAGAAGGATGATGACTTTGGCTCAACATTTTTGCAAATCTAAAGTAATCAATGGAGTAACTATAAATGGAATTTTAGATGAATCTTGACTGAGAGATCAATCATATTCTTTTGCAAACATAACGAGGGAACAATATGATCTTATGGAGAACCCAAATGAAGAGGGAGCAGTAACAAAACTTTGGAAAAACCTTGGTGAGTGCAATCAGTTGAGAGAGTCAATACCAAAATATTTAAAGCTTACCAATTTATGTTTGACAATGATAATGGGTTTAGTGGAGGATGAGAGAGTTTTTAGTTTTGGCTTTTCTAAAATCAAAGGTTAGAAATAAATTAGACAAAAAATTAGATAATTGTTTGAGGCTCTATAATTCTAGGTATGAGGTAGATAGTTTCCCTTATGATAGGGCTCTCAGCATTTGGAGAAACCAATGTCAAAGAAGAGGGATTGCCAACATTTCAGACCCAAGTGGTAGTGGTGGTGGTAGTGGTTCATGTCCTGATATTAGAAGCAATGAAGATGATGTTGACCTTGGCATGCATATTGATGTTGATAGTGAATCTAAAGAAAACACAATAAAAAATAAAATGTTATATGCAATAAATGAGGACGATTCTGATGATAGTGATGTTGAACCGGTCCAAGTGGATTGGCAACTATAACACCTTCTCAACCTCAAGTTCTAACTTCTGTGTGAGTCAAGCAATAGGCTAGTAGTAGTAGCTCTGATCTAAGACTCTATCTACTAATTAATTATGTTTGTAGAAGTCAATCTATAGCTTTCATTGACTATCCTTTTATAGATGCTTTTTTTTTTTAACATGTTGATGTCACAAACTTACATGTTGAGATTTTCATTGATTCTAATTTCTTTAAGAAATTGTAACATAATGCATTTAATAGAATAAGCTCTATTTAAAAAAAATTATATTATAATTTTATAATTATAAATCAACCTATAACATAATACATTTAACAATTACAACCCTTTGCAAATGACTCAATGTCAAATTGAAATGACTAGTGACGCTAAATTCCCTTTTGTAGATACAAGGGAGTAGCAATAGCTATAGGTTGGTTTGTAATTGTATATATAATTAAATTATTACTATATAATACATTATGTGTATACAACATAGTTCCAAGAATCATGACAATTCATGCTATTCACACAATTTGACGATTTGATTCATGATTTGATTTGACCTTGTCAATGTCGATCTGATTTCGATTCTTGTTACTTTGGTATACAATCACATTGCCAATTGTATAATTTTTTCAAGTAATAGGGAAATTTTTTCCATCTACTCTTTGTACTAATAGTATGTCAATGCCTAGCTACCCAACTATCTTGATATGCTAGCTCTTGTTTCCTGTAACAATTAACATTAAACAAAGTTGAAATTAAATCCAAAATTTGAAATTAAAGAGCAACAAGTAACAAAACTATTATAGTACTATAACTTACTAAATTATTACTTCTTAGTGCTATTAGCTATGACTACCACTGACAACAATAGTAATAGTTTGAGAAGATGACCCAACTTCAATGAATTTCTTTAGGGCACTCCATTCTACATCATTTGGAAGTTCCATTTGTTTGAGGTTGTAGCTAAATAGTTGTAACCTCATCAACAATAAATACTACTGAGAGATGGTTTTACATGAATGGAGGAATTTATCTATAACTTCATTCATTGTTTATAGTGGTTTGATGCAACTTTCAATTCTTTATGGAGTGGTTTCCTTAGGCAAGTTTCTTAAATATAAATTCATGTTTTCCTCTAACATTTTCATGTAATTCTCTTTTCCAATGAATCTTCCATCTGAGTTAGCTAGATTTGGTAATCCAGTAATTAGCAGGTTCAACATGATGTTATTTATCTTCATCAAGTCTTTAGAAGCAGATTTGAGAGCTTTAGCTATTTTCGTTACTTGTTCACAATTGTGACAGACTTCAATGGTCATTATAGAGGCATCCAAGTGGTTTTTTATTCGATGGTTTGCCAAATCCTTGTCACTAGATCTCTTTACTTTATTCAAAATTTGGTTAGCAAGATTTTTTAAGGAATTGGTGAAGATTTTTCTTTTACCCACAATATCATTTTTACATTTTCAAAGACAATTGCTATTTAAATCAAGCCATTGAAACAAACTATCATTGTTCTTCATTATTTTGTCCCAATTTTCTTGTTTGATAAGCTTAACTGTGTTTATTATAGTATCCTTCACATGATGGTCTTCAGAAGAGGTCATTCTATTTTATGCCATTACATTCTCCATCTATTTCTTCATTTTAGACATCTCTTTTTCACTCTTTTTTTTGTATTTCCTCTAGTTGCCCTTGTTGATTAGTTGCTCTCTTCTTCTCATCCTCCAATTTCTTCTTCAATCTTAGATTGTATTTGCAGTAGTTACCTCTTTTTTCTTCTCATCCTCGAGTTCCCTTTTCAAATCATGGATTGTCTTTGCAATGGACTCCTTTTTCTCCACATTATCCAATTCCTTCTTCAAATCATGAAGTCTTTGAGTAGACTCCTCTTTCTTCATGTTCTCTAATTCCTTTCTCAAATTGAAAATTTTCTTTGCAGCTGACTCCTCTTTTTTCTTTGCATTCTCCAATTCCCTCCTCATATGGTGGATTGTGTTAGTGCTTGCAATAGCACTAGACTCTATTTTCTTCACATTCTCCAATTCCTTCTTCAAATCAAGGATAGTTTTTGTAGTTGACTCCTTTTTTTTTCATATTCTCCAATTGCTTATTCAAATTGTGGATTTTGTTTGCACTAGACTCCTCTTTTTTCTTCTCATTCCCTAATTCCTTTTGCAAATTAAAAATCATCCTTGCCCTAGACTTTGATTTTTTCTTTTCATTCTCCAATTCAATCTTCAAATTATTATTTTCTTTGACAACAAAGTCTAGGTCACACTAGTAGATTTAACCCTAAATTTTGACCTAAAATTTTGACCAACAAATTTAAATGGCTTGGTTGGTTACATTATGAAGGAAACTTTTGTTTTTTTTTTTATACATGCCCATGTTGGTCGCAATTGTGACCAATTCTTTTTATTTTGTTTTGGTCATAGTTACGATCAATATGGAAACATAAAGACAAAAAAAAGGTGGCATTTCATTCAATCATTTCACTTGAGTGGCAAGTTAGTTGAGTGAATTTCCCTTTACTTGAGCATCATACCAGTTGAGTGCATCATTCTACAGATAATTGAGGATTTCCAGTGCATTCTTCATCCTTGGAGCATTTGAAAACTCATCTAATGTGGCCCTAGAATGGAACTGTTGGCCATCATTTGAGTACACAAACTTGCATGGCTTCATGTCACAATTGGTGAATAGGTGAATAGGTTTGATACCTTCTTGTTTAAAAAATCATTGATTGGGGATTGATTGGGGGAAGGCATAGTTTGAGGAAGCCCTAGTTATGAAGCCCTAGTGCTTGCACAATTCCCTTCAAACTGGACGTCTACATTTGTATTGCTGGCATCCATTGGCTTATAGTTCATGTTCTGCAATTGGTATTAGTCAGAGGTAGAAAAAATTCATCTCCAGGTTCAAGGTATTTTGTCATAGTTTCTTCTATTATTACAATCAATAAATTGAATAGGCATGATATGGTAGTTGTCCACTTTTCAAATTTGGCAATTTGAGTAGATGATAAATTTAGCACCCCTGTTTCATTTCATACTTTGTTGTAAGTTCACTATGAAATAGTAGCCTGCATTGCAAGTTTAATTTTTTTGATAACTAGCATTGACATATTTGGTGATAGCAATTCATTATTTTGATATTTGTGTTTGCATTTCCAAGTTGAAGAAGTTGTGTATTATAAATCACCAAGGAAATTCATAGTATTTAGCATTAGAATCACATGAGCCAGTTGGGGTTCTTTACACTATTGTTCTTCTATAATTGTTTTCATTTTATGCACTAATATTTCCTCATCAATTCCTTACTCCACTCATCTTCCAGCTAGATTTGACCCCAAAACCAAAGTCCCTTACTATTCAGCAATATCTAGGTCCTCAAATCTCAAATGGCCTCAATGAATAATTTTTACACTAGGTGCCATTTGAAGTTCTTAATACCTCCTCCATGGTCCAATGCCTCTTTTAGAAATTATCTTATTTATAATGGAATGGACAACCAATTTAAAGTTAAAACATTTTTACTTAAACTTTTTGTTTCCTCTTAATATAGAGAAGTTAAATGCAAGAAACAAGGCAATTTAGCATGTGCCCCAAAAATGATTTTAGATCCATACAATGTATATCATGTGATGGTGATGTTCAACTTTCCTTCAATTTTACTATACAACTTAATTCTCCTAATGCTCCTAGAGATAAACATACTGTCACTTTTGAAACCTTTCCACCATGCTACCTAAAGAATTTACATCTCTACCATGAAAATCTTTGAGGATACTACTCATCCAGGGTAAATGAACCCCATAATATATTTCAATGATGTTGAGAAAAAGTTGAGTTTGTATCACTAGTTAGACCCACTGAAGTAACTTAATTGACAACTCACAAAAAACAGATATGATTACGCTCAAGATATCATTTCAACAAAGACAAAAAATAGAAATCCCATGCTTGTTCAACCTTTATAGGACTTTCAAATTTTTTGATTTCTACAAAAAGGATGACTTGAAAGGAATCCTTCATTCTCAGAAGCATGCTAAGTAGAGAACTTAGTATCATAATTTTATAAGCTAAAAATAAAATACATATCCAAACTCTACCATTGGAAGAACTTGATCCAAACTATTGTAGTATGATGTATTGACTATAATGATCTACTTTTGTTGAGGCTCAACATAATGGTAAGTCAAGGATGTGGTGTCCTTGGTTAGGGCTAATTGTCATATAGATTTTGTCTGCTAGATAACAACATTTTTAATATAGAAAGCAAACATTATATATATATATATATATATATATATATATATATATATATATATATATATATATATATTAAAGAAGGGTAAATGCTTTGACCTGGAGCTATGAACCAGTGAGGCCACAAATGGGGGACCTCATCCCCATGAGACTTGAACCTTGATGGCAAAGACAACAACACAACAACGTAACCATCACAACATGCCACTACTGGCATATATATATATTCAAATTTATGCTATCTATTCTATTTAGCAGCTAGAAATAAATAAGCACCATAGATATTACTTTCATGTACTATCTAAGGAATCTAGTGTTAAATAAATAGGCATCATATGCATACATATATACTCATACATACATTCATTCATGCAACTTATATGAAATAATAAGTAGAGGGATACAAATTAATGTACTATTCATATGTAATATTATAACATAAGATATCGTCAAAATCAAAGGAAAATGAAAATTTATCTATAATGATAGCACTTCAAATGACAATAATCTTAAGAAAAATGTACATCCTAAGATGTGGGACAATCCTTATGAGCAAAATCAAGTCTAGAAAATTCCCTATCATACATGATAAAAAAGTTCTGCTACAAAATCTTACCAAGAATAGAGAAAATAGTAAGAGAAGAAACACCCTATAATGTCAGGCACTTGTCATTAACAAAATTGATGAAATAGTTTAAAGGAGGAGAATTAAATATTGTGCCACACTTGAAAATAATTGTACACTTTGGTAATTAGAGTTTGGAAATACCTAACACATTGAATCATAGATCAAATTAGCTCTGTACAAGTATTATTCTTAGATACAACAATCATTTTGAATGTTGCAAGGATTATTTGGTGTTTAGGCTCTACAATATAGGTCAAGGTGGTGCCAAAATTAATGATAGTTCTCCCATTTCCTTGAACATCAATACTCCAAACCTTGGGATGGATGGGAAGAAGAACCCCATCAACAAAAACTTTCTTTATCCCAATGTAGTAAAAAGTCTCTATAAATATGTTCCTTAGAAAAGGAGAGTAGCTCATTGATTTCTTCAATGACTACCTTAATGGTGTCTGCCCCAATATAAATTAACTTTTGTTGGGGGGGGTGGGGGGAAATAGTGTAGTCCACCAAGTAGTAAGAAGTTTTATTCCAACAAGTTTACCAAGTTGTGAGGTGAATAAAATAGGCCCCTTCCCCAACCCCATTACATAATATATTCCAACAAATGCTTAACCTATAACACTAGGTCCTCAGATTTTAATCCCACAGCTAAATGCCACATTGGGGATTATGGTACTCTTCACTAAGCTTGTATTGAGTGTTTCAGTCTCCATAGAGAAGATCCTAGTTCTATTAGGGAGATTTGCATAGATATGGTAAAACATGCATGAACTATGGATCCTTGTGCAATTACATGAAGAATTCGAGAGAGGAGAAACTAGTTGACAGATTGGTGCATAGTAATGTACTGGCATAAAATTTGATGAATGCCTTGCAAAGAAGGTTGATCTAGGATTTATATGGAATTTCCCTTTACAAGTAGATCACTAATGGGTAAGTATATTTATTAAATTAATAGGGGTTATATTGGCTTTTGTATATATTCTATATTAAATCTCATGCTTATATTTATTTTTACATAATCGATGGTGCATTTTATCAAATCAACTTGACTGGTTACCTTTTAACTTGAAGGAGTCTATGAAGTAGGAAATGGGCCATTCACAAAGGTTTAATTGAGGTTTGTGGAACTTTTCTAGAAGAGCTTCCTCTATGATAGATAGTAAGTATTATGCAATTAATATGGAATTTTTTTTTTCCTTTGTAGTGCTTCTCCTCTACTAAACTCTATGTTAAATTCAAGGAGTGCATGATGCTTGGTGTATATTATAGGCCAAATGGAAATTCCTTGTTTCAAAGTATAATTTATTTAAAATTTTTCTCTACCCAATTTATAAAAGAATTGTCTCTGCACTATTTAGTAAGTATAATTTGTAGTTGATATGAGATTTATACTTTATAAGTTTATTTTATCTTTCTTATATTACAACCTGTAATGAATTCTTCTTAAGTATTTTATTGTCATCATAGATGCATTTTTCACATGAAGTCAACTACCTTATATTGTAATAAATTGAACTCCATTTTAATAGGAATTTCATAATTCAGATGAACTCCATCAACTTCTCTGAAGTGTATACATTTGCACTGTCTTCATAAGGTTTAAAATAGCAAAAGATAGAAATGGGAGCTCAAATGCCTCCAAAGCCTCCAGTAGCTATGCGGTAAGTATTGAAAGCTTCACTAAAAGATTGAAGAACATATCGAGTTTGAATGCTTTTATTATCATATTTGAGAATCTGCAAAGTAGAGTTCACATAAAGAAATAAAATATTCCCTGCTATATATGTTTATATGTTTTCCCAACATAGGATTCACTCCACATTTGGGTATAACATTCCTTGTTGTATAAAACTTTCAATTCCAATATATCTTCAACCTATGTTCACTTCTGCACCCCACAAAATTGGATATGCACTGTTAGTGATTTATAATACATGTTAACATTTTCATCCAATGAAGGTTAGGCCTCTACATTCATGGGATGATCCTCATTCTACCTAAGGTGTTACTACAATAGTAAATTGAAATCAAGAGTAATTGTTTTAAGTGAAGATTGGTATGATAGCAAGCCTACAATGTTATGAAATGTATTAATAAAACATAGTAGTTCATGAATAAAACCTTGTCAAAGTCTTTCAAATACAAACCAATCGATTTTAGATCTAAAGTAATGGAAATCAATTGCAAAGAATAGAGTTTTCTTATTACCATCTTTCTCCTCTATCCATACACCTGACTGTCTCTCTTATAATAGAGACTCAAAAAAAAAATATAGAAATGCCTAAAACTAACTCAAAACCAATACAAATTGTTGGAAATACTAAAGATATGATAGGTTACTGAGAGGGGATGGGTGAATCCGTAACTTCAAAACTTTGAACAATTCAAGATTTTAACTATTCACCATTTATTCATCTAATCTATTGCATATATGAGAAATCAAACATCCATAACAAATTTACACAGTGATTTGGTGACCCAGAAACCTTCCAAATAGAAAGTAAAATTGGGGTGGGGATGATACCCACAAAACTTTGTTACTACAGTATGAAGTTGGCCTGTTCAGGCTTACATTGACCACTTCTGGTGATCTACCCTATTAGGAGTATAAAGGACTGCTAGGTCCACCTTGTTAGAGGATTTACAAACATACACTGAAGTATGCACTCCGTTAGGAGATTTATACAAAGACTGTTAAGTCTACCCTGTTAAAGGATCTTAAAAATTGATTCACCTGTTAGGATGAAATAGTAGATCTACTTACAAACTTTATTTGCTGATTAGATCTTTGAAGTATAGATCACCTCTTGTGACTGATAAATCTTTACTACTCCTTGTAGACCTTGCTAAATATTCTTCTCTTCTGCTAATTCACGTTATACTTTTCAAAACATTACATGTTTCTTTTATACCCTGATCCATATCATATTCATCTTGCAAATGATATAATACATTACATATATACCATTCCAATAATTACAATTGCAAGGTTGGCTAAAACACAAGTGAACAAAATATTACTGAGTCGGCCAAACAGAAAATAACTTGAGTTCACTAAATTGACTCGGTAACCTTCTGATACTCGGTGTCCATTGCATTACTCGACATCATCATGCACTCAGTAGAAGTGAAGGCTTGGTCCATACTAATCACTTGACGTAGTTTTGAACTCAATAACCATTGGAGACTTGGTGGATATAGTATCACTTAGTAAAAATTGAACCCTTCATTTACCTTGCTTTCACTCCGTAAACATTATACTTTCATTACTCAGTAAACACTGCACTTGCATCACTCGATAAACATTGTGCTTCCATCACTTGGTAGGAATTGAGCTTCCATTACTTGGTAAACACTGTAAAGCTAGGTGAACACTCTAAACTCAGTAGAAACTGCTGGATTGCACATTCACTCGGTAGCTATACTCAGCTCGGTTAACACTACAATGCTTGGTGTGAATTGCGAGGCTTGGTGTAAACTGCTTAAGTGATGAATGTACAAGGTAACCAAATGCTTGGTATACATTGTAGACTAAGTGATGAGCTCGGTAGCTATACTAATACAGATAAGTGTTGTCACTAATGGCAATAATAACTTAATGCCAACAATCTCCCCCTTTGGCATTAGTGACAAAACACTTATAAGTCAAAACATATGTAAACAACCTGATTGAATGAATTTAGGTTTTTAAAAATTGATCTTTGTAGAACTACCGTATATACAAATATAGTTATGTACACATGTAATCTTTATTGTGTGCTAACTCCCCCTATCACTTATACTGATACCTCTCCTTATTTATTATGTTGAATCTTCGAATCTCTGAATCTCTCCCCCTTTTTGACAATAATGCCAAAGGACTGCATATATATAATTTATATGGCTACACCAAAGTGAGATAGAAATTCTCGATTAACTTAAGAATGGTTGCAAAAGTACTATCCCAAGTCTATTGCAAAATTTGACAAGTGGAGAGAGAAATTTGAACTTCTGCTGATAATTGGATCAAGTGATCAGGCACTAAGAAGTTTTGATCTTGGACCAATGTTTTGCAATGTACGAGATGTTTTTGCATCGTGTCCATGATAGGAAGGATCATGTTCTAGATGTCTATGAGTTGTGATCTAATCCTAGCTTCCTCTCTCAATAATTCTACCTAAACATCTACCAAATATCTAATCTTGGTGTGATGGGAGGTTGTCGAGGAGGAGTCCACCTTTAGCTTGGAGGCACTTGATTGCATATAGATGTCAATCTTATTTAACTTATCCTTTACTTCTTTGGTAAATCCAAAAAAATAACAAAGTTTAGCAAAAAGTGATGCTGCATTATTAAAAGAATTTTCAAAATTTCCCAAAAATGTTGATAATTCAACTTGCTTTATTGCTATCTTTTGAGCAATATTCTCTAGCACCTTATTATCAAATTTCTTTTCAGCTTTCTCAATAAGTTTTTCTTGTCCAGAAGAATCCTCATTAAATTTCTGTACAACCTCTTCTAACTGAATTAAAATGTGTTGAGTAGAATCTACTTCAACACCTATAGCATCTGTAATTATATTTTTGGCATTCTCAATTATTTTGTATTCCTTATCCATTTCAGACCTTAACTACTTCTATGTAGCTTTCATCTCTATGAGTTGACTAGCTAACCCCATCTATTCAATGCTAGCATTTTCATAGTCAATCTTTGGATTCACTATCTCTGTGTCTAAGTCAATATCTTCCTCAATTTCCTTTCTAGTGATCAAAAGTTTTAATGGATGCTTTTGTTTGACTTTTTTCATGACTTATTTGACCTTAGGAACAAACAAAATAGTGTAGATGGAAGGGCTAGTAGTAAAAAATGGGATAGGACTTGATGATTGAATGCCAATGGAAGTATTAACCAGATAAAAAATTGGAATACTTCCCAAAAATGATGATACACTCAGTATAGCAGTATCTAAACTATTTGGATTTAAAGTAGATGCAAATAATATTGACAAAACTGTAGAACTTTCTAAAATCAAAATTGTGGAACTTATTTGTACACTTATTTTTGATGAAGGAGCTGAGGAGGCTAGCTCGATAGCTGAAGAAGTAACAGTCAGCTTGGTAGATGAAGTGCTTGACACATCTATTTCAGATACTTAGAGCTGGGAGGTGGCTGGTGAAGATTGAGTAATTGATGTGGCAATTGTGCTCACAATATCACTTGTAGAAGCTGTCTCCATAGTAGATGTAATAGTCTTTGGTGGAGAGTGAGGAAGGGATGCAATCAATTTTGCTACAATTTTAACTGGATCTTCTTCTTCCTCATTTGCTTCTTCCTCCTTGTCTTCTTCCTCTTTTCCTTCCATAAGTGCTTGTAGCTCTCTTGGAGTAACTGTGATGGATGGAGTGCTATCAAAATCATCACTGTCACTACTATCATGATCCTTGATCTCGATTGGATCTTCACTAGGCTTTTGCAGATGATAGATGTTCTTCTAGATGTTTGTTGCATCATTTACAACATGCTCAATGTATTTGATTAAAATCAAACATGTGTGAAATCTAATCATCATTTTACCTTCATGTTTCTTCATTTTAGGCTTTATTTCCAATCCAGTGAGACTCAATAGAAGATTCCTCAGAGATTTCTCATATATGTCTTTAGCCATTTGGGTGGCTAACTCCCATCTTGGTTGCAATCTCTCCAATAGTTCTTTGGAGATTTTAGAGGCCAGCTAGTCCGAGGAGTATTTCCATTTACCCATTTTATTGAGTACTAGTTCCTCAATTTGCATTTTCTCGGCATCAATTCTTATTTTAAATTTCAATGCCTTGAAATTTATGATGCCAGCTCCCTCTTCCAATTGTTTATGTATTTCCTCAAATGTGGGTGGAGGCTTGACCAGTATAGGTTCCTGCTTGCCTTTTCTGGTTCTTCTGGAGAATATTGTAGTAGGCTTTTTCTTAGGTTTGGTAATAATTACCTTACCTTTCTTCTTTGGCTATTCCTCTTCAGATTCATATTCTTCTTTTTCTTCTTCTCCTTCTTCTTCTTTATCATCTTCTTTAGCCTCACCTTTTCCCTCGGTAAGCATAAGAGGACCTATTGTAGTTTTCAATTTGGCTATCTTCCTCTTGCCTTTGCTTATGGCCTGGGGTAGCTTGATTTCAAGCTCAATTCTGGCCTTTGCCTCATCATATGTTCTAAAAATTGGTTGCTTTGGGTCTACTGGCTCATTCACCAGCGCTTCTATAATGTCCCTAGCCTCATCAATATTTACCTCATAAGGAAGAGGTTTTAACCATGCAACTCGAGGTCTAACTGCCTCAATGTATACCTTATCATAGTTAACCATAAAGCATACATCATCTCTGTAATCTTCAACCAATTTTGGAGGAATTCAAAACTTTTTGTTCATCCTTTCCTTGAAATCTTTGAAATAATTATCCATGACGCTATCAAAATTTTCACCCATTTCTGCTACAAACTCATTTATCTAATACAAAATAGGAATATCTTTTCTCCATACAATTGTTGCTTTTGATGGAAATAATTTTTGAACATAGAAAAATAAATAGATCAATAAAGAGCCAAATTTGCAAAGATTATTCTTTGAAGTCCTTATACTCTTCATATTCTTGTTTAATTGTTTCAACAGTAATTCACATAGGTCAAATTCAAGGTTCTTCTTTACAATTTTGAAGGCCAAATCCACAGCCTCACAAGGTACATTGTTCAGTCGACTAGAGCTATAGATTTTGTGGGCAATGAAATGGATGCCAAATCTTAGTTTAACATCTGATACAGTTTTAACCTTCAAACCTCTACTGTCCTACTCGGCTAGGGTTACCTTTTGCAACTCATCTCATGTTAGGCTTTTGGTGATTTTTTCTTTGCTGAGCATAGGGAGACTCGTGATTTTGTAAATCATCTTTTTTGTAATTAACACTGGCTGCTCTAGCCATAGTTTCCCATTCTGCACCCAACTCAAAATATACCTAATCCACTTGGTTTGGAAATTTCTTGGCATATGTGAGATATGAGTCAAGTTTTTGGTTTCAAGATCCTTGTATTTGGGTTTCAAAGAGCCATCTACACTCATTTCTCCTAGGGCATTGTCCATCTCTAGGTTTCCAAATTCTTGAATAGAACATCTAAAATAAGTATGAATATCATTGATAAGAAGTACCTTAGATGGAATTTTTGATTGAGCTCCATTCACGTTGAGTGATTCTGTGATTGCTGGAGCTAGCTTAAAATTTGGCGCCTTCCACTCCACACCTTTGACTAGCATTTCTGAACCTCTTTTTGCCTTGGTGCCACTGCTACTCCTGAATGCCATTGCTACTCGATAAGTGTAAGAAAATTCTAAATAGATTTTCTGCTTTAAAAATCACTTGAATTTTCTTGGAGTCACTTGGAATTTTCTTGAAATTTCTTAGCTTTGAAATCATGATGAAGAATGAAATCAAATTCTACCCTTTTGATGAAAATTTTGCACTAAATGCATGGTACAAAGGTAGATGAGATGACATACTATTTGACAAGTTGTCATTCACTTGCTTGGTAGAAGCTTGCAACACGGTGATTGAACAACACTTTTGTTGCTCCCGACCTAGGTCAGTAAGGTCTATAACCAACTTTCCTTGGTAGATGCAACTCGGCAAAAGATATGCTTTCTTTGATTCTTTGTGTATCTGGAATATTGATTTGATCATTTTTCTTTCTTATATTTCAAACTTCTCTGGATATAGCTTGATGATACAGTTCCAGATCCTTTATGAATCTAATTGGAAAAATTATGGAGTCACCCACTTCTCTAGTGACATTGCCATCACTTGAACTATCTTGCTCAGTAGATTTTGGAATACAATGATGCCTCATTTGCTTCCAAATGTGATGTAAGAGCATCCTAGGTTTCTTCGTAATCCTGCACATTAGTTCATTCTACCTAGTTCCCAATTGGGTCGACTTTGCTCACATTTAATTTTGGTATAGTTAATTATATTTGATGAGGGCCGACTTGTGGTTTCTCTATGTTCTAGAATTAGCCGTAAGCCATTTTGGCAAGTATAAGTAGGGTGTTTAGGTTTAGGGTTAGGGTAGATTGGTGGGAGAGTTCAAAAGAAAGGAGATATGTGGATTTAAAAAGCTGGTTTGGAGATCTAGAAGTTGTACATTTGTAATTGGCCATAACCCAGAAGACCTTACAGCTAGGCATGTATGCTGAATATTTGATGAATCAATAAATATATCCTTTTTCTCTCTTTCCTTGGTGCTATTCCTCGTGTTTTCTTCTATTGTGTTAACTCTTGTAGGGTGATTTGGATAGCTGGGTGTGCCTTTGGCCTAGTTATTCAACCCTTGCCTACATCAGAATGTTTTCAGCTTTAGCTTTCTTTTCATCTTCAACTCTTCCTATATTCATGCAATTTTTAGCTATATGACTGAGTTTAGTGCATGTATAACATCTTATTATTGTGTCTCTTTTCCTCAATTGATGCCTTGAGCAATCTTTACCAATGTGTCCATATTCTCTACAATAATGACATCTGCATCAGGTATTGTAATCCCATCCAAAGATTGCTTTAACAAGTTGTTCAGCTAGTTTGAATGATTTGGATCTACATTGGAATGCCTTGTGACCATGCTTCTTGCACTTGTGACAATTGCCTTCAAATTTTGGTTTTTCCTTGCATTCATTAGCTTTATGACCATGCTAACTGTAATTGTAGCATTTACCATTGAATTTACCTTTTCCATTGCTCAAACACTTGTTTCATGTGTGACCCAGCTTACCACAATGATTGCGAGTAGGTATTTGATTCCTTTGGGCACCTTGTTTGGAGGTTTCACCTTCTTCCTTGTAACCAAGTCCAGCTTTGCCTTTTTTTCTATGAAGATTTTTCTCACTTTACTGATTTAATTGAGTCATGTCTTCTTGAGATTTCATCATTCTCTTATTGATTTTCTTTTCAGCGATCAAGTCATTTTCCAAACTTTCATTGATTTTTCTTTCAGATCTCAAGTTATTTTTTTAGCTTTCATTGATTTGTCTTTCAATGATCAGATCATTCCTTAGGCTTTCATTTTTAGATCTCAGATTTATAATTTCTTCATTTGCATTAGATAGTTGATCTACAAGATCTTCATGCTAAAGGGATTGATTATTTCTTGCCTCTAAGTCTTCATTTGCCTTGTCTCTCTATTCCAAGGCTTCACATAGCTTGATTGATTGGATTTCTTGTTCTTTTTTAAGCTTTCTTACTTCTTCCTGCAGAGAGCCATTCTTTGCTAAGAGTTCCTTAATAGCCTCATTAGCTTCATCTGAACTGCTTGATGGTAAAAGGTCTTCTATATTTTCTTCAACATATTGATGATCATTCATTTGTCTTACAAGTTCCTTCCTTCTTTTCAAGGATTGAGAAAGATGCTCCTTTACTTCTTTGAGTTGAGTCAAGGTCATTTCCAGATCTAGCTTTTCATTTTCAATAGCTTTATCAAGTCTGAATATCTCCATTGTCGTTGATCTTTGCTCAAGCTATCAAGCTTTGTCTTGAGAAACAAAATGCTCTTGTACCAATTGTTGGAAATATTCAAGATATGATAGGTTACTAGGAGGGGAGGGGTGAATCAATAACTTCAAAACTTTGAACAATTCAACATTTTAACTATTCACCATTTATTCATCTAATCTACTGCATATATGAGAAATCAAACATCCATAACACATGTACATAGTGATTTGGTGACTAAAAAACCTTCCAAATAGAAAGTAAAACTGGGGTGGGGATGATACCCACAAAACTTTGTTACTGTAGTATGAAGTTGGCCTGTTGAGGCTTACATTGACCACTTTTGGTGATCTGCCCTTTTAGGAGCATAAAGGACTGCTAGGTCCACCTTGTTAGAGGATTTACAAACATACATTGAAGTATGCACTCTGTTAGGAGATTTATACAAAGACTATTAAGTCTACCCTATTAAAGGATTTTAAAAATTGATTCACTTGTTAGGATAAAATAGTAGATCTACTTAAAAACTTGATTTGCTAATTAGATCTTTGAAGTATAGATCACCTCTTGTGATTGATAAATCTTTACTACTCCTTGTAGACCTTGTTGAATATTCTACTCTTTTTCTAATTTGCATTATACTTTTGAAAACATTACATGTTTCTATTTCTACCCTTATCCATATCATATTCATCTTGCAAATAATATAATACATTACATATATACCATTCCAATAATTACAATTGCAATTTCAGCTAAAACACAAGTGAACAAAATATTACTGAGTTGGCCAAATAGTAGATAACTCGAGTTCACTAAACTGACTCGGTAACCTTTTGATACTCAGCGTCCATCGCATTACTCAACATCATCATGCACTCAATAGAAGTGAAGGCTTGGTCCATACTAATCACCTGACGTAGTTCTAAACTCCATAACCATTGGAGACTCGATGGATATAGTATCATTCGGTAAAAATTGACCCTTCATTTACCTTGCTTTCACTTGGTAAACATTATACTTTCATTACTTAGTAAACACTGTGCTTGCACCACTCGATAAACATTGTGCTTCCATCACTCGGTAGGCATTGTGCTTCCATTACTCGGTAAACACTGTGAAGCAAGGTGAACACTATAAACTAGGCAGACACTGCTAGATTACACATTCACTCAGTAGCTATACTCAGCTCGATTAACACTACAATGCTTCATGTGAACTGCGAGGCTCAGTGTAAACTGCTTAAGTGATGAATGTACAAGGTAGTCACTAAATGATTGGTATACATTATAGACTGAGTGATGAGCTCAATAGCTATACTGATACAGATATGTGTTGTCACTAATGGCAATAATAACTTAATGCCAACAATCTCCCCCTTTGGCATTAGTGACAAAACACTTATAAGTCAAAACATATGTACACAACCTGACTGAGTGAATTTAGGTTTTTCAAAATTGATCTTTGTAGATCTGTTGCATATAAAAATATACTTATGTACACATGCAATCTTTATTGTGTGCTAACTCCCCCTATCACTTATAGTGATACCTCTCCTTATTTATTATGCTGAATATCTAAATTTTTGAATCTCTCCCCCTTTTTGACAATAATGCCAAAGGATTGCATATATATAATTTATATGGCTACACCAAAATGAGATAGAAATTCTTGATGTACCTTAAGAATGGTTGCAAAAGTACTATCCCAAGTCTACTACAAAATTTGACAGGTGGAGAGAGCAATTTGAACTTCTACTGATAATTGGATCAAGTGATCAGGCACTGAGAATTTTTGATCTTGGACCAATGTTTTGCAATGTATAAGATATTTTTGCATTATGTCCATGATAGGAAGGATCATGTTCTAGATGTCTATGAGTTGTGACCTAATCCTAGCTTCCTCTCTCAATAATTCTACCTGAACATCTGCCAAATATTTGATCTTGGTTTGATGGGAGGTTGTGGAGGAGGAGTCCACCTTTAGCTTGGAGGCACTTGATTGCATATCAATGTTAATCTTATTTAACTTATCCTTTATTTCTTTGGTAAATCCAGAAACATCGCAAAGCTTAGCAAAAAGTGATGTTGCATTATTAAAAGAATTTTCAAAATTTTCCAAAAATGTTGACAATTCAACTTGCTTTATTGCTATCTTTTGAGCAATATGCTCTAGCACCTTATTATCAAATTTCATTTCAGCTTTCTCAATTAGTTTTTCTTGTCTAGAAGAATCCTCATTAAATTTTTGTACAACCTCTTCTAACTGAATCAAAATGTGTTGAGCAAAATCTACTTCAACACATATAGCATCTGTAATTATATTTTTGGTATTCGCAATTATTATGTATTCCTTATCCCTTTCAAACCTTAACTGCTTCTGTGTATCTTTCATCTCTATGAGTTGACTAGCTAACCTCATCTCTTCCATGCTAGCATTTTCATAGTCAATCTTTGGAATCACTATCTCTATGTCTAAGTCAATATCTTCTACAATTTCCTTTCCAGTGATCAGAAGTTTTAATGGATGCTTTTGTTTGACTTCTGTGATGACTGGTTTTACCTTAGGAACAAACACAATAGTGGAGATGGAAGGGCTAGCAGTAAAAAATGGGATAGGACTTGAGGATTGAATGCCAATGGAAGTATTAATCAGATCAAAAATTGGAATACTTCCCAAAAATGATGATACACTCGGTATAGTAGTATCTAAACTATTTGGATTTAAAGTAGATTCAGATAATGCTGACAAAACTGTAGAACTTTCTAAAATCAAAATATTGGAACTTACTAGGACACTTATTGTTGATGATGGAGTTGAGGAGGCTGGCTCGGTAGCTGAAGAAGTAACAGTTAGCTTGGTAGATGAAGTGCTTGGCACATCTATTTCAGATACTTAGAGCTGGGAGGTGGTCGGTGAAGATTGAGCAATTGATATGGAAATTGTGCTCACAATCTCACTTGCAAAAGCTTTTTACATAGTGGATGTAACCATCTTTGGTGGAGAGTGAGGAAGGGATGCAATCACTTTTGCTACAATTTTAACTGGATCTTCTTCTTCCTTATTTGCTTCTTCCTCCTTGTCTTCTTCCTCTTTTCCTTCCATAAGTGCATGCAACTCTCCTAGAGTAACTGTGATGGATGGAGTGCTATAAAAATCATCACTGTCACTGCTATCATCATCCTTGATCTCAACTGGATCTTCACTAGGCTTTTGCAGATGATAGATGTTCTTCCACATGTTTGTTGCATCATTTACAACATGCTCAATGTCTTTGATTAAAATCAAACATGTGTGAAATCTAATCATCATTTTACCTTCATGTTTCTTCATTGCAAACTTTATTTCCACTCCAGTGAGACTCGGTAGAAGATTCCTCAGAGATTTCTCATATATGTCTATAACCATTTGGGTGGATGACTCCCATCTCAGTTGTAATCTCTCCAACAGTTCTTTGGAGATTTGAGAGGCAAGCTAGTCCGGGGAGTATTTCCATTTACCCATTTTATTGAGTACCAATTCATCAGTTCTTGTTTCAAATTTCAATGCATTGAAATTTGTGATGCCAGTTCCCTCTTCCAATTGTTTAAGTCTTTCCTCAAATGTGGGTGGATGCCTGACCAGTATAAGTTCCTACTTGCCTTTTCTGGTTCTTCTGGAGAATATTGTAGTAGGCTTTTTCTTAGGTTTGGTAATAATTACCTTACCTTTCTTCTTTGGCTATTCCTCTTTAGATTCATGTTCTTCTTTTTCTTCTTATCCTTCTTCTTCTTTATCATCTTCTTCATCCTCACCTTTTCCCTTGGTAAGCATAAGAGGGCATGTTGTAGTTTTCAATTTGGCTATCTTCCTCTTGCCTTTGCTTATGGCCTGGGGTAGCTTGATTTCAAGCTCAATTCTGGCCTTTTCCTCATCATATGTTCTAAAAATTGGTTGCTTTGGGTCTACTAGCTCATTCACTAGTGCTTCTATAATGTCCTTCACGTCATCAATATTTACCTCATAAGGAAGAGGTTTTACCCATGCAACTCGGGGTCTAACTACCTGAATGTATACCTTATCACAGTCAACCATAAAGCATACATCATCTCTGTAATCTTCAACCAATTTTGGAGGAATTCAAAACCTGTTGTTCATCCTTTTCTTGAAATTTTTGAAATAATTATCCATGATCCTATCAAAATTTTCACCCATTTCTGCTACAAACTCATTTATCTGATACAAAATTGGAATGTCTTTTCTGCATACAACTATTCCTTTTGATGGAAAGAATTTTTGAACATAGAAAAATAAATAGATCAATAGAGAGCCAAATTTGCAAGGATTATTCTTTGAATTCCTTATACTCTCCATATTCTGGTTTAATTGTTTCAACAGTAATTTAGATGGGTCAAATTCAAGGTTCTTCTTTACACTTTTGAAGGCCAAATCCATAGCCTCACAAGGTACACTGTTTAGTCAACTAGAGCTATAGATTTTTTGGGCAATGACATGAATGTTAAATCTTAGTTTGACATCTGATACAGTGTTAACCTTAAAACCTCTACCATCCCACTCAGCTAGGGTTACCTTCTGTAAGTTATCCTGTCTTAGGGTTTTGGTGGTTTTTGCTTTGCTGAGCATAGGGAGACCCATGATTTTGTAAATCATCTTCTTTGTAATTAACACTAGCTGCTCTAGCTATAGTTGACCACTGTGCACCCAATTCAAAATATACCTAATCCACTTGGTTTGGAAATTTCTTGGCATATGTGAGATATGAGTCAAGCCTTTGGTTTGAAGATCGTTGTATTTGGGTTTCAGAGAGCCATCTACACTCATTTCTCCTAGAGCATTGTCCATCTCTAGGTTTCCAATTTCTTGAACAGAACATCTGAAATGAGTATGACTATAATCGATTAGAAGTACCTTAGGTGGAATTTGCTATGGAGCTCCATTCACATCAAGTGATTCTACGATTGCTGGAGCTAGCTTGAAATTTGGTACCTTCCACTCCACACCTTTGACTAGCATTTCTGAACCTCTTTTTGCCTTGGTGCCACTACTACTCCCGAATGCCATTACTATTCAATAAGTGTAAGAAAATTCTTAACAGATTTTGCACTTAAAAAATTTCTTGAATTTTCTTGGAGCCGCTTGGAATTTGCTTGAAATTTTTTAGCTCTTAAATCGTGATGAAGAATGAAATTGAATTCTACCCTTTTGATGAAAATTTTGCCGTAAATGCTTGGTAAAAAGGTAGATGAGATGACATAGTGTTGTATAGGCTATCATTCACTTGATCAGTAGAAGCTTGCAACATGGTGATTGAATAAAACTTTTGTTGCTCCCGACCTAGCTCAGTGGGGTCTATAACCAACTTTCATTTTCCTTATCTCTCTATTCCAAGACTTCACATAACCTGATTGATTGGATTTATTGTTCTCTTTTAAGATTTCTTACTTCTTCCTATAGAGAGCCATTCTTTGCTAGGAGTTCCTTAATAGCCTCATTAGCTTCATCTGAACTGCTTGCTGGTAAAAGGTCTTCTATATTTTCTTCAACATACTGATGATCATTCATTTGTCTTGCAAGTTCCTTCCTTCTTTTCAGGGATTGAGAAAGATGCTCATTTGCTTCTTTGAGTTGAGTCAATGCCATTTCCAGATCTAGCTTTTCATTTTCAATAGCTTTATCAAGTCTAAATATCTCCATTGTCCTTGATTTTTGCTCAAGCTGATTTGTCCTGAGAACCAAAATGATCCAATACCAATTGTTGAAAATATTCAAGATATGATAGGTTACTAAGAGGGGAGGGGTGAATTAGTAACTTCAAAACTTTGAACAATTCAACATTTTAACTATTCACCATTTATTCATCTAATGTACTACATATATGAGAAATCAAACATCCATAACACATGTACATAGTGATTTGGTGACTTAGAAACCTTCCAAATAGAAAGTAAAATTGGGGTGGGGATGATACTCATAAAACTTCATTACTACAGTATGAAGTTGGCCTTTTAAGGCTTACATTGAGCACTTTTGGTGATCTACCCTGTTAGAAGCATAAAGGACTGCTAGGTCCACCTTGTTAGAGGATTTGCAAACATACACTGAAGTATGCACTCTGTTAGGAGATTTATACAAAGACTGTTAAGTCTACCCTGTTAAAGGATTTTAAAAATTGATTCACCTATTAGGATGAAATAGTAGATCTACTTACAAACTTGATTTTTTGAGTAGATCTTTGAAGTATAGATCACCTCTTGTGACTGATAAATCTTTACTGCTCCTTGTAGACCTTGCTGAATATTTTTCTCTTCTGCTAATTCACATTATACTTTTCAAAACATTACATGTTTCTTTTTGTACCCTGATCCATATCATATTCATCTTGCAAATGATCTAATACATTACATATATACCATTCCAATAATTACAATTGCAAGGTCGGCTAAAACACAAGTGAACAAAATATTATTGAGTCGGCCAAACAGTAAATACTTGGGTTCACTGAACTGACTTGGTAACCTTTTGATACTTGGCATCCACTGCATTACTTGGCATCTTCATGCACTTGGTAGAAGTGAAGGCTCGGTCCATACTAATCACTTGACATAGTTCTGAACTCAGTAACCATTGGAGACTCAGTAGATATAGTATCACTTGGTAAAAACTGAACCCTTCATTTACCTTTCTTTCACTCAGTAAAAATTATACTTTTATTACTCGATAAACACTACACTTGCATCACTTGGTAAAAATTGTGAAGCTAGGTGAACACTATAAACTTAGTAGACACTGATTGATTACACATTCACTTGGTAGCTATACTCAGCTCAGTTAACACTAGAATGCTTGGTGTGAACTGCGAGGCTCGATGTAAACTGCTTAAGTGATCAATGTACAAGGTAACCACTGAATGCTTGATATACATTGTAGACTAAGTGATGAGCTCAATAGCTATACTGATACAGATAAGTTTTGTCACTAATGGCAATAATAACTTAATGCCAATTGAGATTTAAAATGAGTGAAATAGAACATTTATGTTGAAAAAAATACCAAATCTAAAGAATGCCAGTTATTTTGTTGCTTTTTGGGATCATATTGATAATATAACATATGTTTTGACTTTATGGTACTCATTTGTGTGTTAATGATCTATAGATAAAGGTTAAGTATCCTGTAAGAAAAAATCTTGCCATTGCAAAGAAGCTGCTAGCAAAAGATTCTAGCATGAGTATTCTTCTTCTATGGAGGTTAGTCATTTTGTTGTGGATAATTATTTGTAGAACATAATCATCCTTTAGTGGAATCACAAGCTTATGGAGTTTTGATGTTCAATAGGGAATAAATGGTTAATTGAAATGCCTTATTTAAAATTGAAAATCAAACAAAAAAATTGGTGCTCTCTAAATGATGAAGACATTCATTGTACTTTTCTAGCATAACATTAATAGATATTTGTTTTTATCTTTAAATATTGCTATACTATCATGACATTTTTGATTTTATAAATTTTTTTTGTACTTTTTGAAAGAGAGATAAGAAATTTGTGTTTAATATTATTCAAAGTGCATTACAAGAAATACATAATAAACCAAGCGCTTTGGGAAAGAATAACTCAGTTGTAGTGAAGAATAGTTAGTTGCAGCTTTAAAAATGGTAAAGAAGAATCAAGTGAGGATGAGTCTTCTAATGAGGGACTCCATGGTTAAGCCAAGTCTTCAGTACATAATAAAGAAATTGAATTTCATAAATTTTTTTTTTGATAGTTGATTTGTTTAAATATTGCCAATCAAAAATTACTTAGTACATCTCATCTTTTTTCTGCATAGGAGCTTGCAGTTTTGAAGAATCTGATAGTGAAGAATCTGAAGAAGATATTGTACCAAAGGTATATTTGGTGTTCTTTTTTAAGTGAAAATTTGACTAGAAATTTTGTATATTGTCATATTTCACATGCAGAAAGGTCAAATTTTAAATAGAGGTGAATTTATATGGATTTAAGTTTCTTCGTCATTATTTATAATGCTCTTGATTCCTCCTTTGCAGCTATAAAAATACTTGTTTATTTTCACTTTTCTAGATACCCTTTATCGGGTTCTTGAAGATTCCAAAATATCTTGGGCTAACCCCACTCTAGCATGTAGCCAAGTTTTTTAGTCAAACCATCCTTTGCATCTGTCTATAAAGAAATGGGCACCCTCGAGCTAAACTATCTAGATTGTCGAGGGCATGGAATTGTAGGGCTTGAACTCCCTTCTAGTTCACCCTAGAGGTTGATTAGTTTGGCAAGACAATGAAATATTTCCTAACTCTTACTTGGTTCAAAGACCTAACTCCTTTCCTTTTTCTCCAAGTTTTGGCTTTAATACTATGGGAAAGCAAGGGGTGTTTTTCACCTTCAAAAACTCCTTCTCTCCAACCATCATCACACTATATGCATGTTGGATCTCCTTCCCATCTTCTGGCAGTGGTCTCATGGTGTATTCCTTCCCATTTTTGGAGATGATGTAAACATTGCTCCTTCCATCATGTTTAGAATTGACATAAAATTGCCAAGGCCTACCTAACAATAGGTGACACACATCCATTTTTGCAACATCACAGACAATCTTGTCTTTATACTCTCCTATTTGAAGTCGAACATGAACTTGTTCATTTACTATGACTTGCTGCTCCTTATTTAGCCATGAAACCATACAAGGGTTAGGATGAGGCAACTTCTTAATCCAAGCTTCTCTACCATTTCTACTGAGGCTATATTATCAGTTAAACCAGAATCTACAATAACTTTGCAGACCTTACCTCTTACCTTATAGAGAGTTTTGAATAATGTCTTTCATTGGGGAGGTTCTTGCTCTATGACAGTATTTAGTAGGGTTCTAATGAACATTAGAGACTCTCCTCTCTCTGGATCAGCATTTCCTCTTGCCCCTTGGTCACTTTGTGCATCCTCCTCTTGAGCCAAATGGACTCTCCTATTCCCTTCTTGTTATTGCTACCCATTTTCTTAGGAAGTGCTTATATGTAGCAAGTGCAATATGTAGAGGTAGAGTTATGGAAGGTCAACTAAGTATTTTTTTCTTTTCATTTTTTATATTTCTTTATATCTTTATCAATCTATCTCTCTATCTATACCTCTTTCTATTTGTCTCACTTTAGTATTCATTTCTATATGTGTCTTCCTCTTACTACTCCTTTTGTAGGTTGCAAACAAATCATCCTTCTTCCACCAATAAGTCATTCCATTCAAGAAAGACCATGTTTGATGATATCAATGCACAAAAAAATAGGGAGAAAATTGCTAGATTGTGGTCTAACTTAAAAAGAAAGGGTGATGAAAAATGTTATTGTCATTGCAAAAATTGTAAGGGATTAAAGACTTGAAGATATATAATCAAAACATCTGAGGAACATTGTAGGAAACATGGTCACATTTAAGGGGGAAATGAATATCATCCATTGGTATGTATTTTAATAATTTATAAATTACATAAGACATGATTTGATGATGACACCATGGTCATGGCTAATATAAGGTCATCATTTTCATATAGGTCAACATCCCTGAGTTTCATGTTATGGACCATGACAATTCAAAGAGTGTGGATTTCCAAATGAGGGAACATGGAGGTGTGAATATTGAGGTAGAAGGTAATGATACCATGAAAGAAGACCATGATAATGAAGATCACAATGATCAAGACGATGATGATGATGATGATGTTCACATAGAGCTTGATGTACCTATACTTGAGAAGGCACATGAGTCCCTATATGAATGCTCTGAAACAACTCTTCTTGCCACTGTATTGTTTTTGGTGAACTTAAAGGTTATGAATGGTTTATCCAACATAGCAATGATAGGTATGTTAAGGTATGTCATCTTCTTTCATTATTTTACTCGTACTTCCCTTACAATTAACATTGGGTTCATGTAGCAATTAATATTCTTGAAATTAACAAATTATATTTTTGGTCATAGGTTGATAGGTGAGAGTTTGTTACCACCATCAAACATTCTACCTCGCTCATACCGAGAATTATCTACCATCATGAAAGATATTGGAATGGAGTATCAAACAATACATGCATGTCTGAATGATCATATTATATATCATAAACAACATGAATTTCCAACACAATGCCCTATTTTTCATATTAGTAGATATAAATCAGATCGATTAACAAAAAAGGTGCCTCACAAGGTTCTTTGGCATATTCTCATTATTCCACATCTACAACAATTATTTAGGTGCAATAGCTTGGCACAATTTATGGATATGCAAATGCCTGAAAATGGTTTGGCATTTAAGGAAATAGAGGAGAAATGGCCACATTCTAAAGGAGAACCTTGTAATCTCAAGCTTTCATTGGCAGCAGATGGTGTCAATCCTTCTGGAGAGATGAGATCTACTTACTCAGTGTGGCTTGTTTTTGTTATCAACAATAACATACCTCCTTGTTTGTCCATAAAGAGAGAGCACATAATGTTGACACTAATTGTTCCAAGTATGTTTTTATTTAATGGTCATCTAAATTAATTTATTATTACTAATCCATCAAAATGTTCATAATAATTATGTAATGTTTTTGTTTATTCAACTAGGAAAGTACCAAGTTAAAGATATCAATGTATATATTAAACCCCTTATCGACGAGTTGATGGTGTTATGGAATAGGGTTACTATGTATGACATTTTTAGACCAATAAGACAAAGATAATTTCAATTTCATGCAATGCTTGTATGGACAATACATGATGCCCTTGGGCTAACACATTTTTGTGGTATGTTCTCTTCTTAACACCTCTTTTTTGGTATGTTATAGTGACAACAGAAAGTTAACACATTTAATCCAATTACACAAGATCTTGTAGGTCTTCATAAAATGGGAAAATTTGCATGTCCAGGTTGTGGTTGAAAGACGAAATCTTGTCATTCAAAAAGTTTAAGAAAGTAGGTGTTCAATGAGAATAGACACTTTCTGCACAAAAATCATAAGTACCAAATTACTGAAAAACATCTTTTCAATGGGAAAGAAGAGACTACATCAAAGCCACAGAGAATGACACCTCACCTATGGAAGTTGGCATACAATAACATTAATCATCGAGATAATGTCATTCCATTTGATGGTTTTTGTTTCAAATTTATATTTTGATATTGTGTTTTATTTACTGATGATGTAATTGATGCTTGTGAAGGTCGTCAAGGCATCAATGACCAACTTCCGAAAGGACTAAAAAATTATCCTACGCAATTTACTAGGTTGTCATACTATGAGAAACTGCCAATTGTGCATTTGTTTGATCCTATGCATATTGGAAAGAATGTAATAGAGACATTATGAAAAATCTTGGATGGAAGGCATGACAAAGACCAAATTACCAAAACTTGTAGTTGTAGACACCTAAATTCTTTAGAAAATAAAGTATTTTTATTTTCTAAAAAAAATCTTGATGACATCATCATTTATTAATTAATTAATTTATTTTTATGCCATTAAATCCCTTTATCTTAATTAAAAATATTTAATTAAGGAATCCCTCCCAAAAATGTTTAAATCTTATTTAAATATTATTTCCCTATTTATTAATTATTTAATTAATAAATTGACCAAAAAACCCAAAATAAATAAAAAATTTATTTTTTGCCCAAAACTTGGCCAATTTCCTTAAGAACACTAACCTCTTCCAAAATCTTCTAATCCTTCTTTAATTTTGATTAAAGGCTAATCCCATAATTTCCTATCCCTAATCCCAACTCAAATTATTTAATTAAGATTAAATATTAATCCTCATGTTTATTAATTTTTTTTTAATAAATATCTCCTCAACCCAAACCCTTGAAATAAATAAAACTTTATTTATTTCTTAAAAATCTAATTTATCCTCATCCTAAGAGGTTCTAGACTCTTCTAGAAAGTCTTCATCCTCATCCTAAGAAGTTCTATACTATTCTAGAAAGTCTTTATCCTCATCCAAAGTCTAGACTCTTCTAGAAGATGTCTTTAAACCTAATCTTAATCCATCCTCTAATTATTTTCACAATTAAGCAAGCTTAAAACCTTCCTAATCAAGCCCAAGTCGAAATTCCTCTCATCTCCCTCAAAATATCCCAACCATAAAATTTTATGAAGCCCACTAGGCCATAAATGACTCTTCCAAGCCCTTTCATTGCTCTTACAAGCCATTATGAGGGTCTTTATGAAGATTTTATCCCTTGAGCCTCCTTTGTTGACTCATCCTTCCCCTTTCCTCCATCCTCTCACCCTATGACATGTGTCACTTCCTGATTAGCTATAAGGAAGCACAATCCATGTGCTCTCCTCTCATGCAATTTGAGCCCTCCATGAGCTTTTCCCCATCCTTGCATCTTAGTCCTCAATCCCTCAAGCCTCTTGCCTATAAATTGGATCCTCCCCCTTTGAAAAAGAACACAATCCATGAAGTAAAGTCATAATGCCATTTTAAGAAGCCATTTTACATCAAAACCATACACTCACACCCAAATTCTAACTCCATTTGAAGCCCTTTTTGAAGCATAAGCTTGACCATACATCCTATCTATTTAGACAAAGCCACTCAACAAGATAGCTTCTCATTGAGAGAGCCCATTAATGGCTCATATTCTCAATTGAGAGCTCATCTTAGTCTATCTTGAAGTTTATGAATTTTGTTTAGTTTGTAGAAGCTTTATTTTAAATTTGGTTTCTATTAGCATACTAACATTTCTCATATATAGTAGTGACATTGAAGAATCCAACCATTCTATAAAAAATGGCATTCAATCAAATAAAAATGGAGACTAGATTGATACAAGTGCCCTTAGTTGGTTATTGTCAGAGCAGTAGAGCAATGCTATAAAAGAAGTCATAAAAAAAAAAAAGATTTCCCACAAGATTTGCTGTGAAAATAAACAATCTCATATCAAAGAAAAGTGAATTTTGGCCAGGGTTGAAAACACACAATTGGCATACATTTATTAAGGTAATTCATGTTATTTTGTATTCACTATATATTTGTATACTGCATGTAGTTTTAATTGCATTCTTTTATAAAATATTGACAAGATCATTTTACAAATATTGCAGTATGTTCTACCTCTATCTCTCCCACACCACTTTTCCAACAATGTCAAATAGGTTATATATGATCTTGGAAAATACATGAGGTGGTTGTCATCTAAAGAAATCAATAAAGAAGATATAAAATATTGGAAGAGAAAAATTCCTCTTCTTATGTGTGAAATGAAAAAGTGTCTACCTCCAAATTTTTTCAATGCACAAGAACACTACCTCATACATCAAGTTGAGGAGATTGAATTGTGTGGACTTGTACCAACCAAGTCAATATGGATGGTTGAGAGGAATTTGAAATTTTTGAAAGGCTTGGTTTGATAGAGAGAACATACTGAGGGTTCTATGGTGGAGGGATATATGGTATACTAGACCATGGTGTACATTATTGAATATCTTCCTAAATTTGCAGCAAAGACCCATGTAGATCGTATTTGGGATCCCAACTCAATTAAAAAATTCAAAGGGGAGTACTTGATGGGCAAAGGTAGATCGAGGAAAGTGAGAGGTAAATCTAAGATGTTATTGTAGTTAATTAATTCTTATAAATCTTCAATATAAGTTATTTATAATTGGTGTATTTTTTTGATATAGGTGGTCAAGAGTGGGATGCAATACATTTGTATATTGTGAATAATCTTGATTGGATGGTGATTTGGATTGAACAATGTCAACAAAATGGTTGCTTATTAACATGGGAAGGTGTTGCTTCATTGGTTATAGAAGCTCATCGTAATAGAGATTCCAATGTTACGCTGATGGTAGTCGAGCTAGTAAAGGGTTTAAGAGGTGGAGAGGTATGTAAAAATTTATTAATGATCATAACTTGACATATGTTTCATATCAACCCATGATGAAAATAATTTACACATGCTTCAAAAATTGCAAGTCAAGCATGAAAAAGCTCTGTACTATCATGGCTACAAATTTTTCATAAAAAAGTTGGATGACACAAAGAAAACTTGTGATTCTGGGATAACTGCAATTTTTGAGGTCACCATTATATCATCTAGAAATGACATACATCCTCAATAATCTCAAAATCAATACTATGGAATCTTGGATGATATAATTGAGTGCGACTTTAACCCCTTCAAAGTCGTTCTATTTATTGTCAAATGGTACAAGTTACGATTAAATCAAAATGATCTAGATAGAATGGTTATTCAACATGATAATGGATTTACAATGATTAATACAAGGTAATTTGAGCCAGTTGGAGATGAGCCCTATGTTCTTCCAAGCCAATATGAGCAAGTGTTTTACTCAGAGGTTCCACATAAATAGGGTTGGTCATTTGTTCTTAGACATGATCCAAGAGGAAGGCCAATAAAGTATAATGTTATGGAAGAAGAAGATATTGAAAATGATGAAGAAGTAGATGATGAAGATCAAGATGATGGTGATGACGATGATGGTGATGATGATGATGATGATGATGGTGATGATGATGATGATGGTGATGGTGATTATGGTGATGATGATGGCGATGATGATGGTGATAATGATGGTGATGATGGTGATGATGGCAATGATGATGATGATGATGATGATGATGATCCTGATGAAGATGAAGATAATCAATGACTATAGACATTGTCAACCCTTCTATTGAAGATCTTGCATTCCATATATAAGGTAAATTTGTTCATGTTTATGATATTGCATATTGTTCATGTTGTCTTCTAAGTTACTTGTAGCATACACGTATCATGTAATTTTTAGCTAGCTTAAGATAAATGATTAACATATGCAAGAAATATGATTACATATTTATTGTGTTCAATTCTAATGATTACAACATATGTTATTTACAATTACTATTGTTTATATTATGTCTGATTATCACCCTTTTTGCAAATAGTCAATAGACTACAGACATCATGACCCCTTTTGTTGACGATCTTGCATTCCATATATAAGATAAATTTGTTCATGTTGTCTTCTAAGTTATTTGTAGCATACGCGTATCATGTAATTTTTTAGCTAACTTAAGATAAATTATTAACATATGTAGAAAATATGATTACATATTTATTGCGTTCAATTCTAATGATTAAAACATATGTTATTTATAATTAACATTGTTTATATTGTGTTTGATTATCACCCTTTTTGCAAATATTCAATTGACTACAAACATTGTCACCTCTTCTATTGATGATCTTGCATTCCATATATAAGGTAAATTTGTTCATGTTTATGATGTTTCATATTTTTCATGTTGTCTTCTAAGTTATTTGTAGCATACGCGTATCATGTAATTTTTAGCTAACTTAATTTTTAGATAAATGATTAACATATGTAGGAAATATGATTACATATTTATTGTGTTCAATTCTAATGATTACAACATATGTTATTTATAATTACCATTGTTTATATTGTGTTTGATTAAAACCCTTTTTTCAAAAAATCAATTGACTACAGACATCGTCACCCCTTTGGCTTGGATCGTGCATAGTGACATGGATCAGCAGGTATAAGTCAATAAATAGACATAATTTTCTTATATTATTCTTGTTTATCATTGACCACGTATGATATAAATAGACATATTATATAATCATATAATGTATATATAGACAAAGAAGGTTTGTATAGAAATATAATTATATAATCACTTTCAACTTACTATATTTTATATCTCTCACGTATAGACAAGGAAGAACTACATGTATGAGTAACAACTTGATTATTCTATATATATATAATTTAAATATTATCAAATTTCTATTTGATGGATTGCAGGTGCCACCAAATAGGTACTTGTTAGATATATCTACATTAAATGAGAGAAATGAGGAAATGGTAGATGAAAGCTCTACATGTAGTACGACTAAAATAGGGAGATCAACTAGAGGTCAAAAGATTAGAAAAAAAAATTTGAAAAAAACATGCAATTTTTCCTTGCTAATGGGGGGTCATGTTCTTATGATGATGAGACCAAAGGTGACATCAAGGTGCCCTTTTGGTACCCACACATTGAGAAATAATGGGTACCCAATAAGCTACCTCCAATTAACATAGATTTTTGTGTTAATGAGAGGATATATCACATTGCTCCATCCTCATTACATGGTTTGGGGCTATTTTCCATGGATAGGATAAAGGTATGTTACAAAAAAGTTATCAAATTGTTTGAGTATGTTGGTCCATGTTACAATTACAGTGATTGGATGCAGATTGTTCGATAAAAAAAAAGTATGCATAGGTATGCACTATCAGCTAATTATATACAATGGAAAGAAAATGATCAAAGTAAAAGATTTGCTATGTACATTGATGGGAGACCAAAAGCAACAAGTAATATTGTAGGTTTTATAAATAGTACGTGACCTTCCTCAACTAGTAAGTAACTCAATTGCATATTTGAGGTGCATGAGGGGAATAAAGTTTTTGTTTGTGCAATAAAATCAATAAGTGTAGGGGAAGAACTGCTAATAGATTACCGTTTAAATTTCATACATACAAACAAAGTTACTACCATGAGGATTGTAAGTACTATATACCATTTTGTTAATAAGTTTTTTTTTTCTATCTATTGCTTTTAGTTAGCGGAAGTTTTTATGTTTAATCTTTGTGATAGGACGATATGGATCCGACAGATAATAGAGCCCACGAGGATGCTACTTCCACCCATTCTTTAGTAAGGGTAAACCTTATTGAAATTGTACAAATTATATAGTTGAAAAATGTCATATTATTATGTTATTTTATTTATGATTTTTGAGTTTTTATGATAGTTTTACTAATATTCCTCTCACAATTTGATGTTTAGGATAAGGGAAAAGCATTTGTAGTAACTATAGAGCCACTAGCTACCCCTTTTGATGATGATATTGTAGAAACTCTCAATGTAACAATAATTTTGAAGAAAATAATAAATAATAATAATTTAGAAATAATAAGAACTTTGGATGAAGCAAATATTCCATTTGAGCAGATGATGAAGAGGCTATCTGATTTGAGAGTGCAAGCTCATTATTATGAAGTAAGTAGTAATGAATCTTTAGTTATAAAAAAAGCTCAATAAAGAGTTATATTTTATAATCTTTTATGTTGTGAAGTAAAATATGTAATATGTGTTCTTGTTACAAGATTTTTTGGCAACTGATCTAGAACTTGGTCAAGGACAACGTGGTGAGGGTGGTAGTAGTAGAGCTTTGACTGCCACTAGTAAAATAATCTTTTAGTTGACAAGTTACAAGGAATTTTTTATTTCAAAAATTCAAAAACTTCTTAAGTTAACTCTTACTTATATTATTTTAGAATTTCTTTGATAATGATGTATTATTCAGGTCATCAAGTCTAGGAGACTCCTAGGAGGTCGACAAACATCCATACAAGATTTCCAGTAGCAATGTCGGCAATAAGGGGACGTCCAACTAGTAAATCCTTGTTTTTTTATATTTAACTTTGTGTTAATTATGATTTGATAATTTGTACTTTTATCTTGGGTGCATCACATAGTGGATTTTTTTTTGTGGTAGGAGATGCACCATTTGCTACACTAGAGACAGATCATAGTGCAAGTATTGGTGATAATTCACCATCATTTCTTGCAGCTACCTATGTTTCTAGCATGGGAGCTATGCAGATGTCATTGTTGATTGACAATGATGAATCAATGCCTTTAAAATGTCCTAAGATTCTAGGTATTTTAAATAATTATTTTTTATATTGTAATATGCATTTACCTATTCATAAGAAGCTTTGGATTGATTATCCCATGACATTTTTTGCAGGAAATGATACATTTTATAGGAAGCTTTATGACCTCACACTACAAATATTTGGGCCCACCATACGTACAAGGTGGAACATCATAAGTGAACTAATTTTATCCCACTATTTTTTTTTCATATCATTAATTGGTGCAACATTTTTCCTTTCATTCAGGTCTTTTCTTTTACTAGTTATATCTAACAATTTTGTGTTTTTTCTTAGAAGGTGGAATTTTCAAGATAAAATATTAAAAGATCAACTCATCAAAGATTAAAAGCATGAGTTTGGTAATAATATTTTTGATCATAAGAAAATGTTACAAAAATCTTGCAAACATCTTAAGGTTGTGAGGGACTCATATAGAGAGAGTCTCATCCTAAACCCAAAGTACAAGCATCCTCCCTTCATTATAGTGAGGGAATGGAATGAGTTCATTTTGGATGCAAAGGAGAAAGGGGCAGATGATCAAAGAGAAACTACACCAACAAGTGCGAGAAGGTATGTAATAGTATTAACTACTAGTACATTAATTTATTAATGCACACATTAGCACTGATCTTTATATCTATATCATCTAACATATTTAAAACTTTTCATAGGTTGCAGGACACATCAAAGGCAACAAAGGCTAGGTTGGAAAAAGGGTGGGCAGCACAAACTTGGCTTTGGGGGATATTCTAAAATCAAAGCACGAGTTGTAAGTAGCAATAAATGAATTGCAAAGAAAAATATTTATAAAATGCAAATATTTTTTTTAATTAATAAAAAATGCAAATAAAATGTAGGGCACTGATTTTAATCTAGATGCCACGAAAGAACACAAAATAATTGCCTTTAAGCAAGGCTATGCAGTCGTGGCTAAACACATATGAAAAGCTTCCATTACCTCAATTGAACGGTCTCTTGCATCATGTGCATAGATAAATATGCCAAAAAATATATTAGAAATTGAATACTTGAGAAACAATCTATTTGATAATAATGTGCATGACATTGCAATGCAACCTATTAATCATGACACAGATCATATGCTACATCATGAAGCCCCTGATGTGCATCGTACTATCCATGGAGGTGCTCATTTTCTATTTAAAACTAATTATGCAATTATTAATACAATTTAACATCTTTAATTGAACTTGGTGTAACCTTTTTGTGTATATTTTAGAGGATATAAAATCATGTCATGTTGAATGAGTGTCAAAGGATGTTTAGACTGATCAGTAGGTAGCTCATGTCACACATTCAGGTAAATAAAATCTATGTTTTGTTCTTTTAAATTAATTTTTTGATTTATAGTTCTTTTACTTAAATAAAAACTCATAATTAACTAATATAAAATGGTGTAAATTTAACTCATGAAATACTTGTTATTGCAGTGGACCCCCCTTTGGTGCAACGGCCTCATGATGTTCCTAAACAGATGAGGAGGAGACATGCATTATAACTAGTAGAGGAGGGGAATGACGAGGATATTGATATTCCTCTTACAAATTTCATGAAAAAAAATAGCAAGAAAGCCAAAAATAAATGATTTTTGTGTGTTAATGACTTATTCATGAATGTTGGGTGTTAATGAACATTGTGTTAATGAATTATTCATGAATGAATTACTCTTGAATGTTGCATGTTAATGAAAAATTCATGAATGTTGTGTGTTAATGAGTTTTATGTGTTAATGAATGTTATCATGTGATTATAATGATTGAATGTTATATTTCAAAAATGGATGAATGAATGAATGTTATTAAATGTTAATGGGGAATTTAGAGTGATGTTGGGGGGGGGGGGAGGAGCCAAATGATCTTCCACCTTCACATGGTTGGCCTTGTTTAGTAGAGAATATTAAACTATTCTCAAAACCAAGTGAAGCTCACACTTTAAAGATATGCTTATAGTTAATAGTGACAACCAATTAGCAAGTCCAAATGAAGTTTTTCATTATAGGTAACTTTTTAGTTTTTAAAGCACGATGTCATGTTCTAATATTGTGTAGTTTTAAAAAAAAAGTCAAAGTATTCTTTTACTATAAGAACATAATTTATGACTTGTTTTCTAAACTAAAAGTATTAAATAGTCAAAATTGTCTTATTTTCCATACTCAATTTTCATATTAATGTGAGATGTTTTAAAATGACCATCTAAGAACTGTACAATATCTTATTTAAAAAACCCTACATGTTCGAAATGTGGTGCTCTTTCTAACACATTTGTTGTCAATGCATTCCAGGCAAAGGCTGGTCATGATAAAGATTTTAAAGAAGCATTAAGCTCTTAGGGGAAGCCAATGTGATGTGTCATATGAAGAAACTAAAATCTTGGTGCGTATCTTTGTCTATTCTAGATATATATATATTTTTAATTCACCAGTATCAACTAGGTCAGCTTTCAATTTCAATTTAAGCTGAAATTTGAGTAAAACTTTGGAGCTAATTAGTTCAAATCAATTGTTTTTATAAATTAATTTCTGGCCATTTTGTTAAAACCCTTGTATTGTAGGATAGTATAAATCTATAAGGTCATCTTATTTCTATAGGGGTTTGAAATTGAGATGGGGTCTTTATTTAGAGGCTAATTTTTTTGTGATATTGCTATTATGATTTAATTCTGTAGTTTTTGAGTCAAATTCATTGATCTATGTTTCATGAGTAGCGACTAGCACTAATCTATCTAGTAAAGCATTGGGACTTTGGCCGAGGGCACTCATCCCAGTACTACTTCAACTTAGAACTCACTTAACCACAAAATTTTGTCCATGGTTAAACCCACTCTAATTAATTCTTTAGTGAATTTAATTGTATGAATTTTATTTATTCTGATTATATTTCATATCTATTATTGAAACAAAAGAAACATAAGAAACTAAAGTAAAGATCCCATCTTTTACAAAGTATGGAAACAAAATTAGACTTGAACCATGATCATAAAGAACACAAAATCTATAAAAACCTACAAGATGTAAAGAGATAATAAGAAGCACAATAATGAAATGAGCCTAAAAGACATCTATGGATTAAAGAATTAAAGGAGGAGAGTGCATATGACAAGAGTAATTGGATCTAATCAAAAGTCAAACCCAATACTCAATGAGTGGTCATGAATCCACTCTCATGAACCTAAGATGAGCTATCAAAATGAAATGAAAAAATCTACTTTAAAAAACTCCTAAATGGTGACTACATGAATGAACAAGTGTCATACATGTATGGAGGACCAATTAGAATTAAAATCGTAAGTGTGATTAAATAAAATAAATATACTAACAAAATCTAGTATTAAGCACTACTAGATTAACAAAGAATCAATCCCTAGCTTACTGGAGACCCCACCAAATTCCAAAGACTTAGAAGTAGCCTCTTGTTTAGTATGAATCAGAATATGTGAGTTGCTTAATTTATTTATTTATTGTAACATTGGTTTGTTTTGGTTAATTTTATACTTTTCATTAATTAAGCAGTCTAGTAAGGGGGCTAAGGGCTGACCTTTGCACTATTAAATATTTCCTTATAGTCAAGAATGTTAACTTCAGGCAAGAGACAAGTTAGAGAAATCAATGGTGGCAGATAATGAATCAGGGAAGAGTATTATGAGTGAGATTCAAACAAGCTCAGAATGTTCTTTAATAAATCTCAGGTATGTTGGGCTCATCCATCAATCAAAGCCTGATTTTAAAATATAGAAAAATATGAGACTATTCATTATAAATTAGTTGGATGAAATTTTAAGCAGGCACTTGGGCTTTGCCAAACATCCATATTATAAATTATATTGATTAAGATCATGTAATAAGAAGATCTTTCCTAGCTTACGTTTACTCCTCTACAAAGGCTGTTTGTTGGCATTGCTTGTACATTTTTATTAGGAAGACATTGTTGCAAGGATTGAAGATAGAATAGTAGCTTGGACATTTCTTCCAAAATGTAATAACATGTTGAAAAATGGTAGTAACCTAAGTCTAATTGATGATGTATTGGTAAATATTCTTTTGAAGAACTTGTATCATTCTGATGATGATTACAAAATGTTGTTCGATTTTTATAACATTGTAAATTCTTGTACAACTTCTTATGAAAAAAGAAATTCATTACCTAGTTTCATTGAATGTAATTTTACTAGTTCAAGCCAAGCCCTTCCCACTTTATTTAACCAAGATTTCAATCCTAAAATGACTTCATTAAAATGTAAGCCCTAATTTTTCCAACACTATAAAGATCTTGTTTGTAAGTTTCTTTCATTAATATTTCTTTTATGGGTGTTTTTAGGGAATGGCAAGGCAATACATATTTTACATTATGAAAATGGCTAGAAATATGAACCTCATGTTGATTTTTTCCATGATAAGTTTAACAAAGAGGTGGGTGGTCATAGAATTGCCATGGTGCTCATGTATTTATCAGATGTGATCAAGGGGGGTGAGATTGTTTTTCCCTATTTAGAGGTTAGTTTCTTTGAATAAAACACCCACTTTATGTGGTTAGTCCATATCATAAAATTTAAGTGAGCTCTTACAAATATTATTCAATTATCTTTGTTGGGTAGTCAGGAAAATGATGACCAATTAAAAGACAGTTCTTGGTCAGAATGTGCCAAAGGTGGATATTCAGGTATAAATACTTTGGAATTTTTTTTGTTCTCCAAATTAACACTAAGAATTCATGTTTACATTTAATAATCTTAAGGGTGAAAGATGAAGTGAAGCTTATATTCTTTATTTTTATCAATATAATTTATTTTCTAATTCATAGTCAAAACTAAAATGATCTGTGAGATGATTGTAGTACAAGTGAAAAATGAAATTCATGTTATTTTTTTAATACAATGAAGCCAAGAAAATTTGATGCTATTATGTTCTTCAGTCTTTTTCCAAATGGGATAACAGATGAAAATAGTCTGCATGGAAGCTATCTGTCCTGTTATAGAAGGAGAGAAGTGGTCTGCTACAAAATGGATACATGTTAAGGCATATGACTTCATTAAAATGGGCACTTCTGATGAATGCATTGATGAAAATGATGATTGTGCTAAGTGGGCTGCTATTGGGGAATGCATGAACAACCCCACCTATATGATTGGCTTTCCACATTCTGAATGGATACAAATTTACCCCCTAGCTCAACATCTTTCATTTTTTAAATATTCCAACATGTACAACAAAGTCAAGAAAGATCATTAGAAACAAACTAGTACACAACTTCTAGTCCACATCAATAATATGTAGACAACTCACCCACCATTTGGGGAGGTGAGTAAGAGTCTACATACTAATTTTTTCCACCTTTGGAAAATTTCAAGCCTTAAGTTTAGTAGGGTCCCAACTACAAGAGGAATGTGGAAGAGCCCATTTTGAGAGAGAATCAACAACAATAATTTCTAGATATTGATAGTGTTTTATCTCAACAGTCAAGCCTTGATGTGAATCAAGAGAAAAAACATTTAGAGAATGTTGCACATGGCTAGAGTGGACCATATTAACAACAAGAGGTGGGGTTAGATTCATTAGGCCACAAAAGGCTAGTTCAATAGAACCATAACATTGGGAGGAGTCATCATTACCCTATGGAGAGTCATTAGAGTAAGAGTTAGATGCACAAATAGTTGAATAATTATTATTTGTGTCCCTCCAAAAAGCGATAATGCCTCTTTGACATGCAAATAGATAATCTTTAACCAAATATCCTATGGAGAAGCATTGATGACTCCAAAAGGGGAGGCCCTCATAATCTAGCAGTTAAGCCCATGACCTATCCCCTACCATGAGAACTTGCTCCCAAAGGAGAGGATTGGAGATGCCAATGTCAACTAGAATGTGAGGAAATGTAGAATGACCTATAATACCCTTGTATTAGTATAATTATTTTGGGACATTTTGGAATATAATATTTATCTCAACAAATAACACATGAGACTGAATCAATGAAGGGATTGTAAGGGTGTATTTAATTATATGTTTAGCTTTAAGAATTTCAATCTATATGACATCTATCTACTTGAAAAGTTCCTAAAAGTTTCTATAGGGTCTTGATTTAATTTATGGATCAATTGAATTATTAATAGTTAGAAGTATCTCTATCCTTAATGTACTACTTGGAATTTCTTATGATGCTTAAAACTTATTTTGCATCATACATTGATCGTAGTATGTTGTTAAAAGTGTACCTTGATTCATATTTACTCAATATCATGTTTTCAATACCTTGGATCATGCTTTATATGTTGCTTGGAGTTCTAGTTCAATATCACACTTGAACACATTGCTTATGAATAAGTATGATTTGGTGTTAAGCCAACCCAACTAAAAGATTATGCTTATGCACATATATGTATGCATATTTTATTTGGCGTGACTTTTGGATGAGGGGAGATAATCATAGTCACTTCTTCAGGAGATATACATGATATCACACTCGTCCTTCCGTACATGTCAATGATTTCTATGATCCATTATCACCTTGTCTTTTTTAGATCATTGTTTCAATAATGCATTGTAGAGTATGATCCATATTCTTACAATCCATCATTGGGATTATTATTATTATTTTAATTCATTATATTGATGGGTGTTTGAACTCTTTGAAAATCTTTATTATAGACCAAGAAAGTAAGACTACCTAATTTGTTTTCAGATTCAGTTATTTTTATCATTTTTTCCTATCAATATTTTAGATCATGTTCTATGATCTACCATCACAACTTTCGTGTTCTCTAACTTCCTATCTTTATCATGATAGATAATGGATATGTGCCATTGCCATAATGTCTTGTTAATAACTCATAAATATTGATGCAAAAGAGATTTATGAAGTCATATCAAAATCTTTTAAATTCATTAAATTCTGAGAAAAATAGTGCACACTAAGTAAACTACTTATAAATAGAATCTTTATTCACTTTGAATTTCCATTTTTTGGGTTGATTCTGTATTTTTGTAAACTTAGAATTAGAAATCATAGCTTTATCTATCATCATAACTTTTCTCTTTTCTAGATCATTATCTTGTCCGATCCATTATAAACCTGACCACACTCATATGAAAAAGTCTTAATTTGTATCTTAAATTGGAAAGCTTGTAGACTTGATTGCAAGTATCTTTGAAATTATATTTATGATCTAGCATGAATTTTTGTTTCTTTTCAAGCTTACTATACTAAATGATACACAATGGCAGTTCTCTTTTTCACTAATTCATTGTCTAGATTATAGATTCTAAAATATGAATTGCAAAGTCAATTCAAAAATGTTATACACAGTCAAAGTGAAATGTCCTCATTCTATTCATTTTTTTTTGGTGTTTATTATATAGGAAGAGAATTTGGGGTCATTCAATATGATGACATTCTAACTTGTCTTTTCAAAACTTGTTTAAACAACCAAGTAAAAATGAAGCTTAAAGGCCACCAAAAGAAAATTACAAGCTTGGCATTTTCACACACTTTGAATGTATTGGTATCTTCTGGCGCCAATGCCCAGGTTTCTCTTCATTTTGTATATCCATTGCCATCTCATTTAGTACATTCACATGTATATAGATTCAAATTACTAAATTTTTGGCCAATGTTTTGGAAGCTCTATTTCTAGAGCATTGATAGATGGGAGAAGTGAAAGTCAAAATTTTTACAAGTGGCTAGGAAGATCATCACCACCAGTTGGGGATACAAGAGTACAGTTCCATAATGATCAAGTTCACTTGTTGGTTATTCGTGAGAGCTAGCTTTCTATTTATGATGCTTCTAAGTTTGACCGTTTGCATTATGTAAGTCTTTGTCAGTACTTTAGAATTCAAATTTAGTAAGTGATAATGATATAAGCTACCTTATCTATATGAATGTAAATTGATATCACCTTTTTTTGTACTGCAGTGGACACCTCATGATTCTCTATCTGCTCCCATTTCAAGTGCGATATATTCATGTGACAACCTTCTCGTATTTTATGATTTAACTCAAAATGTATCCTTTGATTATTCATGCAATGCCTATCCTCTAGTAATTGCATCACATCCATCTGACTCAAATCAGTTCACTCTTGGAATGATTCACGAAGGAGTTTATGTCATTGAGACTTTAGAATTAGCAAGAAAGTGGGGTGTGGGACCTCCTCTAGATAATGGTACCATTAGATCAAATCCAACATTAAGAAATCAAGGTTTAGAACTAGCTCCAAGGTAGTTCATCATATTAAAACATGGAAAATGGTGCCTTGTACTACCTTTATATGTTTATCACTTACCTATCTTGTAACCTATATATATATCTTCAAGAGCATGGTGCTTCTTTGTGTATAAGTTTGAGCTTTTAGAGAAAATCATTCACTTATGAACATTCCATCAAAGATGATGTATACTGAGGAATTATGGCTTTTCTAGCTATTAAGTGGAAGTTTCACATTTTTTGAACATTCAAATAAATTTAGTTTTATTGATGCAACTTAACTACGAGTGCCTTTTGTGTTCTTGAAAAATGGTAAGCTTTCAACTTTTGCAAAGCCATTATGGATGCAAATGAACTACAACTGATGATGTGTCAATTTTAAGGAAATTTTTGTTTCTATAGTACAGTTCAATTGCTAGAAATAGGTTCAGTGATTGATTGCATTTTAATATTATGTCCTAGATGCTCTTGCCAAGGAATTGATCAACAAGTAGCCAAATAAGGGGTTATAGTTATATATGCACTCTTATGATGATGTGATTGGGACTGTAAGTTTTTTTGTCAAATTTATCTGTTTAAAAAATAGAGATTAGTTAGTGTTATTGGCTTTCAATCTGGATAAATAATTCTTTCCTAATTTTATTTTTCCCTACAGTCTTCACAAGTAATGGTGTCTCAAGAACCAAAATTTAGACAGGCTGTGCCAATTATTGCAAAGGCTTTTCTCTCATAGGAGTCTTTTAAACTGCACAAAATTTGATTCTAAAGCACAATTTCTTGGTGGAGACTTAGGTTTATCGTGCATATTTCTTCCTCCTTACCATTGTTTTGTATGAAATAAATCATGTGATATGAATGAAACAATGGCGTGGAGGTAGAAATGTGCACAATACCCTAAGTCTCACACTGAGCAACTATGCTTTAGAATCCAACTTTGTGCAATTTAGAAGGCTCCTATGAGAACAAATCTTTTCCATTAATTGGCATAGCTCGTCTAAATTTCTACCAACTATTGGTCTCAATTTTGACCAACATGTCTTCCCTTTTTCGTCTCATGTATGGTACCATTGTAGAAAATTAAGGGGTCTTGGTCACAATTTTGATGATAGTTGAAAGGGGTCTTGGTCACAATTTTGATGATGGTTGGTCTTTTTTGTCATCGAATGTTTGGCTTTATTGTCAAAAAAGTCAAGGGGTGTATGTTGAAATCTCAACTAGTGATGGATGCAAATGAGGAAATAAGAGTTCAGGTTGGACTAAGGAAATCAATGAAACTCGCATTGGTAAGTCAACCTTTTTTGAGTCAAAACTTTGATGCATAGTTACTGTGACCAAAAATTGACTAAAAAAGATCGATGATAGGTTTAGTCATCTATTCGACCAATTCTCGTCAAAATTTAAGGCTAAATTTACTAGTGTCAATTTTCAATTTAATGTTGACCTATGCACTACTCTCTACAGACTTGAACAACTATGTAGTAGAGGCTTGTTCATGTTGAAGTCTTTTTTGGCACTCATCCAATTCTTTAGTTAAATTTTGAACTTGTTCATTCATCTTTTCTTGCTGGACAATTGCCTTTGTAGGAGAAGATTTCTTTATCCTGTTTTACAATTCTTTGTACCTATTGTCTACTATTTTCTCCTTCACCTTCACATTATCAAGATCTACATGTAGCTTTTCTATTTACTTTGTAAGCCTTTTGTTTTCCCTCTCCACATTCAGAAGTGTAGAGTAGAACATTTTGTTGCTCTCTTTTGATATATTGATTTTGTCAATATTTTTCACTTTTGACAAATCCATTTGAAGACTGGTAACTTTAATATCATTACAATTTATTACATTTTCTAGTGAATTATTATATCTACCTAGGGGCATAATAGCCATGAAGTTCATCATTTTATTGTTTAGATCATATGTTAGAAATATTTTGTTAGTAGATCCCTGACATTCAGTAGCTGCATCACTTTTCAAAGTGTTCATTATTTGCCTATTTCTTTCACTTGTTTATTCAAACTTTGATACAAACTCGTTCAAACTAAAATCTGGGTTTGTTGACATAATTGAGTGTCTGAAAGTTGAATTATCAGTTTTACTATTGTATGCTCCTCCAACTCTAGTTAAACTTATTCCACCTACAATTGTATTTTGAGGATTGCAAACAGACTGAAGATGGCCCATTCCAAATTCTGGCATTTTAGGACTATTTTCTAAGTTTTGTACAGAAGCTATTGGTGCATACATTAGTGAAGTAACCGCTAGCATTGTTGGCGGTGTAATTGTCATAAATTTTTTCTTTTTTGCACAAGGTTCATCCATGCTAGTACCAGTGGGATTAACTACAACTAGATTTGAAGAGTTAACAAATAATGTGTTGGGATGACCTTTAGAACTAGAAGTATAATGTTTTTTTCCCTTTCTAGATGAATCATCTTCAATCTTAGAGAGTTCAATGATTGGATTACATCCTCTTTTGGGTGGGTCTGGTACTGGAACTAGATTCTAAATCCTTTCACCACTTACACCAATGGGCCCTATACCTACATAACCCATTTTTTTGTATCATAGTTGCCCCTTTACTATACATTTGTTTAACAAAATCACTCATTTGAAGTTTAATAATATCTCTACCCCTGGTTGACCCAAAATCCTGAATACCTTGAATGTCGACATCAGACTTGAGGTCTTTCTGTCTTTCATTATCACTATCATTGCCAAAATCATGTAGTACAGTTGGATGCTCTTTATTCCAATAATCGTTGAAAAGTTCATCCTCCTCAATTTCATCAAAACTAGCTGATGTCATTGGTTCACCCAAATTTTGCCTCATTTTCAAAAAATTAGTCATCTTAGTTTGACACCACAATTCAACTACGCATGCCTCTTTAATTTGTTTTGGCATATACCTCTTAGAAGGTTCAGATGCTTTCTTGTAGAAATTTAAGTATGTCAGAGGCTCTGATTTGTGCAATGTCATAATTTGGGATGACAATTCTTGCATTGAAATAATATTCTTTGCTGCATGTTTCTCCATCTCTTTCTTAGCCTCATCCCATGAATCCTTGTTTTTTAACTTTTCTATCAATGACATTTCCTGATGTTGATATTTTCTCATAGAGTTCCCATTGGCAATAAGTCTCATTTTTATTATGTTCAGTGGATCATAATTCCAGTGATTGACAAAATCAAAGTAAAAAAAGTTACCAATTCATTTGCCACTTTGAAAGCCTTTCTCTCAAATGTGAGGCCTCCAATTGCAAAAGGCAAGGAAGGAAATATCATTTTCTTTTATTGTCCACTAAAAATTTTATCTATGCTCTCCATCTGTCATACATATTCTAGTGCAAAAACCCTTTCTATAACATGCATTGGAAGTTTACAGTGTTTAACCGCTAAATTGTAAAACCTTAAGATAGTGTACTCTTCCATGAAGAACCAGTCAGCCAATTGAATCTGACTTGGCAGTTGAATGCAATCTTTACATGTCATAGGAAATCTAGGCATTGAAGTGCCTATGATATTTTGGTAAATAGGTGCCAAAAAGAAGTCTAAAAAATGGTTGTAGTTTTTATTTGCAGCAGTCATCCTCATCTTCTGTGTCCACTCATATATTGGACTTGGAGTCTCTGATTTCTTCTAGGTTTTCTCATAAAAATTATAGACCTCAATATCAAGCTTGTTGTTCTCTTTCTCAAATATTGGTTGATGCTTTGCTAAAAGAAGGTAGCACAAGTAACTTGTGAACCTAAATGTCTTCGTCTTTCCTGTAGTTGTACTTTGTTTAATCATTAGTAATTATTGTTGTATAGATTCAACAATCTGCTGAACAAAATTATATCTTACATCTACCTTCTCAACTAACAAACCTCAACAATGGATATTTTAAATCATTTCAAGAACACTAGCCCCCAGTTCCTTGTTACTGTCCAATCCTAGACAAAATGATAACAAAAAAAATAGTATTTTGAACCAATGGCACAAAAATATCATATTGATAAGGAGGCTTATGATCTATGTCTAGTGTAAAACTAGTAGAGGACTCGTAGTTTATTAAACCCTTAATACATGAATCTTGAAAAACTCTTTCCAGTGTAATACCCCAAAATTGGCTCATTGCCATCTTAACCAATTCTGGTCTATTTCTGATCAATCTTAAAGTCCTATTCCATTAGGCAAATTCTTATTCGGCTACTCGCTACTTGACTTAATTGTCAGATGCAAAAAACCCTAATCTGCATTCATCATGCTTATTATTTAATTCCTATAGTATTTACTCATATTAGTCATATTAAACCTATTGATTAATATTTAATTTAATTACTAAGTATTTATAATTTAATTTAATTAAATTATATCTTAAGGCTAATGTACTATGGAATTAAATTTATTTAATTTAATAAATACGCCTATCTTGATTAATTAAATGTAATTATTTAATTAAATGGGAAAGGTATTTCTAAGCAATTAAAGAAAATTATTTAATTAAATGGAGTACTTACTTCTAATTAATTAAACAAAGTTATTTAATTAAATAGGAAGCCATTCCTAATTAATTAAATGAAGTTATTTAATTAAATAAGAAAAGTGTCTCTAATTAATTAAAGGATTATTTAATTAATTAGAAAAGGTAATTATGAGAGCATATCTCATTTTATTAAATTAAATATCTCTCCAAAATCCTTCTTCAGTTCAAAAAGGGAAATTTTTAGTTCACTATTGATAAAAAAGGAATTAAATCAGTTCACTCCTTTTTCTACTCAAATTAAATCAGTTAACTCCCTTTAATTGGGAATCTTCCTTTATGACTGAACTTCATCTTCAATCCTGACTGTTGATTGAAATCAATCTCAACCATTGATGGATTCCAGGAAAGTCTATTTAAGAGACCCTCATCTCTTCATTTTGGAGGAGGATAAATTAGAATTTGCATTGAATTGCTGTTGAAATTCATTTCCTCACATTTTCACACATTTTTGCATACATTTGCATTCTTAGTTTAAATTCATTTAGCTTAATATGCATAGGTAAATCTAGTTTTGTTTCAATTGTTCCTAGATTAGAATGCATTTCTCATTCTAGATTAATCTGCACAATCATATAGATTAATTTCATTTCTTAAATCCTTTGTTCTTAGAGGGTCTGGTTGCTTAAACACCTCAAATCTGAGGATATTTAACAAGCAATTCTCTTTAGATAGAAGGCAACAGGTCGCCTTGCCGACTGATTTTCGGATGAACAATCCAATGTTCATTACGGGATGAATCCACAAATAAAGACCATGTTGAAGTGTGTGTGTTAACAGAGGCCACATATTCATGCATATATTTCTGGCGCCCACCGTGGGGCATGAAAATCAAATTTTTTGGCCTCTTTCTGTATTTTTTTAATCATTTTTTTGTTCTCTGTCCATATTGTTCCATATAGATTTGGGAATCTTTGTGCAAGACTATTCATTTTAGTGCGAGGATCTAGAATCTTTGCATGAAGATTCTTTTTGTATCACACGAGAAAGTTCTTAGGCACGCAAAACTTCACGCAAAACCTATTTCTTCGTGTGAGCTGAATATAATTTCACGTGAGTCGTAAAACTTCTTCGCACGGACTGTCAGGAATTTTGCGTGAGACTCTGTTGACAGAGGAAATTTTTTGCATTGATTTTCATGTTTTTTGGTTTTTCTGCTAACTACTCACGATTTCTAGTATTTCTGTGTTTTCTAATTTTTTTGGAACAACATAACAACGATTTGTGAGACAATTGGAAAAGCGTGATAAAGTTGCTAAAAATAGGTAAAATCTACTAAGTGCATTGTGAGGATCACCAGGTAACCTTCCTCAGCTGATAACACTTCATTTGGATCTAAAACAAACATCTCTTGTGTTGAGCTTGTGTCTGTTTCCTTCCATGTTTTCATTTTACAACACATGCATAGTTTGATACTAGGGTGTGATCTCTGTTAGTATTCATTTAGCAGGCTTAGGTACTAGTGATAGATTTAGATAGCTATTTTGGGTTATTGGACTCGCTAATCCACTGGCCCCTCATTTTTGCCTTGTGGTTGCAAGATCAGTGCCACATCAAAGGGGAGGGGTCTACAGGAAAGAAGCGTTAAATGCTCCACTAGGCAACCCTTTTGTGCTTTCTAGAACTCACTAGTTTTTGAGTTGTGGACTTGTTTTGGCTTATGTGAGTGGTTAAATGTTCCACATCTTTGGACTCACCTCACATTAGTTAAAGCATTAAGTGTACCACCTTGTGCTTTTTTATTGCTTTTGGATAGATTTGCTTTCGAGAATTAACATCTGTACACACATAGTAATTAAGCCCCCATGAACACTATTTGTGGATCTTGAGGGAGTGGGTTCCTAGTGAAACTCTTCTTTAAGATGAATTTCTTGTAGGTGGGGAGGATACTTTGAGCATCTCGCAGATAGATGAATCTTCAACTTGTTGATTAAGGCATCGTTTCTCCGGAGAGGTTGATAGATCACTGGGAGTTGATACCATAGATCTTTAAGAGATACTCTTAGTTTAGCATGTCAGATTAATTTGTCTGCTTTGATTGGGCTAAAAGTGAAAGGTGTCAAAACCTTGAATTTGGAAGCTAAGTCCCCTTGTGGTACACTATTGTGAGTCGGTCACCTTTAGAGAGGGTTAACTGTAACAGACAATCCCTCTACAGGGAAAACTATTTTGACAGAACCTTGAGTGGTAATAACCATTTTTGACGTGGTAGTGACAATCGCTATATAAATGTCCTTGTGAAAGAAATCTCCATAGGTGTGGTTCATTGTGGGTTGTCAAATATCCCTAGCAGCTCTTGAAGATTGAGTTCTCAGATTGTGTCAAAACCTCGATGCACCTGGATTGGAGGTCACCCTTGTGAGTCATAAAAGTCGTAGAGTCAAACCATTACTAAAAACTTTAGAGAGGCCAACTTTTATTTTCTAGGGATGTATGCATGATTGCAAAACCTTTTGAAAACATACAAAAATAGCTCTCTTAGGGATTAGCACAAACTAAGTCACTTGATTATTCATGCGCAAGGTTGCTTTTGCCCTTGCTCATTATTTTTAGACGTGCTTGAAATCACTTGCTTGTTTTTCTACATGTCTATTTATCTACTTGGTTACTGAAATGATCAAAAATTTTGTCAAAATCAGTTGCTATTGTAAAACTGGTCTTCCTTCTCACACAAAATCATTTTTGTCTCACACAAAATCATATACTTCTCACGCAAAATCATATACTTCTTGCACAAAATCATTTTCTTCTTGCACGAAATTAAATTGCTGTTATGAGTTTTCACATGGCCTTGTGAACTTCTTTGCACAAAATTAAACTGCTGTCACTGACCTTCGTGCGAGATAGAAATCTCTTCACACAGCTTGAAAACTTCTTCGCGCGACTCGTAAAGGTTTTTCACGTGAGACTTTGTATCAACATTACCAATTTGGGTCTATTTTAACTATTTGTGGCCTGTACGCTATCCTTTTTTGTGTTCATTTATCACTCTCTATTTGCAAACAGTCCTGAAATAGCAACACTTCGCTTAGCTAAAGACTTGTGTCTTACACCTTGACTAGTCTCATCTCATAAGTATTTTTTTTGGTCTTTGTCTTAATGCTTGTCATACTTTGTGTTGCAGTGGTCATAATCTCTAGCTATTCTAGCCTTTAAATCAAACCATTTGTGCGTTAGTGAACAACATTTTTCCTATTATCTTGTCCTTTTTGAGACTCAGTCTTAGGGTAGTCCTTGTCTAGGTTCTAGCTTCTTGTCCTTGTCTATGATTGTCACAACCAGAAGTGGCAACGTGTTTTATCTCGATAATCTTAGACATGATCATGCTAGGGGTCGTAACTATAGCAGAGGTAGCTTACCTTTTGCTACGTAATCTGTATCTAATTTGGCTAGTGAGGCGTCTTCAAAATCTTCCTCACCTGCCAGGTCATCTCGAGTTCAACAAACATTTTCCAATTTGCAACAAATTAGGAATCTTTTTTACCAAGAGGATACTGAGACAGGTAGAGGTCCTGCATTCCCAAACACAATGTATGATCCTTTCTCCATAGACCCTTTTGAAACACAACATACTAAAATTGAACACGTTCCTATAATGACTAATCGTGAACCTAAACATGGTAGTCATAGTCGATATCAAGAACCACCTAGGGATGACAAAGAGAAAGAGAAAGAATATGAAACTGATGAGGAATAGGAAGAGGTGGAAATCCTTCTTGAACACATAGCAAAATGTCGAAGAGACAAAAACTTTCAGAAGGTCATGGGAATCCAAATCAACGAAAAGAAAGAAAAATACTTTCTCAAACTTGCCCAAGAGGGAGCAAAGTTACCTTCTCATTTCAATGTAGAAACCATTGTCAAAATTGAAGAAGAAAATGAGACCTCCAAACTCCAAAAACAATTGAAAATTATGCAATACCAGTTGGCTCAGATGATGCATGAGAAGGAGAAACCCACAAAGACATACACATTGGATACTCTTTTTCCATTTCCATTTGACAAAATCATAAACATGCCACCTTTCCCACAAGGCATAGAACTACCCAAATATGACAAGTACTTTGGTACTACTGATCCCCAAGATTACTTGCGAGAACTTGGTGCTTTGTCTATGGATTTTATACACAATCAAACGTACCTCATGCATTTATTCCCTAGAAGCCTAGGTGGTCAGGCTTTGGAGTGGTTCTCACATTTACCTCCTGGTATCAAGACGTTTGACAAAATTGCCAATTCATTTGTTCAAAAATATTCTCATAACATTCAACATCTTGTAAATATTTGAGATCTATGCAACCTTAAATAGAAGGTTGGTGAGCCTTTTCTCACTTTTCTCCAATAGTGGAGACAACTATACACTAAGTATTCCCATAAAATCCCAGAAATGGAGAAGCTTGACATTTTCACTGATAACCTCTTACCTGATTTCAGGTATAGAGTCCAACTACAAGGTCCATGTACCTTTGAAGACATGATTACACAGGCTATTTGTATGGAAGAATTTATGGTCAAGGAAGGTGAGCTCACTCTTCAGAGAGACACAAAACAAGTTTCCACTTCCAACAGGGATAAAAACAAACATGTCAACAAGAATCGAGAAATTGTACATGATGGGGTTGTTGACAATGTCACACTCAAACCTGCTAAAGCAGCATTTAATCACACAGATTGCCTCAAAGTGGCCAAAAATGTTGAGAAGCCTCCCCCTAACAACAAGGCATCTGAGAATAAATCGCGAAACTCATGGAAAACTCGACCCAAGTGAGAGAATACACCTTTGGGAGAACCTTTGGATGTGGTTTACAAAACATTGCTACAACACAAGCTTATCTCACCAATGGATAACCCTCATCCCTATGATCCACAACCACATCCACCATGGTGGAATGAGACCTCATTTTGTGCATATCACCAAAACAAGGGACACAAAACCAACAACTATATAAACTTGCATCATAAAGTCCAGGACATGATTGATGCTGGTGATCTTGTGGTAGATGGACATAAAAAAAACACGGACCACAAGGTGTTCAAAGAGCCTTTCCCAGCTTATGAAAAAGGAGAGACTTCAAAACCAGAACCTTACAACAAGGTCAACTATACATATTCCAATGATGATAATGTCATTCACATGGTTGAACTTGTAGATTCTGAATACTGTGACATTATTACCATAAAGGGGAAGCAAGATAACAACAAACCCAAGACACCATTTGTCTTGAGAGGCCCTACTTCCAATAACATAGATAATGCATCTTCACAACACTGTACTAACATTGTTACTCGCTCTCATGCAAAGTTGGTGCTCAAAGGCCCTGCACCTCCTACTTCAAATACTGAACAACACAAAGACAAAGCCCTTGCTGGTCCATCTAATAAAGGTGCAAAACACACAACGAACATGACTGCAACCAGTTATAGTGTTCTCAATCAGTTGAAACAAACTAATGCTTAGATTTCCATCTTTGAGCTGCTTAAAATCTCACCTGCTCACAGGAAAATTCTAGACAAATCCCTCACTAAGGCAAATGTTCTTCAAGATCTTGATCTTGAGAGATTTCAATCCATGGTAGGTCACCTAACCTCACGTCATCTTATGACCTTCTCTGAGGATGATGACAACTCGCTGAATCACCCACACAATTAGCCTCTACACATTGAGGTTATGATCGACTAGACACGTGTTCATCAGGTACTCATTGACAATGGTGCTGGGTTAAATATTGTCTCTACTGCTCTGCTTAGACAATTGGATTATTCTGAGGACTCTGTTGATCTTGACAAAAGATAAATATTAAAGCATACGATAAAGTGGAATGAAAGTCACTAGGTCTTGTGGTTTTACCAATTCATGTTGATCCTGTTGAAAGGGATGTCACCTGTCAGGTGCTTGACATTCCCTTAGCCTACAACATTCTGTTGGGACAGCCATGGATACATGAGATGCGCGCTATGCCATCCACATACCACCAATGCATTAAATTCCCATTTCATGGTTCTGAAGTTACTATTCCTACCACTACTAGCTACATAGGCTATTTGTATGGAAGAATTTATGGTCAAGAAAGGTAAGCTCACTCTTCAGAGAGACACAAAACAAGGTTCCACTTCCAACAGGGATAAAACCAAACATTTCAACAAGAATTGAGAAATTGTACATGATGGGGTTGTTGACAATGTCACACCCAAACCTGCTAAAGCAACATTTAATCACACAGATTGCCTCAAAGTGGCCAAAAATGCTGAGAAGCCTCCCCCTAACAACAAGGCATTTGAGAATAAATCGAGAAACTCATGGACAACTCGACCCAAGCGAGAGAATACATCTTTGGGAGAACCTTTGGATGTGGTTTACAAAACATTGCTACAACACAAGCTTATCTCACCAATGGATAACCCTCATCCCTATGATCCACAACCACATCCACCATGGTGGAATGAGACCTCATTTTGTGAGTATCACGAAAACAAGGGACACAAAACCAGCAACTGTATAAACTTGCGTCATAAAGTCCAGGACATGATTGATGCTGATGATCTTGTGGTAGATGGACATAACAAAAACTCAGACCACAAGGTGTTCAAAGAGCCTTTCCTAGCTTATGAAAAAGGAGAGACTTCGAAACCAGAACCTTACAACAAGGTCAACTATACATATTTTGATGATGATAATGTCATTCACATGGTTGAACTTGTAGATTCTGAATACTATGACGCTATTACCATAAAGGGGAAGAAAGATAACAACAAACCCAAGACACCATTTGTATTGATAGGCCCTACTTCCAATAACATAGATAATGCATCTTCACAACACTGTGCTAATGTTGTTACTCGCTCTCATGCAAAGTTGGTGCTCAAAGGCCCTGCACCTCCTACTTCAAATATTGAACAACACAAAGACAAAGCCCTTGCTGGTCCATCCGATAAAGGTGCAAAACACACAACGAACATGACTGCAACCAGTTATAGTGTTCTCAATCAGTTGAAACAAACTAATGCTTAGATTTCCATCTTTGAGTTGCTTAAAATCTCGCTTGCTCACAGGAAAATTCTAGACAAAGCCCTCACTAAGGCAAATGTTCTTCAAGATCTTGATCTTGAGAGATTTCAATCCATGGTAGGTCACCTAACCTCACCTCATCTTATGACCTTCTCTGAGGAGGATGAAAACTCACTGAATCACCCACACAATTAGCCTCTACACATTGAGGTTATGATCCACCAGACACATGTTCGTCAGGTACTCATTGACAATGGTGTTGGGTTAAATATTGTCTCTACTGCTTTGCTTAGACAATTGGATTATTCTAAGGACTCTGTTGATCCTTGACAAAAGATTAATATTAAAGCATACGATAAAGTGGAATGAAAGTCACTAGGTCTTGTGATTTTACCAATTCACGTTGATCCTATCGAAAGGGATGTCACTTGTCAGGTGCTTGAAATTCCCTTAGCCTACAACATTCTGTTGGGACAGCCATGGATACATGAGATGCGTGCTATTCCATCCACATACCACCAATGCATTAAATTCCCATTTCATGGTTTCGAAGTTACTATTCCTACCACTACTAGCTACACCTACAATATGCTCAAAGCTGCTGATTCTTTTGTCCCTACTAACCGTGAGTCTACTAATGGTCATGAAAATAAGCTAAAACAAATTGAGCAGTCATTTAAATTGAAAGAAACTGGTATGGGAGAGTACCACATGGAACCAGTGCTATCATTAACATCTCTTCCAGAGTCCCCTCGACATTATGGGATGCCCTCAGAAGCAAAGAAGCCATTTGTGCTGACACCTCAGACCAAGTTTAATGGCTCTTTTGTCAAGGCTACAGTTCCCTTAGAAGATGAAAGTGAAAATAGAGCCATTGCTGCATGGCTTTACAAAAAAGAAGCTCCAGTAGACCTAACAGAACAAGCTTGAGAAATCAATCCTAAGAAATATGGACCTAGTCTTAAGCTTATGAAGCATTTTGGTTACAAGGGAACCGGCCCTATTGGGTGCAATAACAATGGTCTAATAGATCCTATCAAAGCGATAGCTCAAAGCAACAACAAAACAACTGGCCTAGGGTTTAAGAAGGTCCCTTTCCATTTGGGATCCAATAAATTCATACCCGTACTTGAGAGTTCATCTGAACATGAGTCACAATCTGAGTTAGGTACTTTAGAGGAAGAATCTGATGATGAGGATTGCTACCCTCATCCTATTCCTTATGATCTCGCTAAATTCTTTGTTGAGCCAGATGACTTTGTACCACGTGTTAACACTGTGGATGATACTAGTGAATCTTCTGAGGACAATACTGAGCAACTCAAATACCATTCAGAAAAGGGAGAATCTAGTTAGTCATGCCATATTGAGTATTTGTGTAAGAATCTAGAGGTTGAAGGAGAGTATGTCCCTATCACTATTGGGGGGTTCTATAGTCTCTCACCATGTAGCACCGATTCTCATGAATATGAGTTTGACAATCTTTTAGAAGTGACTACTGATAAAGACATTGACCAAGTGCATGTCTATAAAAATTGAATCAAAGTGGGTGAAACGTCTAGGGTTAGGTCACAGGGGTCTGATCCAACTAGTGTCCTAGAGTCATCAATTACTAACGTTTGTACTTCGAGGCATTTGAATACACCTGTGGATGAGGTCACTGTAGGTCTCAAATTTTTGGTCCACACACTTAATGACTATACTATGAACACAATTAAACCATCCACTACTCTCTCACTCACACATCTCGAGCTTATAGACTGGAACCACAATGCATCTAACGAAGTCCCCACGTTCCAGAATGACTATGCTCTTGCTTGTTACCTGAACGCTATCGAACCTATAATGTCTTCCACCAATGAGCAAAGTATCAACATGACTGAGGTCGACATCAAATATCTTAGTCACATAATTAAAAAGAAAAAATGCAAGAGGTCCGATGGTGAAAACCACATTGCGGCAGTGTCGGATCCCAAAAAAGTAAAAACAAAAGACATATCCAAAGGTGAAAACCTCTTTGAGGCACTTGCGGATGAGATATTTGATGTCCTTCCTAGTCACTTTCAAGAAAGATTATTAGTGTTACTAGAGCTGACACAACCAATTAACCTAGGTACAGAAGAACATCCTCATGTGATACATTTGGTGCAATCACTGTCACCTGAAGAGAAGGAACAATTCATTGCCTTTTTTAAGGAAAAGAAAATAAATTTTTCCTGGACATATTCTAACATGCCAGGATTAGATCCTGATCTTATCATGCATCACTTGTCCATAGCACTAGGCATCAAACCAATTAAATAGAAGCTTCGAAAAATGCAACCTCATGTTGCATTGCTTGTCAAAGTAGAATTGGAGAAACTTCTAAAGGCTGGTTTCATTTGTGCAATTGATTATGTTGAATGGATATCCAATATTGTTCCTGTTCCCAAGCACGATGAATCTATTAGGGTTTGTATAGAATTTCATGATCTTAACTTGGCATGTCCTAAAGATGACTTTTCGCTCCCTAATATTGATATGATCATGGACATGACGGCAGGCTATGAGATGTACTCACTTATGGATGGCTTTTTTGGATACAATCAGATAAAAATTGAGCCAAAAGACCAGGAGAAAATGGCTTTCACATGTGCATGGGGAACCTTTTGTTGGAATGTAATGCCATTTGGTTTAAAAAATGCTGCTGCTACATATCAACGGGTTGTTACTACAATTTTCCATGACATGATGCATAGAACCATGGAGGACTACATTGATGATACCTTAGTCAAAAGTGCTAAATGCAATACTCATCTACAAGATTTGGGTCCCATCCTAGATCATATGGCAAAATTCAGTCTTGGGCTCAATCCTAAGAAATGCACATTTGGTGTCACATCAGGGAAATTGTTGAGATATATTGTTTCTACAAAGGGAATTGAAGTAGATCTAGAAAAAATACAAGCAATAAGGGACATGCCACCACCTCGAAACATCAGTCAGATGAGAGGACTACAGGGAAGGCTTCAATCTATTTGTAGGTTCATTTCATAATTGGCGAATAGATCACAACCCTTCACAAAGACCTTACATAAGGGTGTGAAATTAAATTGGAGCTAGGATTGTGAGCAAAGCTTAACATAGATCAAACAATATCTTGTCAATCCACCAATTTTGATGCCATCTATGCATGGGAAGCCTTTTCTTTTATACATTTCAGCCACTGAAACATCTTTGGGAATCCTATTGTCTCAAGAAGACAATGACAACAAAGAAAGAGGCATTTATTACTTGAGCCGAACATTGGTCTCTTATGAGAAAAACTACAATATTATTGAGAAAGCTTGCTTGGTAGTTGTCTTTGCTTCTCAGAAGTTGAGACACTACATGCTTGCCCACACTGCATAGCTTGTGGCTAAAATGGATCCATTAAAGTACTTGCTCAGTAAGGTAGCTCTCATAGGAAGATTGGCGAAATGGGTCAAGCAAAAATATGCAACACTACGTGAGATGTCATTTCATACATATGTGTTCTATCTAAGTACAACATACATCTCATGTACATCAAAGCAATGACATGTACACAAAAAATTGGCTCAAAATCTTGTATATATAAATATATCAAAAGAATGGGTCAATACAAAAAATGGGCACTACTCGAGCACAATCGATAAAAAATGATACATGTGGTGCTAGAACAGTAATCGATACATAGCCAAGGATCAAAATCAAAGATTAGGCATAGAGCATCTAACTCTATCCCAAACCCTCACCTCCAAGAGGAGTAGAAGGAGTAGGGGCAATAGGTGGTGGAGGCAACAGTGGCATATCTAGCCAGATAGGAGGTTGTGTGCCCCCAAAATCTCACGCATCCTAAGAATATCGATGCACTTGAAGTGTCTCATCAGGTACGGTGCTAGTGTATGCAGCATAGTAATACGCCACTCGAGCTAATTGGAAGCAAATGTCATCCTATGCCAACTCTAATCTCCGCTCTGTAGTCTCGGTGCACTCTCTCCAAAGATCAGTGTCTCACTATCACTCTACCAGCTACGCATCCCTGACTGCCACTGCAATTTGCAACTCTCCCAACTTTTGGGAGGCCTGATGAACCCACTTCTGATACTGCCACACCATGTCTTGCACCCCACTTGCTGGCTAATCTGGCATATCCTCATCTACCATCTCTGGTGCCTGCTGCTGAGGAGGTGCCTGCGACTGTGGTGGAACCTGCTGCTGTGAAGCCTCTTGCTGAGGGGCCTGCTCCTCTGTCCTCTACCTCCTTTGCTGATTATGTCCTACCCCACTACCCTCAGCACTTGGGTCTGATCCCATCTAACGTGGGGGAATAAGCATCTACTGTACCCAGTGCTGGACCTGTGGCAGAATTTGTGGCTGACCTGGCGGCTGTGGCTATGCCTGTTGCTACTAGGGCACCTGTCTCTTTACCTGCCTTGCCATCCCTAGTGGATCTGTGAAGCATGGGAATAGATGGTTGATAAAAAATGCTTGATATGTAGGTGTCATCCCTGCATCTACTACCTCTGGTAGGTAGTCCCACTGAACTGCATTTAAATTGTGGATATCTATCATGGATCACCCTAGATCCATCCGTGGTGGCCATCCATGCTCAACATCCTTCTACACCCTAGCATAGGCACAATACTCATGTGAAATGTCCTGGGGATGGCTATACTACCACCATACTTGTGAAATAGAAAATCTCTCTATAACTGATGTTGTCCTCCCTGCCAGAGGTCGAGAATTAAACATCCATGGCAACTCTCTAGGGGCATCATCCCAGTCCTCTATCTCTCTCCAGGGTTACCATACAACATACACTAGGTTATCAAGATGCATTTGCTAGTGCTTAGTCTTACCCAAGTGGGCCTGGGTAATATGCCCTCGATATCTACATATGTAGGGCTCCATGGGCTCTCTGGAATACTCAAATATCAACCTACATACAGGGAGATGTTCCCAGGCCCAGATCTGTAACACATATACTCTCGTTGCCATGGTCTTCTTCTCATGGAAGATGACCTCATGCATCTCATGGAAAAGATGGGCCAACATTCACTGACGCCACCCAAAAATCTCAGGTGCCTCAACCATCCTGCGGAGCATGACTCCCCACCTACACTCCAAACCATGCTGTCCTCTGTCAGGACATAAGAAACAACTCAGAAATATACCCAGCATGAATGTCAGCCTGTGTGTGGGTCCATAGGTATGCATCAGCTCATCCCAGCTAATGGACCTACCCCTTGGTAGCTCTCTCCCAAACATAATTGATAATGCCCCTGTCCTTGCTCGGGGCACTGTATCATAGATGATCTGAGTGTCGTGGAAAGAAATTTGCAAAATCCTTCATATATCCTCTGGTGTGATGGTCATCTCACCCATTGACAAGTGAAAGGTGTTCATCTCTGAATGGAAATGCTCCACCAAAGTTGTGAGTAAGCTGTGATTCACCATAATGGTTGGAATCTAGCATAGAGAGGACAACCCCAATCGGGTAATGTGTGCTTGATCTGCATCATCAAGAATCCACAATAGCTCTCCATATGGTGGGAAATGAGATTTGAATGCAACATCTCCAAAGACCTCCTGCACGCACAAACAACAAACAACAAACAAAATGATCAATATCAAGTCGAAACGATGCACCAAAACCAATTAAAATGCAATTTTGGAGTGCAAAAATTAAAATTGTAAGCATAACTATCATGAGATGTGAAATCTCATGCGAAGCTCTGTAATTTCATGTAAGATCATTCTTTTTTCACGTGAAGATTCTCGTATTCGCACGAAAAAAGATCTGCTCATGCGAAAAAAGAGATTTCCACGCGAGAAAAGATATTCTTGCGCGAGACACGAATCGCCTCACGCGAAGAAACTCAATCTTCGCACGAAACCTAATTTGTCCTGCATGAAGATCCTCAGGCCGTGCACGAAGAAAGAGTGTACCCTATTTCTTCACGCGAAGAAACAATGTACCCTATTTCTTCACGCGAAGAAAGAAGATATTTGTGCGAAAAGAAATTGGCCTCATGCAAAAACTGAATTAAAGAATCTTCAAACATGCTAAAATGTGCAATAAATGACCTCAAAATGCATGAAAAAAAAAGTACGAAGATGGAAAATTGATGACTCACCGATGGTCCATAGTTTGCTGGCCAGCTGTATTGTTTGGAGCACTCAAAATGATGATATCTCACGTTTACTACCGTGTCTCTATCAGAGCTCAAAATCACTACAAGAAAAAAGCACAAATGAATTGAAAATGACCCCTCAGGCCCTTATATAGCTGTTGAACAAATTTTTCAAAGTGCTTGAATTTGCGCAAAAATCCCACCCCTGGCTAATTGGACCATTCTGGATTCATTTTTAGGATCAAATTCAAAATTTGACACACCTAAGAGCCTCAAAAATGCATTTTAAAATTTTAGGGACCGACGTGATTAAACGCTCATGCAGCCCAAATCTTTTTGATACTTTGTGATTCTTGGAATCCCTTCATCTCTAAATTCTCCATATTTTCAAAAAAATCATTTTTTAAATAGTCAACCCAAGTCAAGCATGGCTAAATTTGACCAACTTTTGGTCAAACTTGATCTTTGCGACTTCACAATCATTTCAAATCAACCCTGAATCTTCTTTCGATCGTTCTGATCTCTTCTATATTTTACTGAATCTCAAATTTCTTCTATATCTCATGATATACTGCTTCAAATCATATTTTTGGTGTGTCATCTTTCAATTTCACTCTTGAGGGGGCAGGATGATTAAACATCATTAAATACCTATTGCTTGGGGCATCTGATCCCCATCTTATGTCCTTATCACTTGGGGCATCTCATCACTCGGGGCATCTTGTTCCCTTCTATTTGGCATCTTTTCCATCTATCTTATCTTTTCATCAATTGATCAACCTTATAACAACTCTTCTCAGAGTTCAATGGACAGGTATTGGGACAGTCTAAACCCTGACTCTTGAGGATCAAGCTTCATTTTGGGGATGATTCTATGACTCATGATTGGACCTTGTTATCTTTTATCAATCTTAGGTATCTAGGTATTCTATCTGGATCCTTGAAGGTTAAGCTCTGTTTTAGAGATAATCTTCTAAATGCTTTCAGTTTCAGGTATCTAGGTGTTCTATCTAGATCCTTGAAGATTATGCTTTGACTAGGAGATAATCTTCTAAATGCTATCAATTTTAGGTATCTAGATGTTCTGTCTAGATCCTTAAAGATTACGCTCCATTCTAGAGATAGTCTTTTAAATGCTACCAATCTTAGGTATCTAGGTGCTCTACTTGGATTCCTTGGGATTAAGCTCTGTTCTAGAGATAGTCCTTAAAAGCTTATCAATTGGTCTCCGTGTAATCAACTTCAAAACCAATCTCATGTTCGCATCATGCTTTCTGATTATCTTTGAATTGAACATGCTGCTTGCACATTCATTCAAAGAGGGGCAAAATGTAATACCCCAAAATTGGCTCATTGCCATCTCAACCAATTCTGGTCTATTTCTGATCAATCCTAAAGTCCTATTCCATTAGGCAAATTCTTATTCGGCTACTCGCTACTTGACTTAATTGTCAGATGCAGAAAACCCTAATCTGCATTCATCATGCGTATTATTTAATTTCTATAGTATTTACTCATATTAGTCATATTAAACCTATTGATTAATATTTAATTTAATTACTAAGTATTTATACTTTAATTAAATTAAATTATATCTTAAGGCTAATGTACTATGGAATAAATTTTATTTAATTTAATAAATACGCCTATCTTGATTAATTAAATGTAATTATTTAATTAAATGGGAAAGGTATTTCTAAGCAATTAAAGAAAATTATTTAATTAAATGGAGTACTTAATTCTAATTAATTAAACAAAGTTATTTAATTAAATGGGAAGCCATTCCTAATTAATTAAATGAAGTTATTTAATTAAATAAGAAAAGTGTCTCTAATTAATTAAAGGATTATTTAATTAATTAGAAAAGGTAATTATGAGAGCATATCTCATTTTATTAAATTAAATATCTCTCCAAAATCCTTCTTCAGTTCAAAAAGGGAAATTTCCAGTTCACTATTGATCAAAAAGGAATTAAATCAGTTAACTCCTTTTTCTACTCAAATTAAATCAATTAACTCCCTTTAATTTGGGAATCTTCCTTTATGACTGAACTTCATCTTCAATCCTGATTGTTGATTGAAATCAATCTCAACCGTTGATGGATTCCAGGAAAGTCTATTTAAGAGACCCTCATCTCTTCATTTTAGAGGAGGATAAATTAGAATTTGCATCGAATTGCTGTTGAAATTCATTTGCTCACATTTGTTCACATTTGCTCACATTTTTGCATACATTTGCATTCTTAGTTTAAATTCATTTAGCTTCATATGCATAGGTTAATCTAGTTTTGTTTCAATTGTTCCTAGATTAGAATGCATTTCTCATTTTAGATTAATCTGCACAATCATATAGATTAATTTCATTTCTTAAATCCTTCGTTCTTAGAGGGTCTGGTTTCTTAAACACCTCAAATCTGAGGATATCTAACAAGCAATTTTCTTTAGATAGAAGGCAACAGGTCACCTTACCGGCTGATTTTCGAATGAACAATCCAATGTTAATTACGGGATGAATCAACCAATAAAGACCATGTTGAAGTGTGTGTGTTAGCAGATGCCACATATTCACGCATATATCCAATTTTTCATAAGCTTGTGCTAGTTTATCCAAGTCAATGCACTCGTTAAAGTTTTCTAGTTTAAATCCTAGCCCTAGGTCTAACAGAGTGAAAAATTCACTCTCAGATATGGATGAAATTTCCTCCTGAGTATTTTGGTTTAGAATTTCCTTTCTATTTTCATCATAATTCTAACATAACATTACAATTTCAGGGCAAGGGAATATTTTAGGTATAGTGAGGTTTGCTAATCTAGTAACCAAAGAAGCTAGTTTATTTGTATATGCACAAATACTGTTGTTATATTTGTAATAATTTCTCCCTTTCAGTGGATTTTTTCACTTATTAAACAATGAATGTCTAATTCCCATGATTCCTAAATCTCCATGGATAAAAGGATAAAAAATATCATGACATTCATTGGTGAAACCTAGGGTTTATAGCACTTGCCTGAGTTCTATAATGTGTTTCTTTTCCTTTATGCTTGCACTCATACGGAAGGTTTTTTACTTTGCTTTTCCCATGCCTACTACTAGTTATTAAACAAAATTCTTATTTAGGCCCTATTTAAAATAATTGTAAAGTGTAAACCTAAGATAGTTAAAATCAAGATTTTTATTGCTACAAATTGTAATAATTTTTTTAAAAAAAATTAAATACTCGAAATCGAGATTGAATAATTGGTGTTGTCATCTGATACTCAAGTTTCACACTTTTAGTCTTCAGGACACAAAATAGAATTATGCCAGTCTTTGAAAATTTGAAATTTGAAAACCCTATTGTATCGGACTTGACTTGGAGAACTTTCAACTTCATACTCTAAAAACATATAGGGTTAATAGTTAAAAATAAAGTATTAAGTAATTAATGGTTTTAGGTACTTTACTAATAGTATGTACAATGTACATGTGAATGACATAAAGAGTCAAGACTCAATAATTTAGTAATTTACATAATAATAATAAAAAAGTAAAAATTTATTACATTGATATACATTTGAATAAATTTGTTCATTTTAAATAAACAAATTAATAAAAGTAGAACTTAATAATCGATGATTTGATATGATTTTTAGGTGAATTTGTGGAGTGATATCACTATTGTCAAAATTCATCTAGAATTGTGACATGTGTCAATCGTGACACTTGTTAAGGACACATGTCACAATTCTGGATGAATCTAGGCACTTGGAAAAGTATTCCCCAAATCGGCCTGAAATTCATCTCGGGCCATTGATCTTTCTTTTAGTCAATGGTTAGGATTTCAATTTTGAGGTAGAATCTTGTAGTACACATGTCCCAATTTTGGGTTAATTTAATTATTTATATAAAATATTATATATATATATATATATATAATATAATTCATAATTATAAGTGTTTTCCACTCTGCAAAGTCGATGCAAATAAACAAAAGAAAGATGTCAAAAATTGTACGTGGCAAAAAGACGATTTGGAAAGTGACACACATGCAATAAAAGAAAAACCCAAACTAACAAATTGAGATGATATCCATATGTCAAAATTACAAAGACCATAAGTCAAATTATGAAATAGGAAGATATGTAACAAGTCATTGTTTTTATATATTATATATATTGATAATGGTATTTACATATCAAAATTGTATACATGATAGTTTCAGGTCGATAAGAGGACTACTTGTAAAATGCAACCTTACTACAACTTGTTGAATAAGAAACTATAACTGAAAACTAGTTAGCAAGAAGTAAATAACTGATACCTATATGTAAGTACTATGCCCTATGTTTAATTGGGTCAAAATAGTACTACCAAAATGACTTGGAATTACAGCTAAATATGTCAATACTATTTCTTAAAAACCATTATAATCTCCAAAGACTCATATAGATTTGTGGCCTTTGAACCTAAAGAAAACTTGTAGGTTGTCTTGCCTTTGCTTGATTTATCATAATTGGGAATGTAAAATGCCACATTGTCCAAATTAGAGAGATCTGCATCCGGGTGAATGTATGCATCAAAGGCCCTCAAATAATTTAGGAGCTAGTCTCTACCAAGATCCTCAATTATACCTCTCCATCTTAGCTGGAAGTTAATGCTTGCTTCCATCCTCATCCACTCTTTGAAGAATTGAATGTTGTCCCTGATTACTAGACATGGTCACTTAGGGCTTCTAGCTAGCTCTAGAATGTCCAATTTGTATTCCATGTATGCTTTTGGAAGGGGGATCCATAGCCTCTCATCGATGTTAGCTACCACTATCTCTAGCCCTAGCAACCAATAGGGGTTGAAAAGGTTGTAGCTCAGCCTAACAATGTCCCATTTCTCCACCCCTTCCCTACTAAGGTAGCCTACCCAAAGCCCTATAATATCACTATTAGTCCTCCAAGAATATTCATAATCAAAAATCCCCTCACCCAGTGCTCTGCTAACTGCAATTCAACTCATATAATCTATTCGCTAAAATAACCTATTCCACCTTTCTTGATTGATAGGGTCGTAGAAGGCCTTAGTGCAGTTTTCGAAGGCATGATATAGGAAAATATTTGTATCCATGGAGAAATAGAGTAACATTCAAGGGCTACTGTGAGAATAAACACTTCTAAGCTAAAACCACTAGTTATAGATTTTAGGAGGAAAAAACTAGAATCGAAATGATGACAAGGATGCCCTAATGGGTCCGAAAATGTCATTTCAAATCAAAATTATGTGGATTTTCATTTACAAAGAGAGATATGCTTCATAATCTAGTACAAGGCCTGATTTAATGATATTTATGATTTCAAAATTGGAATGAGTTGGGCAATAGAATAAAATAACTAATAGGAAAATTTATCATATTATGTTTTGGTTATATATAAGTAAGTTTGCTTCATCGGTACCTTTATTAGCTAAGCTATAATTTATAATAATTATTATAATAGTTATAATATAATATAAATAAAGAATTTTATTTTCTATTATAGAAATGATTTTCTTTTTTATCATAAACTTTTTAATGAAAAATTCAATGAAGATATATTAAATTTTGTAAAATAAAATTGTTGCAAGATATGAAACAAGTGCCACTAGTACTTGACTTTAGTTTTTATATAAATCTAATTTAAATTTAATAAATTTATTATAATATATAAAATATTTTAATTAATAAAAATGTAATATAATTATATTTTTCTGTAATGATGTTAATTTAAATTTAAATTTTATTCATAAATATATTATATAATCATTGATATATATGTTCAATTACATATATATCATATGGTTATAATTATATTATATTATATTATATGTTCTATTATATAATAAACAATTATAAATATATATATATATATATTTTATAATAATAATTCTTAAATGATTATATAATATAAGTAATATTATATTTAATTGAATGATACAAAACATATTATAATTCATAAAAAAATACATTATTCGAATATAAAATATAAACCAATGCACTTATATTAAAAAAATTTAAAAAATTAACGGTAATGAATTACAGTGACAATGAAATATTTAGCTCTTAGCCCTAAGTCTAGTACATATCGCCAAGTACTAATAATTATTAATAAATATAATGAAAATAGTTTAATTTAAATAAAATATATAAAATTTAAAAATATAATTACAAATGTTATATTTTTATTCATATTTATTTAGTTTCAAAATAAAAATGTAATATAGTTTAATTATCTATAAATTATTAACATATATTGATAATTGTGATAATTGTTTATAAACATAATTATTTATAATATTAACCAAGTCTTCCAATTGGCAATGATCGGACACATGTCATGATTCCAGATGAATCTAGGCACATGGAAAAGCATTCCCCAAATCGGCCCAAAAAATCATCTCAGGCTGTCGATCTTTCTTTTATGCAACGGTTAGGATTTTGGGTAGAATCTTTGAGTACACGTGTCCCAGTTTCGAGTAGAAATAGACTTTATCTTCAATCTTTTAAAATTTGGCCCAAAATTGAGGCTTTGAGTTGCGGTCGTTTAAAAGAAATTACATAACATATTAATTAATATAGAGAAAAATAAAAGAAATTGTTATTAACTATTATTATTTTACTTTTAAGCTTGAGCAATGAGCATGTCAAATCATGATGTTAATTTAATTATTTATATAAAATGTTATATATATATATATATATATTATAATAGTTTTAATATATATAAATAAAGGATTTTTTTTTCTATCATAAGCTTTTTATTTGAAAGATGATATGAAAAATTCAATGAAGATATATTAAATTTTATAAAATAAAATTGGTGCAAGATATGAAATAATAATGACAATAGTTTAATATAAATAAAATAATTATAATTTAAAAATATAATTGTAAATGCTATATTTTTATTCATATTTATTATTTAGTTTCAAAATTAAAATATAATATAGTTAAAATATCTATAAATTATTAACATATATTAAAATTTGTGATAATTGTTTATAAACTATTCTTCATCATTTAAAAGATTTCATAATGAAAAAAAAGTTAGGAATAGGTGACAAGATAGGTATGAAATAAAAATTTGACACATAAGTTATCAAAATTATATTTAATTTTGTTAAGATTATAATCTATTAATCTTTAGTTTTCCTTGAAGCTCCATTTGTTTTAACCAATCAGATTAAAGAAAAATAGTTAATTATTAATAGTTAACTATTTTTAACAAAGTCACAAACTAACAATAACATTTCAATCATGCATTGATAATCAAGATGCCAAAAAAAAATTTACAAAGTCATAGACTAACAAGAACAACGACTTGAGAAGCCAAAAACTATTGTTTTCATTGATAATATTTAGACTATACAATGTAAATAATATTGATTCATAGCATAGATATTCAAAATAGCTAATTAAATTAACCTAGTTTTACTATTTTATAATTTACAAAAAAGGGCAAGGCCCAATCCAAAGAAAAATACAAATATCTTAAAAAAAAAATTTTCCCTAAGGGTAACGGGTAAGGAAACAATATTCGAGAATCTGGAAATAGGGAATAGGGAACCAAGGGAACTAGGGAGGTTGGAAGCATCAACAGGCCGAGGGGCTGAGGGCATGAAGTCTTTAATTAGAAAGGTCTTCAAGTCCATCTGCGAGGAATCTGTTGGAGAAGATGATGTCGATGAACTTGTCCAACCATGTGAAGTCTGTCTTGCTGATGTTGTCCAACAACAACCACTTTCATAGAAAATCCCTTCTAAGCCATGCCCACTTCTGATGGTGAGTCAATTGTTCTTTGTTCATGCCAAACAGGAAAGGATGCTTATGTATAATGCACCCTATGCCTTCCTCCCAACACTTGTTTGCTACATCTGCAAAAGGGATGCCAATGCTTGGCCTCGGTACCTACTCGGCCAATACAAAAATTTTGACATCATCTTCTTAAAATGTTTCCTTAAAAATGTTACACAGAAGCATCAAAATGTCTATTTGATTGCCTTTAAGGTTGAGAAGAGACGTGAGGAAGTAGGAGGTAATATCCATGGACACATGGTACCTCTTATTGTTTCTCAAAAATTCATGGCCAAGTACCATAAATATAGCATGATGGATAAAAGGACTTTGGACATTTGGCTTCCAAACCATGGCAAGGACATCATCAGGAATCCTACCCAAAAAGGGCTTTTGTAGAGCCATTGTAGTGCATTTTAGGTGAATTAGCATATCCATGACTAAGATTTAAGAAACTCTACAAAGTGCAACTGCAAATTGAATTCAGATTGAACAATGAAGAATATGAGTATTGAGAAATGAAAGATGAATTGAAGAGGCTATTTAATGGCAGTTGCATTTAATTCTTTGGCATTCACAATCTTTCATATCTTATTTTTTTGTATTCTTATTAATTTTCAAGTGTGTGAAATGCTGAAATGTACTAGCATTAATGTCGAATAGTTGATAGTGCCTAACATTGAGTAATGATTTCCATGAAAATCTTTTCATGTGTCTCCATTCTAGAGAATTTTGTGCCACTCCAAGTCTTTTCAAGTGAGTGGCCCTAGGATGCATCTTCTATCATTGATATCTAATTAATCAATGGTCAATTAAACTATTGTATTTACTTAGTACTATTAACAATACAAAAGTCTTGGTAATAGTGACACTAATGTAATGATGTTACGACATTAATAATAATAATACACCTAAGACAATACACAAATTGAAACTTGAAGTGACTACTTAGTAGTCAATACAGTCACTAGCCAATAAATGTGCAAATTTCACTTTCAAATTAAATGATTTTTTAGTTTACCATTGAAGATTAGCCAAGACCATAATTATTCATTTTCCTACAAAACAATAATTTGCCTCTCACATTATTAATTCATTTTTGGCAAGGAAAAAAATAGCCATCATTTATTTATCCATCAATAAAAAAAATATTAATTCGCCACATTTAAAATGATTTTTTCTAGGGCAAAAAAAATTTGCCAACATATAATATTTTATTTCCCTATATGGAACAAAAAAATCACCCTTGACATTAAAAATTTCCTGCCCACAAAATGTTGGATTCGCCAGTATTTTAGGCATTTTTTTGGGAGGGGTTTATTAAAGTTATCACTGCATATTTATTTAGATGGTTAGTAGTTACCAAGCTTATAGTACATATAATAGTGTTGACCAAGTAATTTAGGCTCTACCAAGTTCTACATTTGCTACAGAGTTCTAGAAACAATATTTAGTTTGCATGGAGCAGTATCTACCAAGTTGGTTATTATTAGTGTAAATTGAGCTTCATAGTGTTTACTGAGTTTCTTAGTGCAGATCGAGGTCTCCACTGCTTACTGTATTTACAGCTTCAATGATATGAATCTAGTGTTGACCAAGCCATATAGTGTCAACCAAGTGATTTAGTATATACTGATCTTGCAATGATAATGTTGACCGAGCTATGTAGTGTCAACCAAGTGATTCAATTTATATGCCAAGTTTCATAGTATTCACTGAGTCACCAATGCAGACTGAGTTTAGACTACTTGGAGGTGATTAGTATGAACCAAGCTTCTATGTCTACTAAGTGCATGATGATGTCGAGCATAAACAATGGTTTTCAAGTGTCATAATCTCATCGAGTTTATCTTTAGAACCTAAGTACTTGCAAATTGAGCTGACTTTATGTATTTTGGTGAAACTTGTATTGTAGCCAACTTTGGTGAATTGTAATTGGATTGATATATATGTAATGTATTCAATCACATCCAAAGAAGTATCAAAGTATTGAAATATAGAAGTGTGAAGTAAGAAGGCTACAAGCAGTAAAAGAAGAAGCAATGATTTATCTATCATAGTAAGGTGACCATTACACTCAAAGGAATCTCATTCAATAAATCAAGGTTGTAGTTTAGAGATCAGCCACCAGTTCATTCTAACAGGTGGAACCGTTAAATCCTTTTACATGGTAGACTTAACAATCTTTTGTAAATATCTTTACCAAGTGCATACTTCATTGTATGTTTGTAAATCTTTTTGCAAGGTGGACCTAGCAGTCCTTATTGCTCCTAACATGGCAGATCATTAGAAATAATCATTGCAAGCCTTAAGAGGCCAACTTTATACTACAATACTAAAGCTTATGGGTATCATCCCCACCCTAGTTTTACTTTCTATTTGGAAGGTTTCTAGGTCACCATATTGTGTGTCAAAGTGTTATGAATGTTTAATGCTTTCAATTTTTCATGCATGCAATTAGATTAGGATTAATTGATGAATTAAGATTAAGTTTTATTGCTTATTGATTCACTCTCTCCTCTTAGTAACTTAGCCTATCTTATATTTCCAACAGGTTCAAGTTTACATTTTGTAGTAAGTTTTTTGAATTTCTAAAGTTTCTAAATTTCCCCATTACAACTTAACCCATTTCCACTTTTTAAATTTGAACCTACAATCGACACTAGTCCACAAAATCAATGTATTTATTAGAACTCTAAAACACATTAAATAACAATTATTAAAATGATTAAATAATCATTATTAAATTATTAATAATAAAAATTATTAATACTCATTATCATTACTTAAAATCTAATAAAAGTTGGGCAAGAGCCTACAACACAATGGTAAATTGTGAGCCTCTTATCAAAGAGGCCTTGGGTTTGAATCTACTTGTGCTTAATAAAATAATAATTAATAATAATACATAATAATTAATCTTGGCTTCAACCTCTTATCGATAAAAAAAATCTAATAAAAGTTTATTTAAAATTATCAAACAACATCTAATATTAATTAAATTAATTAAATATAATTTAATATACTAACTAACTTAATTAACCAAAACTATATTTAATAACATTTATTCACTATAATTTCTAAAACATGTTAATTAAATTAATTAATAAAAACTATATTTAATAAATTTTAAACTTTAATAAAATTAAATAAATAATTTTTAAAAATAAAAAATAATTTTAAGGCATTATTTTAAGGTTTGTCGGCTTGTCATTCATGGTGACTGCCACAACAACCCTACTACAGTTGCAACAAAAGTATTGTTGCATCAGCAACAGTGCCTACTACTACTACAATAGTAATTGCCACATGGAAGAGAAAGGGGAGGAGGTAAGGAAAGGAGGTGAGGTGTGGTTGTTTGCCTCATAATCAAAATTTTTATTATTATTTTTTTAATTTGTAATTAAAACAAATTTTCCCTCCCATTCCATTTCAAGTTTATTCTATTTTTCTTTGATAAAATTATCATAGTAAAAGTTCTATTATGGTAGTTTTATTAACACAAATATTTTTTAAAAAAGATTTCCCCAAAAATCTAATAGGAGAAAAACATATAATTTAAATGTATCTATGTAAATCAGTCAAAATCTCATTTTCAAACCCTACTCATATCAAAATACAGATTCTCAAAAATCTTTCCAGCAAGGTTTGCTAATTCACAAATCTTATACATATAATCTCAACTAGGAAGAATGATAAATTTACAATGAGGGTTTCAACCCAATTTAAAACTTTGAAAATAGATTTATCTAGACACAAAGAAGATAGAAAATTGGAGAATGGAAAACTACTACACAAATAACCCACAAGATTCTACCTAAATTTGATGCTGATATGACAATGTACAAAGCACACAAGTATTTTTCTTTCCTTCTAAAACTCTTCTCCTCGGAAGGTTGCTCCTCTAAAACCCAGTCCCTGAGAAATGAGCTGTTAATTTCTAATAAAGAGATTTTTCCCAATTTAGGGCTTTGATTGTGCAATCATGTGAAAAGCCCTTTACCTTTATTGTTTAATAATATTTTAATATTTATGCAGAACCTTTTTTCCATTTAATTAAAATATCTTTATTAAATATTTCTCTTTCTCTCTTTAATTAATTCTTGAGACATTTTTAATAAAATATTTATTAATTTAAGTAATAATAATTAGCATATTTATTTAAAATGAACTCCTAAATATATTATTATTAAATTAATTAAATATTATGTCACCCAAAATTAGAATTTGACTAAATCTTTAAATTTAGTTATTTTATTTTATTTAATTTCTCAATTAATTAAATATAATTAAATATAATTAAATATCAAATTTCCTTCATAAAATTTCTATTAAATTAAATAATTAATTATTCTTTTAATTTGATTTAATTATAATAGAAAATAATATTAGAGCCACAAGACTAAAATGAAAACACATAATAAAGCACAAAAAACTAGATCAAACTCAAGGGTTATAATCAAAAATTTACGTCACTTGACAAGTTCAGAAGGTAAACAACTTTGATTCTTGCTCTACTTTGTAAGACACATGATTTAAGGATAGGATTTGGACTCAAGAGTTATCTCCGCTCTCTTACCATTGAGATATTATGATAGGGTACCCTCATCTTGGCAATTCAGGAAAGTCGATGTAATATCCCTTTCCAGAGATTATCTTGTTTTTCCCTTTTTAGTATCTTTAAAATTGAATATTATAGATGTATTACAAATACAATAAAAAATAGTAGAAGACCAGCCAGCATATATTCAACCTCTTTATGAATATAATATTCACTTGTAATTATAACAACATGCAATACGAGACAACAATAAAACCAAAGACTTCTCCAGAATATAACAATTCGTTATTTTCAAAATAACATTCAAGATTTCAAACACATAACCATGAACTACAAACTAATGAGATGAACTAGCAAACTCTTAATTCCTTAAACAATGTTATTGCCTTATACAACAACAATATAACAACTAGCAACTAAAATGTTATTGTATTATACAACAACAATAATAAATCAAGCATGCTAACAATGAACTTCTTTCCTCTTTAATACACAATACTAAGACTCTTTGGCTCCCCTCTGGCCTTCATCCTATTCCTTGTGACTCTTCAACTTCTCTCTGATAAATCATTTTATTCCTCCTTGTCCTCTTGTGACCACATTGAATATTAATTTGACCTTTAATAATAAAACTCTAGCTTACATAGTTAAATTTTAACATTGTAAATTTGTTTCTTCTTAATAATTCTAATGTCTTAAAGAAGGGACATTAAAAATCTCCCCTTTTTAAGATTTCTTGTCCTCAAGCAATATGTACTAGGATACCATCTAATTGTGTAGTTAATTCAATAGCCCAAACTGACAACAAACCCAACCAAAGTGTGAAGCACGGTACCACTCTACAAAATGCCTATCAATCGAATTCTTGGATCCCATATTACTCTTTGAAGAAACATTGCGCCTGTAAACTGATCAATGCTGGTCATCACCATAATTAGCCTCAAACTAAATAGAACCACAATAAAATCCTCGTCCAACCATAGATACAATCTACCAACACCTAGATCCCAAACACTATTAGCCTGCCTTGTTGCTAGGATGAGATAGAAATATATCCAAGGTCCATGTATAATCTAGTAGAATTTGAAGACCTAACCTAAATGGATGATGTAAGAAATGAGCCACTCCAAAGCTAAAATCACCCTCCCATAGACATCAAAATCCATACTATCAACATAAACTTGGAGAATTCCCAACCACATAGGTGTTATGAATATGAAGGATGTTGAGAATCTAACTGCAAACCTCCCATAAATACTCCACCATGAGTTGTTTAGATGTTGATGAAGAAAATTCACCCAAATCTTGAATGGAATGAAATTACAAAATATGTTGGTACTAATCAAATGATAACCAATAGAAGTTGATTCATCATTCCCCTATTGAGATCTAGATTCATTGCTAGAATCTAAGCCGGAACCCCAAAGTCTGAAATCAAACTCCTCCTCTTCATGGAAAACAAGAGATGATCCCTCATTTAACACAAAAAGAGGATTATCAAATGTCCAATTAGCAACAACTTCAAACAAAGGGTTATCAACAAGCTGAAATTGTTCCAAAATTTTGTTACTTAATAGTTTGGGGTAGCTATCCAAATCATGCATCTATCGAATGCTCTCAAGTTTCTCAATGACTTCTTGGAAGAACTCTTGCCTCATTCTAATCTCATGTCCTCGAGAGTGATTCATGGTTCTAATCTAATTTTTTTCCTTCTGAAGAGAAAAATCGGCATCATTCAATGCCTCATGAGTATCCTTGAGCTCCCTATTGAGCTCCATAATCTCATTTCTTTCTTTATCTAGCTAACCAATAGGAATTTTAGAAACCTTAAGAATTTTATCCCTATCAGAAAGAAAATAAAAATAATTTGATTTCATAGTTTCAAGAGCTATTATGGTCACTTGTAAATCAAAAATAAGCCAATGTCCTTGCACTCACTTTTGAACCTTTTTGTATAGATCTTCCACCAACTTATGAGTGTTGGTGTAATGTACTAGAGAAGTCATAATACTATTTTCATTAAACTTCAATTGAATCCTTAAGGTGTGCATTTCATGATTGTTATTTTGAAGCAGTTCATTGTCTTGTCGGGTCATCATGATATGTTCTTCTAATTTTATGTCATGGACATCAAATTAAAAGATCCATCATGCAGAGATTCCACCCAGCAATAATCTAAAGTGAAATCAACCTCATCTACCTATTTGTCAACACTCACCTCCATTTTACCAACATAAAAACTTGTACCTCGTGTAACATTATCTATGTGATTGCGAGAAGGTTGCCCATCTCTAGTAGTTGTCTACTCTTCTATTTCAAGATCATCCAAATGATAATTTTGGTCTATTAGAATTTCTTTGTACACCCTTGTGTGTTGTTCATTTGCAAAGAGATCCTGGGCCAACTCTAGATGCTTTCTTTTAGCCATATTAGTTATATTTTTCTTACCTAGATAAAAATCCAAGTAGTTGCTAAATGATAAATTGTTCTAAATTTAGATAGGAAGTTTTTTATACTCTCCATAAATGTTGAATATTTTAGTTCTTATATCTAATTCAAAAATCTAGGCTAATTGCTCTGGTCACTTCATGATATGATTTTATCCTCAAAGTGTTATTTGAGTCTGTTATAGTATTTTCAGCCTCAAATATATTCTCAAACAACCAAATTATACATTAAAAACTTCCCTCTCTCTGATTTCTAAAGACTTCCCAACCAATACCTTCAATAGTGCTTGATACTAATTGGATATTATTTAGAACTTGGTCAATTGACATAATATTTTCTCTTACTATAGTAATATAACACTTGCAATTAAGTGCTCAAATAGGGAAGGTCTTAGCTTTAGTAAACCTTTAATCTCCAACCCTAAAATTTTCTATCTAACATGAGCATGAATTCATAGCATCAATTTCATTCTATAGGTTACATAAACCATCCCCAAAATAATGTGTAGCTTTATAAGCTATGTTTTCTTTCGTGATATGTGGTCATTATAGTTGCATCACCGTGCATGATGACAACCTCAGGCATTTGCCTTTGCCTTGTTGTTACTAGAAACCTTAGAGGTACTGGTTCTACTACCAATAATTTGTAAATGAGAGGGAGGAAAAACTTTGGTACATATTCATAATTATGACTACCAAAATTTACATATTGAAGGACTCTTTTCTCTACCACTGAAATGCCAGTTTGTGTGTAGGTGTAAAGCAACTAAAAGAATGATTGACAAAAAATTTGGTGTTCTATCCCTTGATCTGTTGATGTTTTTTTCTTTAGCCCAAGCTTTCATCAAATAGAAAAGCTTCTAAAACTTGTTGTCAATTGAAGAAAAAATGTGCGACATCTCTAATTTAAGGATTCCATCTTTATTCTCCAACTAAAATTGTAATTTTGGGAACCTTTGCATAGGATACTTCCATCACCATTTTTGCTCCTACGTTGGAAATACCATGGGTCTTTGATTTTGAACCAACCATAAATCTTGTGATATTCTACAAAAATATAAGAGGAATCTAGCATTGTGCACATAGTTCAATAAAATGGGCACCTTTTAGAGAAAATTCTATGAACAAAATGCCATTATTTCTAATTATACCTACATAATGGCTAAAAATCCTTGCAAAATTGTGCCATATATCTTCTTAAATTCATCAAATTCACTTTCATCAACTATGCAAGCAATGATAGAACAAACATCAAATAACTACTTATGATCTACTAATACAATACCCCAAATCTCTTTTTCATCATACAATGGTTGCTGAAATTTAGATGAAAAAATTGTTATGCCTTTTGATTATTTATTTCCATCCATATGCAATTTTTTCATTATTCTTCTCCCAATGGCCAGTCCATGTAGTTCATTTGTACCTTTCCCTCACATGGCGACTTAGCTTTGGAAGGTTCAGGATTAAGTTACACCTTCACAGCAAAATATTTATTAGTTTACAAATGGTAAGAATATTTGGTCATTTTGGAATGATTCACTCCACTTGTCTTATGCATAGAATAAGGTTATTCACTCAATGGAAGGAGCTTAAGCTTCCACATAACCTTCAACCATAACTCCACCTCTTCAATATTCAACAGATATTGTTAAAGTTTAAATTTATTTAGTTTATTCCTTGATACATACAAATCTGAGCCCTTCAAGAATACGTGGCATCCTACAAAATTTTGAATTCTCCCAGAAAAGCTTATGTTCTCCTATAAATTCATGTTTTGTATAAATTTCTTGGCAACTCGACTCTTCTTTTCACTACCAGTGGGACCTTGATGTGGTGTAAGAAGAAATAATTCTTTTTGCATCTAGTACTTCCCCATGGGAGTTGTAAAGCTTTTTATTTTCCCAGGCATTATATTATTCTTGCTTTTCATTTATGCAAAGTGAGCATAACTCCTTCCTCCAAAATTGATGCTTCCTTCAATCTTCCTTGAATTGACATGGAATTGCATCCGTCTACTCTCACACACTTCTAGACTTCTATCAATACCAACCCTTCTCAAGGGGATAATTTGATTGGAGATATATGGTGGATATTCATGCTTGGGGATCACAAGTATGGAATTGTCTACACTACCACAATCTAAAAATGTCTAGTAGTAACCTCTTTCGACTATGGTCAATGTTTCCCTTGCCATCCAGCTAATCTCACCCTCTATTCAGAACCTACCAACTATGGTGCTTGCACTTGTGATTTTTGAAAAAAATGAGTTTAGCTTGACTCGGCTAATACTAGACTTTTTGAGAAATTCCTTGTTTGATGTTTGCAAGATAGCGTATGTTCTATAACTATATCATTGTGTGCTTAATTAACTCTAGGTCACTAGTCAACATGTCCCATTTGTATCATTTTGACTTGTCAAGACTGATGATCATCTCAAACTGTATCTGTACTAGTTTCCACTACACCAATAGATTTCATAAGGAGAAGTTTATTTCGCTTGTTATCAGTGATAACTTTAGCAATGTGAATGCCTGTAGACTAATGTTTTTCTTCTATCTCTCCCATCTTGGTATGGTAAACTTAGTGCCTACACATGACATCTAACACCTTTACCAATGGTGTGTTTAGTTATAGCTATGTTGATTGGTACTCAATGGTTTAGAATGACAAAAAAATGTGGTTGACAATTCAAGTTGGCAACCATGTTTAACAGGATGCCCAGAACAAAATTTGAACTAGTCAATATGATGTGGAGATTATTATGTCTTCCATCTTTCATTGCGAATCTAAATTTTCATGCACAATATTAATCTTTCTTTCCCAATAATAGGAATTGAACTTGTTAAAATCCCTTTCTAAATCAGATTGAAAGTACTTCTAAAGCTATAATCTCTATTAAAATCGTTAGGGAATCACACAGGCTAGCAAGAAAACTAGCTCTAATACCACTGTAATATCCCTTTCTTGATATTATCTCATTTTTCCCTTTTTAGTATCTTTAAAATTGAATATTGTAGATGTATTGCAAATACAATAAAAAATAGTAGAAGACAAACAACATATATCCAGCCTCTTTATGAATATAATATTCAGTTGTAATTATAAGAACATGGAATATGAGACAACAAAAAAACCAAAGACTTCTCCACAAGATAACAATTCATTATTTCCAAAATAACATTCAAGATGTTAAACACATAACCATGAACTACAAACTAATGAGATGAACCAACAAACTCTTAATTCCTTAAACAACATTATTGCCTTATAAAACAATAATATAACAACCAACAACTAATTATACAATAGCAATACAATAACCAGTACATAGAAACCAATCCTAAATACAGATTTAATAGTTGGATTGGAATGATAGGATAGGAAACTATAAGTGTGAATGAAACACCTAAAGTGATGTTTACCAAGACAATAGGTTTGCATCCACTACCTGCTAGCATGAGGGGCTACATCCTCCAACAAGTTGAAAGTTGAAGCTTTCTGAGACTCTGCAAGAGAGGAAACTGAACTGAATAATAAATCAAGCATGCCAATGATGAACTTTGTTCCTCTTTAATTCACAATCCTGAGACTTTTTGGCTCCCCTCTAGCCTTCGTCCTATTCCTTGTGACTCTTCAAGCTCTCTCTAATAAATTGTCTTATTCCTCCTCATCCTCTTGTGACCACATGGAATATTAATTTGACCTTTAATAATAAAACTCTAGCTTACATAGTCAAATTTAATATTGTAAATTCATTTTTTCTTAATAATTCTAATTTTCCCAAAGAAGGGACATTACAGTTGATACCTAGTACCTACAATTTTCATAAAATTCATGCATGTACATACACATATATTCTAAACTAAACATACAATGGCAGGAAGTGGTGCATAATGTAGATTCCAACTAGTAGGTGACTACAAATCCCTCCCTTAACCATATGAAAAACATCATATATAAAGTAAACATATAGGTACACCATACACATGCAGGTTGTTAGAGTAAAAGCATTAATTTAATTTAATTTATTAAATGAACTTTACTCCCTTCTTAATATTTTACTTTATGCACCTTTTGCATCTCTATTTGATAATTAATTAGTAATTATTAAATAGCTTTTACCTTTTAGGTTATCCTTTGTAACTTTTAGGTTACCCTTTTGGTTTTCGATCTCCTTGTATAATGATTGAATTTTTGTAATTATCTTACATCTTTTATTTTTTTGAGAATACATTTGCATAATTTTTAGAGAAAACCCTTACTTCCTCTTGTCTTTTTCTTCTTTGTGATAGGTTTTTACATGTAGGTATTTTTTAGGCTTTTCTAATTTGTATTGCTCAAATCCTTCATGGTATCAGACCCAGATTTGCTATAGCTTGTTTAGTATTTGGAGAAACAAGAGAATGAGGTCCTAATAGAATAGGTCTAGAGTTTTTTGGGTATTTCTTGTACAAACAAGGGGGTCATTGATTTTCAAAGCATGTTAAGGCCAAATAAATGTCATGGTTGGATCCAAAAGGCATCAAAACCACTATTTTCATATAAAGTTCATCCATTTAGGACAATTTTGATCCATGAGGAAAAGTATTTTTACACAGCAGGGTCGTACAACCTCTACACACAAATTGAGAATTTAAAATTTATATATATATATATATATATATATATATATATATATATATATACAAATACATTGTGGTTATAAAAAAATGCAGCAATTTTATCATAACCACAGTGGTTATTCAAACTACATGGGGTGACTACTTCAAACTACGATGATTTGAACACCGACATCACTTCAAAGCCACTGCTTTGCCCACTAGCTACCACTGTGCCTCCCACAGGTGGCTCCACTGACATTGCCTCCTACAAGTGGTTCCACCACCCTCCAGTCACATGGCTGCCACCACTACTCCACTCAAAGGATGGGTTGTATATTTTTAATTTTTAATTTTTTTTATAATAACATTCTTTTTTATGCTCAATGGGGGGCCTTGTTGTTATTTTGTGATATCTTGAGCATATTGAGGTTGTGTTTGATCTAAAAGAAGTTCTGGGAAGTTGGTTCTAAGATGGAGATAGTGAAATGAGAATTTTTGAGATTTTTTTCTAGATTGATACCTATTTTGGTGCTTGAATTCTATTGATGACTTCTATCTTTTAAGGGCCATAACTTCTTCATTATAGATGCATTTTTCATTCCAAAAAAGCGTCAGAAAGCTCTTCTTGAGAACTTTCTAGATTCTCTATAATTTTTGCAATATTTTATATTGAGTATTTTTTATTCATATCTAAATTTTTTTCTCTTCTCTCATTTATGCAATCCATTTGTAAGTTGGGGTTTGGTTTATTGCATTGTGGGGGGAATTTTTATATTATTTTATGTTATTATATTAATATATCAGAAAACTTGAAAAACCCTTTCTAAAACAATGGTTGAGACCACTTCTTCTCTAGATCTTTTGACCCATCACACTTATCACACTTGGAAGACCTCGATGTCTTGGCTTTTGTAGTCAAGAGGCTTGTGGTCATGTTTAGATGTCACACAACCTATTTCATAGAGACATTTTAAAGTCATGCAACATAGAAACAAAATGGATGAGGCAATTGGATTAATTGTATTATAGGTGTCAGATAGTCTACAATTTCATCTAGATGGGTGCAATACCCCTCTAGCCATGTGGACCAAACTAGAACGCTTGTTTGGAACTATGAATGAGTTTAGGGAACTTTAGATAGAGGCATAGCTTATCTCTCTTGTACTAGCTTCCTTTCCAACTATTGATGACTTCTTGATTAAGTTTAATCAATAGAGATTTGTATTGCAGGGTTGTGGAAAGATGAAGATTAATATTGAGTGCATCTATTTGATTCTCTCTAAGCTTTGAGGGAATTTTTTAGATATTTTCTTCCACCTTCTATTCCACCAAAGATTCTATGGGGAATAGATTTTATATGCCTACTTTTGAGGTCTTTTGTGATCACTTGACTAGAGAGTAGTCAAAGCTTACACAGTTGGATACTATAATTGGTTCTAAGACAAATGCATTGGTAGCTCAGACATCTACAAGAAAGCCAAAGAAGAAACTAAAGCATAAGTTAGAATCAGTAGGTTGTGAGAGTTCCTCCAAGCCTTCCTCCAAATCAGATGCTTAAAAGCCCTCTTAGAAGGGTAATAATTCTAAGTTTGGAAATTCTTCCTCCAAGACTAAGAAATAGACAAGTGAACCTTGCAGTTTTTGTGGCAAGGAAGGACATCTAGTTTGCAAGTGTTGGAAATGTCTTGAGGCATTAGAGGAGGCCATGCAAAATTCTATTATTTCTTCTTTGAAGCCTCCAAATCCACCTATAGGGAAAGGAAATGCTCTTTCTACATGAGCATTATCATCTACAACTTCTTGGATTCTCGATTTTGAATCTTCCCATCATATGACACACTCACCTAAATTGGTTATCTCACTTGCTCAAAGTGTTACTACACAAATTGTAGTTGGCGATCCTTCTCAACTTTCAGTCAAAAGCTCAAGAACTATCTCTTTAGAAGGTGTTTCACTACATGATGTTCTCTTGGTTCTAGCCATTTCTATGAACCTCCTATCTATCTTTTAGATTTTTCATTTAGGCTCTAGAAAGAAAATTGAATTCTCACCACATGATGTGGTTATTTAGGAACTCCATGATCCTAATTTGGTTATTGCTATAGGGATGTTGATCTTCATTCTCATTTATATTAGTTTGATGGCTTTGAGAGCTTTGATTCAATAAGTATTTCTCTCATTGCTCATGCAGACACAGTGAGCAAGCTTTGGCATGAGTGTTTTGGCCATGTCAACTACAAATATCTACAACAGATGAGTACATAGGAGCTAGTGATTGGGTTACCTCAAATCTCTTGTACCGATAGTGTGTGTCAAGGTTGTGCACTTGGAAAACATCACATAGATCCTTTTCTGACAGGTAGATCCACATGTGCTAAGGCACCATTGGAGTTGATACATAGTGATCATATGTCATTTCTTACTCCATCTTTTTTATGTGCTCAATATGTGATCACCTTCATAGATGACTTCTCTAGATGCACATGGGTGTACTCTCTAAAGTAAAAGTTTGATGTCTTTGATTCCTTTTGAATCTTTAAGACATTTATGGAGAAGCAGTTAGCTCTTTCTATTAGGTGTATATGCACTAACAATAGGGGGAATATGTGAATCAGTCTTTCAAAGATTTTTGCACTAAGCATGGTTTACAACATCAGTTCTATATTCCCTATATGCCTCAACAAAATGGGGTTATAGAGAGAAAGAACAAGACATTACAAGAGTTAGCCAATTATATGATACCATTTTGAGTTATGAGTTCTTTATTTTGGGTTGAGGCTATCAATTGTATCAACTATATTTAAAATTAGATGTCATAAAAGGCATTATGACACTTGACTCCTAAGAAGGCTTAGATTCATGTCAAGCCCAATGTTTCTACTTTCCACATTTTTAGTAGTGAGGCTTGGGAATTTATTCTAGATGCTTAGTGGAAAGCCATGGTGAAGAAGAGTCGACCACTCTTTTTTTTTGGGTTCTATGAGGATGTGAAGGCATATAGGTTATTTGGTCCTGATTCAAGAGATGTCTTGTTTTGACGAGATGTCTAGTTTTATGAGTGTTATTCTCCAGTGGATCCTCCATCTCCAACTTCTTCCTTGCTACCCAATACTTCCTCTACTCCTCTAGAGGATTACATATCCTTTGAGAAAGATATAGATATTGATTCCCCTTCACCACCTCCACTAGATGCTCCATGAGTGCCCAAGTGGGCTCATGATACTATTGATGTAGTTGGATCTTTGGCAGGTGATCCTACAGATACTCATCACACTTGTTCTTAGAGTAGTGGTAATGGCCTTTTAATTCATTCCATTTCAGATGATCCTTAGAGTTTTTCACAAGAGACAAGACACTTAGAGCCAATAGGCCTATGGATGAGGAGTACTCTTCTTTGATGAAGAACCACATATAGGATCTTTTTCCTCTTCTAAAAGGAAGAAAGTTGGTTTGGTGTCATTGGGTGTACCATACAAAGTATGTTATAGATGGTTCTATTGATAGGTACAAGGTACATCTTGTTGTAAAGGGTTTTTTATAGGTTGAGGGTATTGATTACTCTGAGACCTTTTCCCCTATTGCCAAGATGAATTCTATTCACCTTGTACTCTCTCTAGTAGCTTCAAATGGATGGACAGTTTTTCAAATGGATGTGAAGGGTGTCTTTTTGCATGGAGACCTTCATGAGGAGATCTATATGGAGTAGCCTCATGGTTTTGTGTAGGAAACTTATTTGGTATGTTGGATTTGAAGGTCTTTATATAGTCTCAAATAGGCCCCTAGGGCTTGGTATGAGAAGATGGATTCCTTCTTGCTTGCTTCACAGTTCACTCAGTGTCATTTCAATCCTACAATTTACATTCAACGTCATGGGGCTGACTTATTGATACTTGTGCTTTATGTTGATGACCTCATCACCACAAGAAGCTCAATCTCCATGATATAGAGTGTTAAAGAAGCATTTGGAGAGCAACTTGAGATGATAGACCTGGGGCCTATAGGTTGTTTAGTCTTTGGATGGGATAGCCATAGTCTAGTAGAATTATGCTCTTGATATGCTTCAAAGATTTGGAATTCTTGATTGTAAACCTACTCCCACACCTTGTTATTCAGGTGTTGTTTTATCTATCACTTGCTCTACTCTTACAATGGATTCCACTCTTTACAGATAGTTTATGGGTAGTTTTTTGTACCTCACATACACACATTTTGATATTTCCTTTATGGTTTGACTTATCTCTTGATTCTCCCATGATCCTCATGAGATTCATTGGCAAGCTTCCAAACATATCTTGAGCTATATTAGAGATACAACATGTTATGGCATTCACTACACATTAGGGAATCCTCACATTGTTGGTTTCATAGATTCAAATTTGACTCATGATATTGATGATCATAATTCTACTTCTATTTTTGTATTATGTCTTGGTTTTGGTCCTATCACATGGTCTTGCAAGAACCATGCTCACAAATTATGATCTGCAAAGATAGAATACATGGCATATGTTTTAGTTAGTCAAGAGGTTTTGTGGCTTTGATATTTGATGACAGAATTTGGATTTTCTCCTAATAGTCCCACCATTTTGTGGGAGACAATTAAAGTGTTATACACATTACATGCAACCTAGTTGAGAATTAGTAGACCAAGCACATTGAACTTCACATGCACTTCATTAGGCATCTCATTTAGGATGGTGTCTTGAGCTTGGAGTACATTCCTATTGCGAGCAAGTTGTAGACATCTTCATTCAACCTTTTTCATCCCCACAATATCTTTAGCTACATCCTATGCTTGGAGTGAAGGACATTTTCCTTGGGGGTTCTCAGTGATGAGTTCTTCCTTCTTTCTTTTTCTTCTATCTCTTTTTGGAGTAGAGTTTTTCCCACTAGGTTTTCTCAATTTCTCTATTTCATAGAGATTTGGTTGTGATTGGCTACCTTATCAAGCCTTATTGTCAGGACCTAAGTTTTCATTGTAGTTTCCTTTCTCTTTTTGCATTATTTCTCATCTTAAGGGGTTTTCTTAGAGTAAAAGCATTAATTTAATTTCATTTATTAAATGTTCTTTATTTCTTTCTTAAGATTTTACTTTATGCACCTTTTGCATCTTTATTTAATAATTAATTAGTAATTATTAAAAAGCTTTTACATTTTAGGTTACCCTTTGTAACTTTAAGTTACCCTTTCAGGTTTCGATCTCCTTGTACAAGGATTGATCTTTTGTAATTATCTTACATCTTTTCTTTTTCTAAGAATAAATTTGCATAATTTTTAGAGAAAACCCTTGCCTCCTCTTATATTTTTCTTCACTGTGATAAGTTTTTACATGCAAGTATTTGTCGAGCTTTGTGGATTTGTCTTCCTCAAATTCTTCATAGGTATGTGGTAAATATCCATAAAAAATGCATACCAATAATCCGTCTAACTATCATCATGAAATAACTAGAATCATTGTATACAATCATCATCAAATCATAATCATGCATACATGAAATAACTAGTACCAAAGTAATCTCACCATATAATCAATTGAGTATGAAATGATATACAACAATGTGAAAATAAAATACCACTAAACATCAAACATAATCATAAAGATTGAATGAAAGAGTTTGACAATAATAATTTAAAAGAAAACTAGGGGTAGGCACTAAACACCTTTAAGATGTACTTCTCTTCTCTAGGTTGTTTCGAAAACTTCAAGTCTAGTTGCAGTCTATCTCAACATGTCCATAATAACATTATTTTCATTTTTGATACCTCAATCATTTTGACAATAGTTTCTATAATAATTATAACCTTCTACAAGTTATATGTTGATAACCAAGTCTTCCACCCTACAACCAATCTTATATAAGGTTTTACATGATCCCAAACTTTTCCAACAAATAAAAGTTCATTCTGATACCACCTAACACAAGATAGGAGGGGATAGTTTTCACTTCCCAATGATGAGACAATATTCATTCAGTATTTCAGACATGAGACCTACCTGGTTGTAGCCATATACATTCAAATTACAATCACTGAGCTTAAGAGCTTGATCTTACAGAGCCAAAACTTAGTATTTTCCTTCTATATAACTTCATTTTATTTTCCTAATCATAGATCTCTACTTATATAGCCAACAAGACCACAAGTTAGCTCGACAAACAACTTATTACAAATTATAGGTCTTCGCCCAAAGGGAAATTCAAAAACCTTACAATAAAGAAAATAAACTTTCGTAGGAATAAGGATAGGTCCACACATGATCCAACAAGAGGTTACCAAGAGATGTCAAACAAAACCTTGCAAAAGCTAAACTTGCACATTACTCAATTTTCTAGGAAATTAGCAAACCACAAAAATAGAGAAGGATAACTTCTGTAATGATGGAATTATTTCTTGTGAGATTAGGCAAAGGATCCATGATAGGTACACTTTAAGGAGCTAACTATGCAGATAGAGAAAATAAGAACATCAATGACCATTCCTTCAAGAGAAAATAAAAATGATGAAAGGAAATTATTTTGGTCAATACAAGATTTCCAAAGTACACAAGATGCTCCTACATCGACCACCATTCTTTTTATTCATGTGTCTATCACAATTTTGACAAATGTGGGTAGTGTTCAAAAAAAATTGCCTTGTAAAATTTAACAGAACAATAGGCATCCCATGGCATATCAAAAATGTCCAATGATTATTTTTCTCAAATGGATTAGTGTATTATAATGTTCAAATATACAATTATATAATCAAACTTGAGTTTTCTTGTGTACCTAAGAAAAAGTATGAATAATAACATTATAAGATGTTGTGATTTAAAATGGTTGTGGAAAAATAGATGTAGAATGGGACAACAAGAATTGATGTCTATATAGGATTGAGTGTGAAATTTGAAATGATTGTATCAGATCATATAAATTATGTAGAAGCCTAGTTTATTATTGCATGCTCCTATAATTAATTGAATCTTAAACAATGAAATCTACTCACATTTTTATTATGTCAATTGAGGGAAGATGACATTATTTATTTTTGGTTAAGTAGAAGACACAAAATATATAGTTGACATTCGTAGGAGTACTAGTACATTTTTTACGAACTAGATACTAAAAAGTGGCATCATTTTTTATTATGAAATAATTATTCTTACTAAGAAAATTGTTAAATTGTTGATTTATAACATTGTCAATAAGTTGTATTAGTTTTTTTCAAACATTTGGAAAATATATTTGCACCTAGTATAATTCCGATAATCTAAAATTAATAATAATCTATGGTGCATCAAGCAAATTCAAGAATTTGTTCATCACATATGTTACACATTTCCAAAAATACTTTGTATGTTCTGTGCAACATTGGAATAGACATTTAATGTAGGTTGAATATTGAAATAATTTTTAATATTGGTAAGCCTTTAGCATCAAATAGAAAATGAATAGAACAAGGTTATGTGAAATTATGGTTTTAGAGACACATGATTTACACAATACCACTTTGCAGTTTGTACAAGATGATTTTTATAAAATGAAGAACATGAGTAGTTGTTGATGTTGATGCTTGTAATCTTTGGCTAGTTGGAGATCAAGAGTGTGTTGAAAATATGAGAGGAAGTATGGATTTGGGTGTATGGTTATATGATTCTTGTTAATATTTCACATACAATGCAATTAGGGAGTTTATATTATAGAAGTCTTGCATTGAGACTCTACAAGTATATTGTAAGCTTGTTCATAGTGATAATATATTGAGTGTGATTTCTTTTAGAGACTGATTTTTTTCAAGGTACATCATTTTCCATCATTATAATATGTTTTTCTATTTTTATATAGTGTGGTTTTATAATAATTATTACATTTTTGCATATTTTCTTATCTCTTATAGTTATAATTTTTTTTAAAAAAAATCTTCCATTTAGTGTCATATGTAGTTGTCAAAATGTGGAAGGAGATATGTGTGGTATTCTAATCCTTGGTAGGAGAGAAATATTGTGAATAGTTGAACCCATGGCCTTGTGAGAAAATAATGAATTCATTTTCAAGGTTATAGTTGTATGTGCAAAATTGAGTTGTTAGAGATGGGGTTTGATTATGTTTTGATAAGTATGCATTTTATTTGGTTTTTTAATCTAAATGTTTTGAAAAATATTTCATTGGAATTCCTCTTAGAATAACATATAGTTCATCATTGAGTCTAGATGATTTGAAAAAAATGGATCCATAGATAACACATTTTTTATGAAGCTCATTTATGTCTAATTTACCTCACATTATCACACTTTTCCATGCCATAAGGATCACCAATTCAATTTTCATATCATAAAATGTCTTTCTACAACATACTTTGTACTTTATTAAATAAAAATAATGGTTTCAATTATTTTAGGCAATATAAGAGAAAATAAACATTTTATTGTACTTATTAATATCCATTACCATAATTTAGTTATAGATATTGTTAATAATATCTCTAATAGTAACACCAATGGGAAAAAAGAGTTTTAAATATGGATTCATTATCAAAAAAATCAATGTATTTTAAATCAAATTGATTTTGTTTTGTATTATTTTAATAATAGTCATTTTCTAGGCTATTATTTTCTATACAATAATTATCTTGTCACAATTAATGACTTTTTGGTTTTGTATTACATGGTTAGGAATGACTAAAGATCATATGATTCTATAATTCTAATTGGCTAGTTTTAAGTCATAGGATATTAAAACTATAAGATCCATAACATGCAAAGGAGGGTAGTGCAATGGTTTTCTAAAATTAATAATAATATATAGTTCACACTTTGAGAGGATTTCATTAATCATATACACCAAGTGGATAAAGAGAAGGACCATTATCAAAAAATGTTAATGATATTTTCTTATATTACTTCTTGTGTGTTTTCCTCTTGTAGCCAACTAAGTAAGATTTGAGGAAGGTTTCAAGTTATTGATAATAAATTGATTCACCCTACCTCATAATACATTCATTAGTGAGTGAAAGCTTGGATCCTCTAAAAAAAAAATCTAATAACTTGACTTAAAGGTCAAAATGATGAAGAGGGAAGAACCAAAGTTCTCAAAGGAAAACTATGGCCTATGGTGTGGAAAGATGAAGTTGCATCTCATAACATTGGGAGACACATATTGGAAACACATTGAAACCAAGTATGTCCAACCCGCACCACCGCTTGATGAAGATCAAACAAAGGAGAAGGAGATCCATGTTGGTACCATGGATGTACTAGTAAGCACACTATCTTATACTAAGTACTCTGAGGTAGAAGAAATTGAGATTGTTTATGTAATTTGGGAAACGATTAAAAATATTTGTGGAGGAGACAAGCATGTCCAAGAGGAAAAGGAAAATATCCTGAAAGGAAAATTAAAAAAAAATGAGGATGCAAGAAGGAGAGAACATTGAGAAATATAGAAAGATGATAAAACAAATGGTGATTATATAAGAGCTATTGGAGGCATACTAGAAGAAGATAATATAGTGAAAAAAAATATTGAGCATTGTGCAACCTTAGATGTAATGAAATAACCTGCACAATAGAAGAAATAATATGAAATATTATATAAATACTTGATAATAGCTAAGAGTAATAGGCCACTTCGAGGAGGAAACCTCCAAATATCTCCAATGAGAACACACTTCACAATATCATAATGAAATAAGACTCACAACCTCCTATATATACCTAAGTATGCTTAGGTTGAATAGCCACAACCCTTCATAACACCTAGGCTGACCTACCTACTTAAATTATAATATAATAATGATAACATGACTTAATTAAGGATTAAGATAGCCACAAGTTGACTATTCATAACCCTATATACAATAATATTAAGGGCGTAACATGCCCCCTCTCTTGAAAGAAGCATTTTCCTCAATGCTAACCAAGTGTGGAGTCTTTCGAATGAACTTCTTATCCTCCCATGTGGCTTCTTCAACTAGTAAATTCTTACATTGGATGATATATTGAGTTAGGCTTTTGTTCCTCAGCTTCTTCATGTGTGTTTGAAGAATGCACTCTAATTCCAAAATTATTCTTCCTTCTTCATCAAGTTCTAGTAGTACTATTTGAGTAGGAATATTCTACACAATTACCTTCTTGAAACAAGAAACATGAAAAATTGGATGTATCTTTGTTGTTGGTGGAAAATCAAGCTTGTAGGAAACACTACCTATATATCCAAAATTGGGGGCCTCTGATCCTCACATACACTTCAACATAGTACTTACCTACAAGATCATTCCAGAATAAACATAGATTGTTTATCTAAAAGATCCAATAGAATGACCTGTTGCCTTTTAACTATAAGGATTTTGCCTATTTGTTCTCAGATTGAGAAGCGAGCAACTAGACCTTTTAGTATGAAGGATTTTATTCAACTGTATGATTGTGCAATTAATCTAGATGAGAAATGCAATTCTAATATAATAACAGATAAAAAAAATTGAGCTATATGATTTCATTTTAATCGATATGATATAAAAGCTAAGCAATGAAAAGCTATGAGAATAATTAAGAAAATTAGTATGCAATTTGATAGAGATTCAATGCAATTCAATTTTTTCAACCTCTATAGTAAGGGACTGAGAGCTTCTTAAATAGAATTCCCAAAATCCATCAACAGTCAAGATTAATTGGGATGAACGATTGAGATTAGAAGTGAGATTCAGTTAGAATGGAAAGTTTCCTTATGAAAAGGAGGTTAACTGATTTCTTTTTGAGTGGAATAAAGAATTAACTGATTTCTTTCCCTTTTGATTTCAATCAACTAAGAATTTTTGTTTCTAAACTGAAGATAGAATATTGGAGAAGATATTTGATTTAAGAAAATTAAATATGACCGCATAATTGAGTATTCTAAATTGAATAATTAAATTCACTAATTAAAATAATAATATTTAATTAAATAAGATATATTTAATTCCTTTGTACATTAGCTAAAGAAGTAATTTAATTTAATTAAAGTATAAACACTTATAACCAAATTAAATTTAATCAATAGGTTTAATGTAGCTAATTTGAGTCAATACTTAGGAATTAAATAAAGATCATGATTAATGCATATTAGGATTTTTTGCATTTGACACTTAGGTCAAGTAGCGAGTATCAGAATCAAAATTGCCTAGTAAAATAGGACTTAGATATGATTGAATAGACCAGAATTGGTTTAGCATGGAAATGTACCAATTTTGGGGTATTACATTTGCCCCTTTGAATGAATGTGTGAGCAACATGCTCGATTCAAAGAAATAATAAGTATGATGCATAGATCAAGAAATGAGATTGGTTCTAAAATTGATGATACAAAGACCAATTGATAAGCTTTTAAAGGTTATCTCCATAATAGAGCTTAACCTTAGGGAATCTAGATAGAACACCTAGATACCAAGATTGATAAGCTTTTAAAGATTATCTCCAAAATGGAGCTTAATCTTTAGGGATCTAGATAGAACACCTAGATACCTAGATTGACAAGCTCTTAAAGATTATCTCCAGAATGGAGCTTAATCTTAAGGAATCCAGATAGAACACCTAGATACCTAGATTGATAAGCTTTTAAATATTAACTCCAAAATAGAGCTTAATCTTAAGGGATCTAGATAGAACACCTAGATACTTAGACTGAGAAGCTTTTAAAGATTATCCCCAAAATGGAGCTTAATTTTAAGGGATCCAGATAGAACACCTAGATACCTAGATTGATAAGCTTTTAAAGATTATATCTAGAATGAAGCTTAACCTTAAGGGATCCAAATAGAACACCTAGATACCTAGATTGAAAAGCTTTTAAATATTATCTCTAAAACAGAGCTTAATCTTAAGGGATCCAGATAGTACACCTAGATACCTAGATTGACAAACTTTTAAAGATTATCTCTAGAATGGAGCTTAATCTTAAGGGATCTAGATAGAACACCTAGATACCTAGATTGATAAGCTTTTAAAGATTATCTCTAGAATGAAGCTTAATCTTAAGGGATCTAGATAGAACACCTAGATACCTAGATTGATAAGCTTTTAAAGATTATCTCTAGAACAGAGGTTAATCTTAAGGGATCCAGGTAGAACACCTAGATACCTAGATTGATAAGCTTTTAAAGATTATCTCTAGAATGGAGCTTAATCTTAAGGGATCCAGATAGAACACCTAGATACCTAGATTGATAAGCTTTTAAAGAGAATGGAGCTTAACCTTAAGGGATCCAAATAGAAAACCTAGATACCTAGATTGACAAGCTTTTAAAGATTATCTCCAAAACAAAGCTTAATCTTAAGGAATCTAGATAGAACACCTAAATACCTAGTCCATAAAGATAACAAAATCCAATCATGAGTCGTATAATCATTCTTAGAACAAGGCTTGATCCTTAGGAGTTGGGGTTTAGACTATCCCAATACTTTTCCATCAAACTCTGATAAGGACTACTATAAGATGTGATCAATTGATGAAAAAATGAAATAGATGACATAAATGTCAGATAGAAGGGAATAGGATGCCATGAGTGATGAGATACCTTGAGTGATGAGTGTTGGGATTATAGATGGAGTAATTGAGAGGGGGAGGGGGGGGAGGGTGAATCAATTACTACAAAAATAATTTCCTAGATTCCTTGGATGTCTTAAATAATTAGTTACTGCTGATATTTGGTAAAAAAAATGTTGTAACTTGGTAAATTAACTTGTTACTAATCTTCAAGTATTCATGCATGCAAAAGTAAATAAAATGAACACGAGAGACACTAGATTTAACGTGGAAACCTAATATGGGAAAAACCACCAAGTAACTAGCTACCAATTTTCACTCTTCTGAAGAGAGCCCTGTTAGGAGCCAACCCTGTTAAGGGTTACAATAAACACTATTAGGTGTGACCCTATTAGAGGATTTAATCACCCTGTTAGAAGTGGCCTTGTTAGAGGTCTTTAGAACAATTCAACTAAACTATCACCTTGTTAGAGGATTTACAAAATGGTTGTTAAACCAACTCTATTAAGAGATTTGAAATCAATACTACAATGATTAGAAAGTAAAAATGAATTGACTTGAATAGGATGCAAATGAATTTTCTGATTATAGATCTCTATTATGCACTATTAGATCCTTTTTGATCAAATATATGTTTGCTTCTCCTTAATGATCTCTGATCATCCTTCAAGATTCACTTTTACAATAATTAGTCTTCCTTCTCATTCATATCACATCAAATCCATTGCTTCCAATTAGAATTCACAACTTGACATCTCATATATACCATTCAAATTATCAAGTCAGCTCATTCATAAGTTAAATTTACCAACAAACCATACATCAGTTGGCTACAAATATTACTTTAAACAAATAAACTTTATTTCATAAATCAATGAAATACTTCATTGGCCAACCTTGCTTAGTAAATACTACTTCTAGAAATAATTTCCTAAGATAATCATCTTTACTCAGTTAACATTGAAACTTCTGCAAAATCCTTTGGCTACCGAGTTAACTTAGTATGAACTAAATTCCTTTGTTGTCCATGAGAGCTCGGTAAGAACTATTTCTGCCATATTTCCCTTTGATGATCAAGTGAGGTTGATAAAAACTAAATTTTTTTGTTTAACCTTGAAAGCTTGGTAACAATTTTCTGCTTAGTAGACACTGTAATCTTCTTTACTAACCTTCTGAGCTCGGTAGGCTTTGTCTTTTGCCTTGCTGACCATCTGAGCTTAGTAGACTCTGTCTTATGACTAATATGACATTTATGTAACATCAAAGACAACACATAATTGAAAAATTGTATCCAACAATGAGGATGTAAGATTCATATTGAGTTCAAATATAAATTCAATGATGCAATCATCCTGCCCCCTTGGGAGCAAAATTGAAAGATGACACACTAGAAATGTAATGTAGCATAGTATATTAAAAGATACTAAAGAAATCTAAGGTTTAGAACAACATAAAAGAGATCTGAACAATTAGAAGAAATATAGAAGAGATCATAATCATCAAAAGAATATAGAAGAGATCAAAATGATCTAAAGAAAAATAGAGGAGATGAGAATGATGAGAAAAATTTAGAAGAGATCAAAACAATCTAAAGACATATAGAAGAGATCAAAATGATTAGAAGAATTTATAAGAGATTAGAATGATCTGAAGATATATAGAAGAGATCAAAATGATTAGAAGAAATGTAGAAGCCAATTTGAAGTGATTTCGAGGTCTAAAAGACTAATTTTTACCAAAGTTTGACCAAATTTGACTTTTTCTAGAATTTTTGGAAGGTTGAAGAAAGTATGATTTGAAAAGATTTCAAGATTCACAAAGTATAAAAAAAAATGGACTACATAAATGTTCAATCGCATTGGTCCCAAAATTTTAAAATAAAATTTTAAGCTATATAAGTGTGTTAGATTTCAAATTCAATCCTGAAAATGGATTCAGAGTAGTTAAAGTAGCCAAAGGGGTGGCTAATCAATCATTTGTGCAGTTGCAAAAAAAAACATGATACTTTAAAGATGTCAAGAATTCCTCATCATGAAGGAAGTAAATCTACAATTGAACCATATGTATATGCAATGCAATCTTATTCTAGATGCAATCTTAAACTAGATGCAACTCTAGGTATAGTTACCAAGCTTTGAAAATTATCATCACTAAGCATAGAGTGAAATTCCATATGTCATACAATTTCCACTAACATTGCAATCATGGAAATATGAATAGGACATATGTTCTAATTTTTTTGAGATTAAATGTAAGCATTCAAGGCACAAGAAGCTAGAATGACTAGAATATTTGTCCCTTTTAATAGAGCAAGTTAACATAAGAATTAGAGCATAAACACTAAGATGACTAGAATGGTTCTTGCATGTAGAGAAACCAAAAACATGAGAGATCCTTCTTATGCTAAGTAATCAGTAAGTATTCTATCTGCAATGACTCTTATACTCATAACCTAAAACATAAGTGTGCTAGATATACTCGTAGTGACCCATACATTCACTTAGTAGGATGAGTATTAGTATTTATTGTAGCATGAAGAGTTCACTCCAACAAGCAAGGAGAAGAACCAAACTCACTAATTTATCCATATAAAAGGAGTTGAGGTACACACAACCATCCAATACGAGATGGAGGCTCTTATAGTGGACACCCCTTTTATATGGGTGCTTCAAATTATTTGGAACTAAACCACAAGTAGAAAGAAAAGAAAAGGTCATTCCCCCAGTCCTTACTTCTCTAGTTGAAAAGGACATCATCAACTTGCTCAAAGAGACATGATGAAGAAAAAGTGAAACAAACAAAGAAAAGCTCAACATATCCCAAACAAATTCATTGTTTTTGGGTTTAGTATTTTTTGTATTATAGGATTGATGTTAGGTGTCAATTTTTAGAACATGTTTGAAAGAAATCTCTTCAATAGGTGATGACATTAGATAGACACAATCAGAACGACTAGTAACTAAAGTCAAAGAGGAAGCTTTTGTGTTAAGATCCTGAGTAGGACTAAGTGATAATAGATAGACATAGTCAGGACAACTGGTGACTGACACAAGAGAGATCTTCCATGAGGAGAATCTTAGCCATGATGCCATTGATAGTAGGTAGATGTAGTTAGAAAAACTAGTGACTATCATGAAAGAGATTCTATGAGGAGAATCTCAACAAAGAGTGATAGTAGTGATAGTAGGAAAACATAGTTAGAAAAACTAGTGATTATCACGAAAGAGATTCTATGAGGAGAATCTTGACAAAGAATGACACTAGCGACAGTAGGCAGACACATTTAGAATAACTGGTGATTGTCACAAAAGACATTCTCTGAGGAGAATCTTCATAAAAGAGTTCCACTAGCAATAGTAGGAAGATACAGTTAGAACAACTAGTGATTGTCATGAAAGAGATTCTATAAGGACAATCTCGACAAAAGAGTACCACTAGCGATAGTAGGCAGACACAGTTAGAACAACTGGTGAATTTTGCAAAAGAGATTCTATGATGAGAATCTTGACAAAAGAGTGCCACTAGTGATAGTAGGCAAACATAGCTAGAACAACTAGTGACTGCCATGAAAGAGATTCTATGAAGAGATTCTTGACAAAAGAGTTCTACTAGCAACAGTAGGCAGATGTAGTTAGAACAACTAAAGATATTCTATGACCCTAAAGGGTGGTGCCCCCAAGTTCTAACAAGATTCAATCCATGGATAAATGAGTGAAAGTAGCAAACTAAAGTAGGAAAGCAACAGTATAGGAAGCAAGAAGATGTGCTACAAGATATGGTAGTTGAGCAAGAGGTGCTTATTTACTAGGTTTTCACCTTCATGGTAGAGATTCTATTTTTTTGGTATTTTCTTCTTTTAAAATTTATTTTTAAATTTTTTGAATTTTTCAAAAAAATTAGTACTACCAAGGTGCCTATTGCTAGGTTTTCACAAGGGTAATGATTTTTTTGAGGAACTTTTTGCAATTTTTAGACTTTTTCAAGACATTTAAGTATATACAGAGAGCTTCTTAGATTAGATTAGTTGTAGAACCACTTCAGGTGAGAGTGTTGATGGGCTCATTGAGCACCTCTCCCTTAGTTGTAGAAATCTAGTAAGCATCAAATCCAAACACTATAGTGACTATGTAAGGACTAACCTAGTTTGGTTTGAACTTCCCTTTGTGGACCCATTGTTGCTGATTCTTAGGGTTCTCTCTTAGGACAAGATCACCCAGTTGGAAGTCACATGGCTTAACTTTCTTATTATATCTTTTGGACATACATTGTTGATAAGCTTGAAGATAATCGCACGCCACTTTTCAAAATTCATCTAACAATACTAGCTCTTGAAGCTGAGATATACTGTATTCATCATCAGTAATGAGGTCCTTCATAGAGATTCTTAGAGTAGGAATCTCAACCTAAATTGGTAGCACAACATCTGCTTCATAGACCAAAGAAAAGGGTGTTTTACCATTGAATTTCTAATACTTGTTCTATATGCCCATAAAGATGGATTAATATGAAGGTGCTAGTTCCTTCTAGACTTACTAACTATGCAATGCAAGATCTTAAGGATCACCTTGTTGGATGCCTCTGCTTGGCCATTACCTTGGGGGTAATAGATAGAAGACCAGTGTTGTGTAATTATGAACTTTTTTCATAACTCCTTGATGTATTTTTTTTAAAATTTTCCTCCATTATCAATAATAATGGAGGAAGGTACACCATACTTGCATATGATGTAGTTTGTGATAAACAAAGCTACAATTTTTCCATTTGCTATTGAGAGAAGTAATGCCTCTACCCACTTTGTGAAGTAGTCTATAGCTGTAATAATCAACTTATGTTCATTAGAAGAAGATGGGTGAATTTGACCCACAAGATGAGAGGCCCATTGTTCAAATGGCCATAGTGTGTCAAATGGAATCAACTCCCTAGCTAGAGCATGAATCAAATTCCCATGGAGTTGGCACTATTTGTAGGGCTTGGTGTACTTGATTGCCTCTTACTTCATATTTGGCCAACAGTAACCAACTCTAATAAGTTTACGAGCTAGTGTCAAGCTATTTGAGTGAGACCCCCAAATACCCTCATGAACATCAATTAATGCACGTTTGGACTCTTTGGATTCTAGACACATAAGGAGTGTTCCATCAAGACCTCTCCTAAACAAGTTGTTAGAAATAATGACATATAGATTTATAGATAAGGGGGCATTTTTCATTCCAGGTTAGATTGTTTGGAATAGTTTGGTCATGCAGATAGGAGTATATGTGATGGTAGTGGAATGAATCTTATCCTACAATAGAATAGATCATTCTAGATTTAGGGGTATCATAGGTAGGGTAGAGTAATGTTTCCACCAGGAACTCATGCTGAATATCATTCTCTAGCATCTGTAGCAAAGAAGCTAGAGTAGCCATGGCATTAGCTGCTTTGTTATCTACTCAAGAAATTTGTTGAAAAGTGATATGAGCAAAGTATTTCTTCATATCATCAACCATGTGTTTGTAAGGAATTAATTTCTCATCCTTTGTATGATACACATCATTAACCTAGTTGATTATGAGCTGAGAGTCCCCAAAGATGTTCAACTGATCCACTCTCCATTCAGTTGCAGTCTTCATGCCATTAATTATAGCCTCATATTCTATAATGTTGTTTGTACAAGGAAACATAATCTTATATGCCTTGGGGAGTGAATACCTCTATGGTGTTATGAAGATTAACTCAACACTAGATCCTTGTTGTGTGAAGGAACCATCAAAGAACATCTCCCACATTTTGTGTGTGAGTGTCAAAATTGATTCATCAAGAAAATTGATGTTCATTGGGAGAAGACTTTGCATAGGTGCATTTTCTAGCTGATCCGCAATCACTTGTCCCTTGATAGCTTTTCATTCAACATATTGAATGTCAAACTTGCTTAGTATCATGACCCACTTAGCTAACCTCCATTTTAGAGATGCCTTACTAAGTAAGTACTTTAGTGGATTAATTTTAGCCACCAACTGTGTAGTGTGAGTGAGCATGTAGTGCCTCAACTTCTTGGAAGAAAAGACAACTACTAAGCAAGCTTTCTTGATGATACTATAATTCATCTCATAAGAGATCAGCATGTGACTTAGATAGTAAATTGCTCTTTCCTTGTTATCACTATATTCTTGAGTGAGTAAGATACCTAAAGAAGTCTATAAGCCAAAGATGTACAAAATCAGAGGCTTCCCATAGATAGGAGGCATCAAGATTAGTGGATTAGCAAGATATTATTTTATCTATGTCAAGATTTGTTCATAATCCTGGCTCCAATTATATTTCACACATTTATGTAGAGTCTTAGTAAAATGTTGTGGTCTGTCTATCAACTATGAGATGAATCTGTGAATAGATTGAAGTCTTCATTGTAAACCTCTTATTTGACTGATATTACGAGGTGGCAGAATATCCATAATTGCTTGGACTTTCTCTAGATCCACCTCAATTCCCTTTTTAGACACAATGTATCCCAATAGTTTCTTTGATGTGATGCCAAATGTGCATTTCTTAGGATTAAGCCTGAGAATAAATTTTTCCATGCAATCTAGGATAGGTCCCAAATCTTGCAGATGAGTATTGTGTTTTGCGCTTTTGACCAAAGTATCATCCACATAGTCCTCCATGGTCTCATGCATTATATCTTGGAAAATTTTAGTGACTACTCTTTGATATGTAGCACCATCATTTTTCAAGCCAAATGGCATCACATTCCAACAAAAGGTTCCCCATGAACATGTAAAATTAGTATTTTCTTAATCTTCTAGTGCAATTTTGGTTTGATTATAACTAGAAAATCCATCCATGAGTGAGTACATCTCATGTCTTGTTGTCGTATCCACTAACATATCAATGTTAGGTAGTGGAAAATCATCCTTAGAACATGCTAAATTGAGATCACGGAAGTCAATACAAACTCTAATAAATTTGTTGTGCTTGGATACTAGAATAATGTTTGATATCCATTCAATATAATCAATAGCATGGACAAAACCAACTTTCATAAGTTTCTCCAATTTAGCTTTGATGAGCAATGCAATATTAGAATGCATTTTCCAAAGTTTTTGTTTAAATGGTTTAATTCTTGGTACAATAGGAAAGTGATGCATAATAAGATGAGGATCTAATCCAGGCATATCTGAATATGTCCACGCAAAGTTTATCTTCTTCTCTCAGAAGAAGGAAATGAATTCTTCTTTTTCTTTTGGAGATAGTAATTGTGCCAGATGTATCATGTGAAAATGTTCTTCTATACCCAAGTTGATTAGCTATGTTGGCTCTATCAACACTAATGATCTTTCTTGAAAATGACTAGGAAGTGCATAAAATATCTCATCGATGGACACCTCAGAGAGGTTTTCACCCTTGGATACATCTTTTTTTTTACTTTTTAAGGTTCTACCACTACCAAAATGTAGTTTTAACCATTAGACCTTCTATTTTTATTCTTTTTGATTGTATGAATGAGATATTTGATGTCAACTTTAGTCATATTGATGATTTGTTCATTAGTGGAAGACATTACTGGTTCAACAACATTTAAGTAGTAGACAAGAGCATAGTCATTCTAGAATGTAGGGACTTCATTAGATAAATTGGGATTCTAGTCTATAAGCTCTAGATATGTGAGTGAGAGAGTGGTGGCAGGTTCAATTGCATTCATGATATAATCATTAAATGCTTGGACAAACAATTCAAGACCTAGTGCAACTTTGTCCACAAGCGTGTTTGAATACCTTTGAGTACTAACATCATCAACTAAAGATTCAAGGACACTACTCAAATTAGACCCATCTAACCTAGCCCTAGATGTTTTACCTACTCCAAGTTGGTTTTCATAAACATGAACTTTATCAATGTCTTTATCTATACTTGCTTCTGAAAGGGAGTCAAATTCATATTCCTTAGAATCGGTGCTACATGACGACAGACTATAGAGTTCCCCAATAGTGATAGGGATATATTATCCTTCATCATCTATATTTTTGCATAGGTACTCAACACGTAATGCCTGACTAGACTCTTCCTATTCTGAATGGGCATGGTGTGAATTAGTATTGTCCTCAGAAGAATCACTAGTACCATCCATAGTGTTGACACATGGCACAAAGTCATCAGGTTCAACAAAGAATTTAGCAAGACCACGAGGAATAGGATAAGGATAAGGATCCTCATCATCAGTATTATCTTCTTGAACATTAGACTCAACTTGTGACTCATTTTTAGATGAACTCTCAGGTTCTGGTATGAATTTATTAATCCCTAAATGAAAGGGAACCTTCTTAAAACCTAAACTAGATGTATCTTTATTTCTCTGATATATTGGTTGAACAAGATCAATTACAACATTTTTGTTGCATCCAACAAGACCAACTCCCTTATAGCCAAAGTGTTTCATGAGTTGAAGACCAAGGCCATATTTCTCAGGAGTGGTCTCTCGAGTCTATTCTGTGAGGTCAACAGAAGTCTCCTCTTTGTAAATCCATGCAACAATGGCTCTATTTTCACTTTCATCCTCTAGGGGGATGGTAACTTTGATAAAAGTACCATTATAATTAGTTTGAGGTGTCAAAACCAATGGCTTCTTTGCCTTAGATGGTCTCCCATAATGATGGTGAGATTTAGGAAGAGATGTCAATAGCAGCACTAGTTCTATGTGATATCCACCCATTCTAGTTTCTTTTAGTTGGAGTGACTATTCAATTTTCTTTAGCTTGTCAACATGATGTTTGGAAGATTCCCTATTAGTAGGTACAAAGTTTTTAGTAGCTTTCAACATGTTATAGGTATAGCTTGTACTTGCAGGGATAGTAACTTTGGAGCCATAAAATGAAAATTTGATGCATTAGTGATAAGTGGATGATACAACATGCATCTCATGTATCCATGGTCTTCCTAGAAATATATTATAAGCCAATGGTATATCAAGGACCTGACAAGTGGCATCCTTTTCTACAGGACCAACACAGAGGGGCAACACCACAAGACCTAGAGACTTTTGCTTGACTTTGTCATACACTTTGATAGTGATCTTGTAACAAGGATCAATAGACTCCTCAAAATAGTCTAATTGTCTAAATAGAGTAGTAGAGACAATGTTAAACCTTGCTCCATTATCAATGAGTACCCGAGGGACATGTGTTTGATGTATCATGACCTCAATATGTAGAGGTTGATTGTGTGGATGACTCAATGAATTATCATCATCCTCAAAGAAGGACATATAGTAAGGTGAGGTTAGATGACCTACCATAGATTGAAATCACTCAAGATCAAGATCTTAAGGAACATATCCCTTAGTGAGGGCTTTATCAAGAATCTACCTATGGGTAGGAAAGATTTTAAGTAGCTCAAAGATGGTGATTTGAGCATTAGTTTGTTTTAATTGATCAAGAACACTATAGCTGGTGGCTGCTAAATTTGTTGCAATTTTTGTACCTCTACTAGATGGACCACCAAGGGTTTTATCTTTATGTTGTTCAAGATCAAGAGTAGAAGGCATAGGGCCTCTGAGTACTAACTTGGCATGAGAATGTGTAATAGCATTGGCATAGTATTGTGAAGATTCATTGTTAGATGTGTGGGAAGTAGGGCCCCTTAAGACAAATGGTGTCTTGGGTTTATTGTTATCTTGCTTGCCCTTGATGCTAATAATGTCACAGTACTCAAAGTCCATAGGTTCAACCTTGTTTATCACATTATCATCATTAGAGTATGTATAGTTGACCTTGTTGTTAGGTTTTGGTTTTGAGCTCTCTCCTTTTTTATAACACACGAAGGGCTCCTTGAAAGCCTTATGATCTAAGTTCATGTTATGTCCGTCCACCACAATTTCACCATCATCAATCATGTTCTAGACTTTGTGACACAAGTTTATGTAGGTGCTAGTTCTATGTCCCTTATTTTGGTGGTATTCATAGAATGTGGTTTTGTTCCACCATGGTAGGTGTGGTTGTGGATCATAAGGATGAGAGTTGTCTAATGGTGAAATGATCTTGTTTTGTAGCAAGGTCTTGTAAACCACATCCAAAAGTTTACCAAGAGGTGTATACTCTTGTTTAAGTCATGTAGCCCATGAGTTCCTTAGTTTATTTCAAGATGCCTTGTTGTCAGGAGGAGGTTTCTCAACATTCTTTGTTGCATTGAGACTATCTGTGAGATTAAATGTTGTCTTAGTAGGTTTAGGAGTGATGTTGTCAACAACCCCATCATGTACAATTTCTTGGTTCTTTCTGACGTACTTAGGTTTGTCCTTGGCAGAGGTGGATCCTTGTTTTGTGTCCTTTTGAAGGATAAGTTCACCCTTTTTAACCATGAATTCCTCTATGCAGATAGCTTGTGTGACCATGTTCTCAAAGAATCATGGACATTGAGGTTGGACTCTATACCCAAAATTGGGTAGGAGATTATTAGTGAAGATGTCAAGCTTTTCCATTTCAGGAATCTTGCATGAATATTTGGTATAAATTTGTCTCCATCTCTGAAGGAATGTGAGGAAAGGTTCCCCAACCCTCTACTTAAGATTACACAAATATTATATGTTAATAGGGTGTTTAATGTTGTGAGAATACTGGTAGACAAATAAGTTAGCAATTTTATCAAACTTTTTGATACTAGAAGGCAAGTGTGAAAACTACTCCATAGCCTGACCACCTAGAATTCTTGGGAATAGATGCATGAGATATGTTTGATTATGCATAAATTCCATAGATAAGGCCCCAAATTCCTGAAAATGATCTTGGGGATCAATAGTTCCAAATTATTTTTCATACTTAGGTAGCTCTACTCCTCTTGAAAAAAGAGGCATGGCTATACTCTTGTCAAATGGGAACGAACAAAGAGCCTCTAAGGTGTATGTTTTTGCGGGTGTGTCTTTATCACGCATCATTTGGGCTAGTTGATCTTGCATTATTTTTAGTTATTTTTGGAGTTTGGAAGTCTCAATTTTCTCTTCAAGCATGATGATAGTTTCTACTTTGAAATGGTGTGGTAGCTTAGCTCCCTATTGGGCAAGTTTGAGAAAGTAGTTTTCTTTCTCTTCGTTGAGCAAGATTTCCATGACCTTTTGAAAGTTTTTTTCATTATGACACTTTTCTATATGTTCAGGAAGTAATTCCACCTCTTCCTCCTCTTCATTAATGTAATGGTCCTTTCCTTTGTCATCCCTAGATTCTTCCCCCTCCTTGCACAAAGTTTATGCCTCCTTTTGAAAGTGAACCGGGTAGCAACTAACTAAAAGTTTTTACTTGGCTTCCATTTGTATTAATCCCCAGTGGATTCATAAGTGGAATTGAGACCAGCAGCCCACACCAACATTTGAAAGTGCACACACTTGACTAGCAAGACTGAGGCCAGCACTAGCTAGTGCAACAAACAAAGCCTCTTCTTGATATGTGATATCAGGAATGAAGAAGAGCATATTAACGTGGCTTTGGAGTTTTTTACTCTATAAAGCTTCTTTATTATAATGAGTTGGAATCTCCAGCAAAAGGAGTAGGCTCACTTGGGTCATTTCTTGAGGTTGGATCACTTCGACAGGCCCTCTAAAGGATGACTCAGACTGGTGGTGCAGATCTAAGGGTTCAAGTTTCTAATTTCCTTTGAGGGGAAAGAGCACACTACTCTACCTCATTTCACTTCCGAAACACACAAGAAATATTAATCATTGAGTTAGCTTAATCGATCCCACCTTGGCCTATTTCAAGACTTTGATCCCCTAAAAGGATATCATCATCTCTTCATTAAAGGCTTCATTTGGGAGAATCACTAACTTGCTTGCCTCCCTCAAATGTTGTCTTTCAGAGGCTTCTAGGTTTCTAATTCACCCTTGGTCATGACCTCCAAGTGGTAAAGAGCATACTCCCCTATTTCACTGTCTTGCATCCTATGAAGTTAACAAGCCCTAATCATACTAGTGTGAAAAGCAAGAAAAAGACAAAACATTTTATGTGGGTTTGAAATTGATCTTTGACATTCGTATCTTTGATAGCATTCTACAAACACATAGTTAGTTTATGTTTGATATGTTTGTATACAAGGTATCTTCATCAATCATCCTACAAACCATAGTTATGCTACAGAAAAATTAGAAAGTAGAAAGAAATTTCTTCAAAGAGAACATGTTAATCAAATCAAACAATGAAATAACCTCTAAAAAATTTTCATTTTGAATGTGTTATTCCAAGATTTTGCATGAAATCTTGCACAAAATTACACAAGAAAATGAAGTGCCGCATGAGAAATCACACAATGGGTCACTTTTTTTCACACGAGGAAGTGCAAAGAAATAGTCAAAATCCTCAAATCTTCATGCAAAAATGAGATATTCCCATATGAAAATTTGGAAATCTATACATATAAGTATGATAGAATCATTAAAGTATCATAAAATAAAGTAGATGAGGCTAGAAAAATTAATTTTCTTGGGCTCGATGATTGGCGCCAGAAATTTATATGTAAAATTGGGGGCCTCTAATCCTCACATACACTTCAACATAGTCCTTAATTGCAAGATCATTCTAGAATAGGCTAGAATAGCCAAAGATCATGACTATCATGATATAGAGTATAACAAGCACTATAGGAAAAAAAAAAAAAAAGATAACTGAAAGATGAGACTAGTTGAAGTGTAGATCACAGGTCATCAGCTAAGCAGGATGCCACTATTTGGGACTATTCGTAGATAGAAAAGAGGTAACCAGTTGTAGGAACAGGCCAAAATTAGAGCATGGATAATTTTGATAGACCAGTTTTGACTCAATATTTTGTGCAAAGATTCTCTAGGAACCACATGAGAAAGTGTATAGAACCAAGAAAAGATTTGAAACAACAATTTAAGCTTACATGAGGACATAGACTGGGTTGTGCAAAGAAGTGTGAATATTGATAAGCAAAATAGGATGTTGACAATAAGATCATTTGCAAGATCTCATGCAAAGACTCACACAGGCTCATGTGAGAATCTAGACAGGACCACATGAAGAAATGATGACTCAAAAGGTACTCGCACAAAGTTTTACAAACTGTGCATGAAAATGTAGACCAAACTGACAACTAAAACTAGATTTTGAAGAAATTTTGAAAATTTTAGATTGTTTTGGATAGATTGTTGGAAAATTTTGGTTTTAGACAAATACAAGTGTTGGTTTTCAAGTCATTAATAACATTTGGTGTTTAAACAAGACAAGCATTTTCAAAGAGACACAAGAAGCAAACAGTAGTCAAATACAATCCAGTCGAGAACAAAGCAACTCAGAGGGATGGGGGAGTCTTGATCTTCAATTTTTTTAGATAGGATTAGTAATGTTTAAAACTCAATAACAAACATGCTTTATCCCTAAATCAAAAAATGGTAGAGAAGGCAAAACCTTTGTCCCACAACCTATGCACATGTGTGCACCTCACACAATCATGTCACCCCACTAGAGGTGGCCCACATTTTTGGTGTATTCAAAGGGCTCAATAACATATACATTGAATGAACACCCTTGTGGAATATGTCAAGCATGTATACCACCTTCCAATGCCTAGTATCTTACCTATGGTGAGTTCTATAGGAAAGATTCTTCCCCCTCCTTGCACAAAGATTATGCCTCCTTTTAGAGGTGAACTGGGTAGCAACTAACTAAAAGTTTTTAATTGGCTTCCATTCATATTAATCCCAGTGTCTTCGTAAGTGGAGTTGAGACCAGTAGCCCACACCAGCATTTGAAAGTGCACACACTTGACTAGCAAGATTGGGGCCAGCACTAGCCAGTGCAATAGACAAAGCCTCTTCTTGATACACGATATTAGGAATGAAGAAGAGGATATTAACATGGCTTTGGATTCTTTTACTCTACAAAGCTTCTTTATTATAATGAGTTAGAATCTCCAGCAAAAGGAGTGTGCTCACTTGGGTCATTTCTAGAGGTTGGATCACTCCGAAAGGCCCTCTAAAGGATGACTCAGACTAGTGGTGCAGATCTAAGGGTTCAAGTTTTTGATTTCACTCAAGGGGAAAGAGCATACCCCTCTACCTCATTTCCCTTCCCAAACATGCAAGACATATTAATCATCGAGTTAGCTTAACCAATCCCACCTTGGCCTATTCCAAGACTTTGATCCCCTAAAAGGAAATCATCATCTCTTCATTAAAGGCTTCATTTGGGAGAACCACTACCTTTCTTGCCTCCCTCAAATGTTGTCTTTCAAAGGCTTCTTGGTTTCTAATTCACCCTTGGTCATGACCTCCAAGTGGTAAAGAGCATACTCTCCTATTCCCCTATCTTGCATCCTACGAAGTTCACAAGCCCTAGTCATACTAGTGTGGAAAGCAAGAAAAAGGCACAACATTTTATGTGGGTTTGAAATTGATCTTTGACATTTGTATCTTTGATAGCATTCTACAAACACATAGTCAGCTTATGTTTGATATGTTTGTATACAAGGTATCTTCATCAATCATCCTGCAAACCATAGTTATGCTATAGAAAAATTAGAAAGTAGAAAGAAATTTCTTCAAAGAGAACATGTTATTCAAATCAAATGATGAAATAAGCTCTAAAATTTTTGCATTTTGCATGCATTATTCCAAGATTTTGTATGAAATCTTGCACAGAATCATGTGAGAAAATGAAGTGTCACATGAGAAATCACACAATGAGTCACTTTTTTTCACACAAGGAAGTGCGAAGAAATAGTCAAAATCCTCAAAGCTTCATGCAAAAATGAGATTTCTCATATGAAAATTTGGAAATCTGTACATATAGGTACGATAGAATCATTAAAATATCATAAAATAAAGTAGATAAGGCCAAAAAAATTAATTTTCTTGGGCCCCACGATTGGTACCAAAAATTTATATGTAAAATTGGGGGCCTCTGATCCTCACAGATAGTTCAACATAGTCCTTACTTGCAAGATCATTCCAAAATAAACATTGGATTGTTTATCTAAAAGATCCAACAAAACAACCTATTGTCTTCTAACTAAAAGTATTTTTCCTATTTACTCTTAGATTGAGAAGCAGGCAACCAAACCTTTTAGTATGAAGAATTTTATGCAACTATATAATCATGCAATTAATCTAGATGAAAAATGCAATTTTAATCTAATAACAGATAAAACAAATTAAACTATATGATTGCATTTTAATCTATATGATATAAATTTTAGAGTAATTAGTTGTTTTCACTTATTAATTAAATCACTTTGATTTAATTAAATAAGTTGCCTATTACTCTAGTTTTCTTAAGCTATCTTGTAGATGCATATAACTAATATTTTATAATGTGCAACCTAGCTTTTTTCGGCTTTAGGTTACCCTTTTTGGGTTTCAATCTCCTTTATAAGGATTGATCTCTTTGTAATTCATTGAATCCATTGAATAATATTTTCTTCATCTCAATACAATTTTCTAGTTTTTAGATCAAACCCTTGCCTCTTCTTACCTTTTTCTTCTCTGTGATAGGTTTTCTACATGTAGGTTTTCTTGGGCTTCATGGATTTGATTGGCATATTTGCTCAAATCCTACATGGTATTAGAGCCAGATCTACTGTAGCTTGTTTGATATTTTGAGAAAAAGGTAGAACAAGGGTTTGGTAGATTAGATCTGGTGTTTTTTCAAGTTTTTCTAAGAAAACAGGGGGGTCACCAATTTTTAGAGTTGTTTGAGGACAAACGGACATCACGGATGGATTTAGAATGTGTCAAAACCCTCGTTTCCATATAAATTTTGTTTGATTTGGACAACATTGATCTGGGAGGCAAAAAAAAATTACCAAGTAGGGTCGTACGGCCTCTGCATGCAATCTGAGGCAGAATTTTACAAAAAAATTGCAAAATAATAATAATTTTCATGCGATTTTAATTGCGGTGGTTAGCAAACTATAGCAGAGTTGCTAGTGGTCACTGTTGATGACCACCGCGAGCGGTTACCGTTGGCAGTGTGTGCTAAAAAATGTGACTTGTTGAGAGCATGAATCAACAAGAAAACATTAGTTAAAAACCTCAAATATGCATCAAAGACACAACAAGAATGAAGGAACATTAACTAACTAATGCTTGCTTGAGTTTTGCAAGTCTAAGTAGCCAACAAACCAAATCCTCCAGCCACCTCTACAGCTCAACAAAGGCACCCATGAGAAGCCTTGTTGGTGTGTTAAGATGGAGGGTATGTTTGGTGTGTTCTCCCAAACACAACAATGGAGTGAATCTCTTAAGTAAATGTGCAAATGTGAGTGAGGATGCAATATGATCATAAACTACAATAAAATGAAGAACACCTCAAGAAATGGCTATGTAGAAAGCCATACTTTAAGGCATTCAATGGTGAAAATATAAAATGCAACAAAGAAACTAACTAGATATGCAAGCTAAACTAAGATGTAAATGAAATGGAGATGAGAAAATGCACATAAACTAAACCAATAATGCAAATATAAAGCTAAACCAGCTACCAAATGGTTAGTATTCACCTAGAAATCTCTATGAAAACTCAAACTACAATGAAAACCCTAGCATGAAAACTCAAGAATCAAAATGGCATGGTAATAATAAAATAATAGGAGATGCAAATGCTTGATATAAGGCCTCTATTTATAGGCTCAAAAGAGGGCTTGGTGAGGTGGCATCCATGTAGATGCCACATAAGGTGACATGCAAGCCATGCGAATGGTCAAAATTAAAAGTTTGCTCACACATGTGTGAACAAACTTGAGAAGAAGAGTGGGAGACAAGAGTGCAAAGGGGAGTGTGTAAGCATGTCATCTCACACATGTGTGAGCACACTCTTAGGCTAATGAGGGGAATTAGGAAAGAGATTAAGAATGATTAAGTGAGATTAGAGAAGAAGTATGCTTAAGATGATGAAAATGATGGTTATAGGCTAGGCTCTAGGTTATGCTTAAGATTAAATTAGATTTTAGAGGAATTAATAGGATGTGAGGGTTTAAATAAATAAAATTTATTTAAAAATGGAGAAACATGGAGGATCATGTGTTAAATTAATTTAACACATTAAGGCTAGAAGTATTTAAATTAGATTTAAATACTTAAGAGAATGAACTCATTTAATTAATTAATTAAATTAAATAAGTAGAAGAATGTGAGAAATATAATTAATTAATTAATAATTAATTACGATGTCATGAAAAATATTAAAATTAATTAATATAGTGTTTAGGGACAATTTTAAGCATCTACAGGTAGTCCACTGGCGGCATCCACCACGGCCCCGCTACAGCTTCGCCCTCCCTTTGCCTTCCCACCACCCGACTGCCACTCTGCCAGCAATGCAGGGGTGGTGGGGGATGTAATCACCTAAAAATGGTCATCTAGACTATTAGCGCCCTTCTCAACATTTTGGCTAAATTAATTTAATCATTTACTTAGACCAAATTGCTAATAATCAATTTATTTGATTATAACCTACAGTTTGACTATGCTATCCTAAGTTCATTATTTGATTAAAAGAAGATGTCCCCTTTTAATTAAATAAAAGACCCCATTCTTCTAACCCGCTTAAAGTGCTCACATAAATTCCTTTTTCTATTTTTCAATTAAAAGAAAAGACTTTGTGACTTTTTTCTTATATGACAAGTCAATTTATATTCTATTGGTTGACTTGTGTGTGCACATGGACCACTCCTCTTTTCAATTTTCACCATTGATCATCCACCATATTCATCTTGATCTCTACCATCCGTACAACTTTAAAAGGGAGAATTTTTCCCCCTCAAAGGATCCATCTTTTGAATATTGTTATGTTGCAGGTTTTCTAACAAGTTTCTTTGGAGCTTTGTGGAGAACTTCTATTTCTTGTCTACATTCTCTCATACCATGGCATTTTAGCTTAGATTCATGTTGCATGTTAGTTTAGCTTCTATTTTGCAATAATCTATCTCACATACCTCAATATTTGGATAACACTCTCATACATGTTTTAGCATAGCTACACTTTGCATCTCATTCTAGCTTAATCTTCATTTGCATTGCATTCTTGAGGAACTCCTTGGGACATTTGCATTCTTGCATCTTGTCTTTAGAACCTCCCATTGCATGGTTTACTAGCAAGAAGAGTATTTTGAAGGCTCAGCTGAGAGCCCTTGAGCTTGAAATACACTCTCTTACACTCTCTGGATAGGGAGCTCTAAGCCGACATCCAAGCATTCCAAACTCATGGAATCATTTGGATAGAAGGGTTTAGAGTGGGACACTTTTAAGTGTACATTTTTGGTGCTCACCATGGGGCTTGAATCAAGTTTCTAGCTCCATTTGCTTTTATTTATCATCTCTGACTTTTTATGATAGTATATTGAATCTAATCAAGTGCTTTTGTGAAATTATCACTTTGGTTTTAAGGCCAACCCATAAGTAGATTGGTTTGAAGGCAAAAAATCTAGTTGGTTTAAAGATTTGATCATATCTTTTAAACCACTTATATTTTTATTCTAAATTTATTTTTCCAAGTTGGGTATATGTCCAACATGTCACAGTCCAATTTTTAGATCATTTTGACATGATTTGCGAGAGTTGTGATTTTTTCTTTATTTTCCATAAAAGGTTATTTCTAATCACAAATCAGTGTATTTTTTGGAAAATTTTACATTTTCAAAATTTCTTTTGAATTATAAGAGGGGTACTTTCTTTGTGTTTTGATTTTTGAGGTCATATTAGGGATCAAAAACCCAATTTGATAAATCTAGCCTATTTTGACAAAATGGGTCTCTAGGGCACAAATGAAGAGATTTTTCTAAATTTCTCGCATTTTTGGAAAGCTCTCTAATTTTTAGTAGGGTTCTCTTCTTTTCATTTCTATTTTTGGATCTAAAATCATAGCAAAAAAGTCTATTCATGTTGACTAGGTTAAAAGCAAAGAGTAAAAATGAGAGCATTTGTGATTAGTTTGCACTTTCTTTCCATACACTTGGTTGGAAGATAACTTGGATATTTGAGGCAACTAATGACTTTTTATTGCAGTTTTTTAATATTATTTCACACTAACTTGTGGTGCTAACAATTTGTGATTGCAGGTTGCCATCCTTGTGAAAAAATTGAAACATTGCATAAAAAGAATACATGTCAAAGCTTCAAATGCACAAGGGCTACTAATGATTGTTTGCAGGGCTTCCTAATGCATAAAATCCCAATTTTTCTTGTTCTTTACTTTTACATGTGTGGCATACACTAGTTGTTTTTTTTTAATCACATTAAAACTTATGATTGGGATCTTTTGGTGATAGGAGAGTATGCTCTTCACCCTTGTGGTGAATCAGAAATCTTGACTTACCATTTGGTTTCAAAAGTAAGAGGCAACTAAATCTTCTTGGCATGTTTGGAAGAAAATGATTGGAATAGGAGAGTATGCTCTTCACCTTTGTGGTGAATTAGAAATCTTGATTTCCAAAAGTTGATCCACTCTTTGTGTAGTTTAGAATCCTTTAGAGGGCCTGCTCTCAGACAACCTAAGAGGAATGACCCAAGTGGGGACAAGAAAATTACCTGGCTCTTCCAACCCACTATAAACTCAAGGCTATCAAGGACACAAAACTTTGCTAGATGTAGTGTTTGTCTTTGCCTAGTGTGATCACTTATGGGATTTCGACCATAGGGAGATCACTAGGCAAGAATGCTTAAGGTACTCTTGTGGTTGTGAGATTAGTTACTCATCACAAGGTGAGGTGTCACATAATTGGGAGCAAGAGGAACACTATGAATATAAGCCCTATCTAAACACCCTAAGTTAGTAACTACCTTTTTTAGCCACTCAACTTCTTGGTGTAAGGATCAATCCTAGTGGACTACCCAGATCACCCCAAGATTTTACACCCACCATCTGTGTTCCCTTGGTTATGTTTATGGCATTTCTATGACAAAGCCAATATCTCTTGTGGTCAACCACTTGGTGTGAGGTGAAGGAGCATCAAGCGTGGGCTAAATTGTTGAGTAATTATCCATGTCCTTTAGGTAGATATTGCTTGATGTGTTCTCAAATGTGGTATACTTATGAAAATATTTTGAACATACACATGAAAATAATTCTAGGGATTTCTTTTGAGACCTCAGATATTCTTGTATCATGCAAGTTTGCTTTGTATCTTGCTTGATTTTTTGAAGATTACTCCATGTGTCACTATCTTGCTTGGAAAGAAAATATTTTTGAACATCAAACTTGCTATGCTATCAACTATTGTCAAACTCTGTCAACCAAGTCAAAGAATCAAGTCTTAACATTTTTCTTGTGTTGCTTGCTAAGGTAATCTCATCATTTGATTTTTATTTTCTATGTCTCTAGTTCTTGAACATACTTAAATTGGCTCTTTGGTCTTAGTTTTCTTGGTCTCTTTGTATTCATGGTCTATATCCGCTTGCTAGTTATCCTTTTGCTGAAATGGTTACCTTGATTTCTTGACTACACTCTTGGGTTGGAAAATTTGTTCACTTATTACCTCACTTGCTCTATCTACTTGGCTATTGGCTTCTTGCCTAGCTCTTGACTTGAGTCTCTAGTGTCATAAGTAACTTGGACACTTTCTTTACAAGTCACTTTACTCTATCTTTACTATATTGGCAAGTGAATAATCTACCTCTCTAGTTTGGACATCAAGTTATCTTGTGTCACCTTATTAGCTTTCTCTTACCACTATGGAATTCAAAGCTTATGCTACCAAATCTCAACCAAATCTAGATGATCATGATATTATCCATGTCACTAAAGAGTTTCAAGATCTATATGCACAATACAAAGAACTAGAAGAGACAAATGATCTTTCTTACCTTCATCTCTCTAAGCGCATGACATAAATGAAGTCTAAACTTGAGAAAAGGTTAGAGGAGAAGATTGCTTCATTACAAGAATATTCCTTAATGTCTTTACATGCATGTGAGTCACCTTCTTTGAGGTCATCCTCTTCTTCTAGGTCTACATGATCTACTTCAAGACATCAAATGTCTTCATCTTCTAGATCTAAAGACCTCTTTTGAGAACAAGCAGTGATACCTCCTTTGAGACTATGCCAAAATTTCATGATGGACCTATCTTTGACCAAGATAATGATGAAGACATGGGTGCATACCATTCACTTGAGAAACAACAAAAGGACTCTAGACATACTTCTAATAGAAATTTTGCTCCCTTGGAAGATTCTTATGATGACACTTTGCAAAAACATCTTGGCAATAAGATTATCATGTTACCTAAGTCTAGCTCATATGGAAACCCATTCTTGGATATCTATTGTGCTTATCATCAACATAATGAGCATGATACTTCAGATTGCATTGAGCTAAAACATAAAATCCAAGATCTTATTGATAATGGAATTATTAATACCTCTAATGATTCATGTGATGTGGATACTTTTCTTGAGAAAGATCATATTAATGAACCTATGTCTAGTGATAGTTTCCTTGATACCTCCACTTCTTCCAACACTCATGCATCTCCTATCACTTCAAAGATTTCCAACATGCCTCCATCAAATAAAGAACCTAATGCTTTCTACATTGACTACGTGTATCCTCAAGGGCTACCTCTAAAAGAAACTCAAGTTAACCTTCACTTGGCTGTAAACCTTTTCCATGCTACTAATCCTAAACATCCTCAACCTTCATGCACTACTATTCCTAATCCAAGCACTACTCTATTCACTCTTCATTCTCCCTTGTCCTTAGAAGTGGCTCCATGTCAAGAGGACTCTCAAAAAGAAAAAGCTATAAATGTCAAGCAAGATCAAGATCAAGCACCCTTTCATCTCTTTCAAGATTTTTTCCCTCCATATCATATATCTTGTCCACCTCCTTAGTATGATGTAGATACCACTTCCATTATCTCCCTTGAGCTTACTGAAAATTATGAGAAAATTTCTCTTTATATTCTATCCAAAGCTACTTGTCAAGATCAAAGCATCCCCTCATGTTCTACTGCTCCACATCCACTTCAAAATTGTTCTCAAGCTTCAACTGCTCCTATTAAAAGCGTTGTTCCTATCAAAGCTACTTATGAGTCTATTGATAGCTTTGACCATATTGCTCACTCTAAAAATGTTAATATCCCTTTTCACTATCCATTTACATATCCTAATTCTATCCTTGGTCCTCATCCATTAGAGCTAAAGCCTTCAAACCTTCCATCTATATTGGGACCTTATGTTCCTTCATCTCCTACACTTTCCACTCCTAGCTCTCCTATAATACCTCAAGACCAACAAAGGCACTCATCCTTGATGACTTTTCACCCTTATATACATCTAAACTAGTCATATCATCCTTATTCATCCACAAATCCCAAGTCCTTTGGAAGTGATAATAAACATAAAAATCCATTGAAAAAGAAAGATCACTATGTCCCATCTAATCGACATCTGAATGCTAAGAAGGAGAATGTATAAAAGAGACCGCAAAGCTTCACTATTAAAAAAGCTAAATCAAAGAAAATATGGGTTCCTAAACCCATTATTGAAGAAATGTGTTTTGAATTATCCAAAGGAAAATCTAAAGCTATATGGATTCCCAAATCTCTTATAAAAGACTTGAATATTGAAAATACTTCAAAGTTAATATTCAAGCTTCCAAAGGCTTCCATTCCATCTTCTTCAAAAAATCTTCCTAAAAATATTCCAAAGCCTTCCACTAGACTTTTTTCCAAATCTTTTCTACCACCTCATACATCTAAACCTCAAGCTACTTCATCCATGATTCCTCCATCATTCCAATACCCTTCAAGGTGTGTGTCAATGTTGATCTTGTCCAATGTTTCAACTACCCTCAAGAAATCCTCTAAAGCTTACACTTATGAACTATTATCCTCCATATACTCTTCCTACTACCATTTCTCTTTCATCACCCTATCAACATCTTTGAGAATACCTTTCTATGGTCTTGGCTTATCATGACTTATCTTTTCTATAGTAGCACAATCTACATTCAAACAGCTTGAGCTCTTTCTAAAAATTCAAAAAAAAAAGAAAAAGAAAAAAAATCAAAAAAAAGAAAAGAAAATGTGCCTTTGTGAAAATTACTTCTTGTGGCACCTTGGTAGCAAAATTCAAGAGAAATAAATGTGTCCTATGGTGAAAACTACATCTTGTGGTACCTTGGATAAGTACCATGATGAAAACCTGGTAAATAGGCATCATGCGTAATTCTTCCACCATCCATCTATCCCCTCTTCTCTCTTTGATCTTGACAATGTTGAGCTATCTTTGCATATTGGCTATCTTATCCATGAGATTCTCTATTTGTGCTTTCTCATTCTCTCATAGCCTTCATCTTGAGCTTTATTCTTATTGCTCTATCACATTGATATACTATCTAGTTGACCCCTTGGGCTTGATCATGATAAATAAAAAATTGTTCTTAGGTCTCTTGAAATGGCTACTCTTTTGGACTACATGCTTCATGCTATCACACTTGTTGGCTTCACCACTTATCCTACATGCTATCTTTCTCATTTCTTCCATTACTTATCCAAAACCTAATTTATATGGCTATCTTTCCCTAGCTTGGGTATTCTTGAGGAGTGCATCCTTGAGGATCACTTTCACTTGCTTCATACTCCTTTCTTATCCATTTTTTTCTATCCACCAACTTTCTACTCCATCATGTCCTACACCTTACTAGACATTGGAAGAAAATGATGTCATCCTGCTCGAGAACTAGTAATCTCTAAAAACCTTCTAAAAAATCCAAAAAATCATATATGATGCTGAAAAAATTCTAAAAATAAAAAATATGTCCTAAAAAAAGATCATCTTAGTGAAAACCTAGCAATAGGTGCTTTGATGTATCACCAAAAAAATAAAAAAATACAAAAATAAAAAAAAATTGAAAAATGTCCTAAAAAAATCTATCAAGTGGTGAAAACTTGGAAATAGGCACTACTTGAAACCCTTGCACCTATGTCTATCAGTCTCAATCACCTACTTCACTACACACTTCCTAGCTTGGAATTTTTTCTTGTCCTCGTCTTGGGGGCACAACTGCTTAGCCTATTGAGTTATTCTTGTGTATTAGGGTTTCTTTGACAACTCATAAAATAGTGTTTCTCAACACTTCCCCAACCTTGACATCAAGTATTTTTCAACACTTTTCAGATAGTTTACCTACAGTCTTTGATGTCGCGATATTTCTCACTATCACAATCAAGTCTTGAAGAAATGGCCAAGTGACTTACACACACACACACACACTTAAACACTTAAAAAATTAAGATATGTTGATCTTTATCTACTTTGTGTGATGTCTATGATGATTTCTTTACTATATGTTCCCTCCCTAATAGTCTTTCAAGGATGTCCTTAACTAGAAGAATGGGGGCATGGGGTATTTTTTCTTGATTTTTGCTTGTGGGTATACTTTGTTTGTCTATAGTGTTGTAAGAATTTATGCTTGAGTTATTCAACATTTTGACTTACAAATGTATCATCCTTGACTATTTTGCAAGACCACACTCAGGGGTTATCCCGGCGCTTATGCCTTGATACAGGTGTAATCTTGCTAAATTAAACTTAGGGAATCTAATCGCATAGTTATCTTGACTTACATGTCTCTAATGCTTAGATTAGATTTCCACATACCTATCTAATATCGATCATATTCATATCCTCATAGTTATACTAGTGATGGTTGTATGATCTCATGATGTCCCTAACAAATTCTCAATGATGAAATTAAGAGTCTAAATGTTATGCACTTCTTGTTGGCAAACCACTTTTTATATTAGCTTTCATTTTAGGTTCATTTTCTAGCTTAGTCTTGCATTCTTGCATATGGGGAGAGCTCTATCTTCTTCTTTTTTTGTAGACATATCGGCTAACTCCTTTCATATATTTCTTTACTTTCTTTTTGTTCATGTCTTTTCACCTTCTTAATCTTTTGCTTCATCTATTTTCTATCTTATCATCACATTATATTAATTTTTGACCTCTAAAATAATTTTGACATCCTAGATTCATTTTTAGGATCAAAATCCAAATTTGAGCTCATCTTGATGGTCAAAATTGTCTTTTAAAATTCTACTTTCTTCTGAGTAGTTAGCTAACCTTTTGAGGTCTAATCTCTGAATCATCACTGGGGCATATTCATTTCTTCATGTCTTCATCATTTCCATACTTCATATCTTCTTCAATTCACCATTGCATGTCTAAAATCATCTTTCTACTCATTTTGACCTAATTTTAATGCTATATCCTTCAAGGTCAACTTTAGTCAAACTGGGGCATTCTATTAATTTCATATAGTCATTCTTGGGTTCTAATCATCTATCTGTCATCTTGGACATTGCTATATTCTAATTTTCTCATGTCTAGCCATTTTCTACATCCTCTTACGTCATTTCAATTTTGATCCCAAGGGGGCAGAAATACTCTATCACTGATTGCTATAGCTATCTATCTATTAGGAGCATTTGTTTGATCTTCTCACTTGTTCTCGATCGATCTACTTTGCTAAGTGTTAGCATTCTTCTTGAATTCTAACATCATCTTTTCCTAGTGTTTAGTACTACCACTATCAGGCTTTACATTCAGGACTCACTATCACTTTTTGCATTTCATTCTTTGGAATCATATATCTATATCTATTTTTTTACCTACTTAACTTCTGTTTTCTTTAACATAATGTGTTCCCAGATCGATCACACATTAGTCATAGAGGGGCAAATGTAATCACCTAAAAATGGTCATCTAGACTATTAGCCCCCTTCTCAGCATTTTGGCTAAATTAATTTAATCATTTACTTAGACCAAATTGCTAATAATCAATTTATTTGATTATAACCTACAATTCGACTATGCTATCCTAAGTTCATTATTTGATTAAAAGAACATGCCCCCTTTTAATTAAATAAAAGACCCCATTCTTCTAACCCACTTAAAGTGCACACATAAAGTCCTTTTTCTATTTTGCAATTAAAAGAAAAGGCCTTGTGACTTTTTTCTTATATGACAAGTCAACTTATATTCTATTGGTTGACTTGTGTGTGCACATGGATCACTCCTCTTTTCAGATTCCACCATTGATCATCAACCATCTTCATCTTGATCTCTACCATCTGTACAACTTTAAAAGGGAGAGAGCTTTCCCCCTCAAATGATCCATATTTTGAGTATTGTTATGTGCAAGTTTTCTAATAGTTTTCTTTGGAGCTTTGTGGAGAACTTCTATTTCTTGTCTACATTCTCTCATACCATGGTATTTTAGCTTAGATTCATGTTGCATGTTAGTTTAGCTTCTATTTTGAAATAATCTATCTCACATACCTTAATATTTGGATTGTAACACTCTCATACATGTTTTAGCATAGATACACTTTGCATCTCATTCTAGCTTAATCTTCATTTGCATTGCAATCTTGAGGAACTCCTTTGGACATTTGCATTCTTGCATCTTGTCTTTGGAACCTCCCATTGCATGGTTTACTAGCAAGAAGAGTATTTTGAAGGCTCAACTAAGAGCCCTTGAACTTGAAATACACTCTCTTGCACTCTATGGATAGGAAGCCCTAAGCCGGCATTCAAGCATTCCAAACTCATGGAATTGCTTGGATAGAATGGTTTAGAGTGAGACACTTTTGAGTGTACAGGGGATTTTTTGATTTTTTAAATTATTTTTTTATTAAAAAAAAAAACTTTTTTGCATCTTTCAAGGGCCCTATCATTTTTGTTCTCCATAACTTGAGCATATGGACATATTTTTTCGATCCAAAAAATGTGCCAGAAAGCTGGTTCCGAGATGGAGATATTTGTGTAGGTGTTTTTGAGTTTTGATGTAGTTTGGTTGCCTATTTTGTCAATCAAATTTGGATGTTCTATTTTGCACTCCGGGAGGCATATCTTGAGCATCTGATCTCTGATTTGGGACTTCTTTATATCATTGAAAAGTTGTTTCTATACTCTTTTTAGTGATGCTAGTTGTTGTTCTAGATTCTTCTCTAGGCACATTGTATTTAGTTTTCTGCATTTTTGCATTCTGGTGGATATCCCTGCTGTTTTAGGTCTAGGGATCAATTTTGTTGCGTTAGATGCTTTGTTTTGGGCTATACTATCTTTTGTATCAGTCTCACGTCTTTTCTGATCATCGTTGATATCATTTGTAAGCATATTTTTGCAACACACTAACATAAAGTGCCACTTCTTATGTTTTGGGCTCCTTTTCATTATTGTGATTTTTTGTACTCACACTATTTTATAAAGTGCCATGGGGGGGATAGTTTTTTGCCATTTTGTGCCCTCTTCCTCTTTTTCCTCATGCAGTGTCAGTGACATGTGCCTTTATAGGTGTATGTACCTCACTCTCAATGTGTCTGATTCCTATGTTGTAGGAGATTTTTGGCCCACCTTTTTAGTTTCCTATTACCTCACCCCATCTACATTAAGGGGGGGTTATATTGTTGGTTCTAATGCTTCCTTGGTTTGATGGTTCATTAGTATGAGTTATGTATTTAGTACTTGATCCTACATACTAGGCAATTTTAGTGGCTGGCTACCTATGCATTTTGGTGAGATGGATCATCTACCATATAGACGCGCTCAGTTTGTGCCTTCTATTTTTGTGGAAGCTCTACAAATCAATAATTTCTTTTTGACAAAGTTTTGTGGCTTCTTCATGCTTTAGTGGTTCTCTTCATGATCTCTCTTTGTTCCTATCTTCTGGAACATTCTTTGCTATCTCTTTTTGGAGTAGGGTTTTTCCCCTGTGGTTTTCTCTATTTCTCCAGTTTACAGAGATTTCCTTGTATTGGGTACCTAATCAGGCCTTGTTGCTGGGACTCATTTTTTTGCTTTCATAGCTATCCTAGGTTAGCTTATCTCCAGAGCTTCACTTAAGGGGGGGTGTTAGAGTAATTACTTGTTTTCACTTATTAATTTAATCACTTTGGTTTAATTAAATAAGTTGCCTATTAGTCTAGTTTTCTTAAGCTATCTTGTAGGTGCATATAATTAATATTTTATAATGTACAACCTAGCTTTTTTAGGCTTTAGGTTACCCTTTTTGGTTTTCAATCTCCTTTATAGGGATTGATCTCTTTGTAATTCATTAAATCCATTGAATAATATTTTTCTTCATCTGAATACAATTTTTTAGTTTTCAAATCAAACCCTTGCCTCTTCTTGTCTTCTTCTCCATGATAGATTTTCTACATGCAAGTTTTCTTGGGCTTCATGGATTTGATTGGCATATTTTCTCAAATCCTACAATAAAAGTTAAGCAATGAAAAGATATGAGAATAATTAAGAAAGCAATGAAAAGCTATGAGAATAATTAAGTAAATGAGTATGAAACTTGACAAAGATTCAATGCAATTCAAATTTTTCAACCTCTGTAATGAGGGATTGGGAGATTCTTAAATAGAATTCCCAAAATCCATCAACAATCAAGATTAATTAGGATGAATGATCAAGATTAGAAATGAGATTCAATTAGAATGGAAAGTTTTCTTATGAAAAGAAAGTTAACTGATTTCTTTTTGAGTGGAATAAGGAATTAACTAATTTCTTTCCTTTTATGATTTCAGTCAACTAAGAGTTTCCATTTATGAACTGAAGAGAGAATATTGGAGAAGATATTTGATTTAAGAAAATTAAATATGACCTCATAATTGAGTATTCTAAATTGAATAATTAAATTCAAAAATTAGAATAAGAATATTTAATTAAATCAAATATATTTAATTCCTTTGTTCATTAGCTAAAGAAGTAATTTAATTTAATTAAAGTATAAACAATTATAATTTAATTTAATTTAATTAATAGGTTTAATGCAGCTAATTTGAGTCAATACTCAAGAATTAAATAAAGAAAGTGATTAATGCATATTAGGATTTTCTGCATTTGACACTTATGTCAAATAGCAAGTATCAAAATTATAATTACCTAGTAAAATAGGACTTAGAAATGATTGAATAGACTAGAATTGGTTTTGCATGGTAATGTGCCAATTTTGGGGTATTATACTACCAATCTTTTGCATGATTTGGTATGGTCCATAATATCTTGGAGACAACATTTTATTCTTTTTGTGTTGCTTCATTGAGATTTGTTTATAAGGTTACAATCTCAAGAAGACCCAGTCCCCAACTTCAAAATTTCTTTCACTACAATGTTGGTCCACTTGTTATTTCATTTGATTTTGTGCCATATCTAAATTCTCCTTAAGTCCTGAAAGTACCTGTTGTTGATGAAGCAAGTGATCCTCTACTATTCGAACTCTTGGTGACACCTTTAATGATGATGTGATGGAAGGAGGATGATATCCATAAAGTGCCAAAAATGGAGACATGTTTTAATGAGCTATGAAAAGAAGTATTGTACCACCATTCTGCAAGAGGTAGCCAATCTACCCATTGACATTGTTTTTTTGAAGTGAAACAATGTAGATATCCTTCCAAACATCTATTAACCACCTTAGTTTTCTCATCTAATTGCAAATGGTAGCCAATTGAGTACCCAAACATGAGAATAAATCTTTCCAAAAGTGACTAGTAAAGATAGGATCACGATCACTAACAATAACCTTAGGTGTACCATGTAGCTTTTGGATATTCTCCAAGAAAATTTTTTCCACTATACTTGTTGTAAAAGGATGTGATAATGCTATAAAATGTGTATATTTAGTGAGGTGATCAACAACTACCATGATGACACTATGATTTTTAGATTTGGGGAGCCTTGTGATGAAGTCCATAGATACCTCTTCCCATCATTAGCTAGGAATAGATAAAGGTTGCAAGAGATCTGGTACCTTAATTGTTTCCCCCTTATTTCTTTGAAAAACCAAACATTTAGCCACAAACTTTTGAACATCATGTTTTAGCCCTTCCTAAAAAAATCTTGCTTGACCCTATGATATGTCTTCAAAAATCCTAAATGACCACCAATTGGGGACTCATGTAGTTCTTTGAGAATCTTGTATTTAAGAGTGGAATTCTTGCAAAGATACAAGCGCTCTTTATACCAAAGAATATCCTCCTTTAAAGAAAAAATATCTAAACTATTAGGGTCACTTTTTATTTGCTGGATTAGATTACTTGTTGCAACATCATTTTTCCACTCTTCTTTGGCTTCCACCACCCAATTTTCTTGTAATATTGAAAGGGCACACAATAAAGCTTCATCTTTTTTATCCTTCTTGGAAACTGCATTGGCCACAATATTTTCCTTCCCTTTCTTATATACAATTTCAAAGTCATATCCCAACATCTTAGTGACCCATTTTTGTTGCTCTTCTGATGATAATCTTTATTCCAAAAAACATTTTAGGCTATCATGATCTGCCTTAACCTTGAAGTGTCAACCAATTAAATAAGGCCTCCATTTTTTAACTACATGAAGGATTGCTAACATTTCCTTCTTGTAAATAGGTTTGAGTTAATTTTTAGCTTTTAATTGATGACTCTCAAAAGAAATTGGTCAACCTTCTTGCATGAGAACTACTCCTATCCCATTTCCAAAAGCATCACATTCTAAAATGAATTCTATGGTGAAGTCTAGAGTGGAAAGCACTAGAGTTGTACACATAGCTTTCTTCAATTACTCAAATGATACATTAGCAAATTCATTCAAATAAAAAGAATCCTTCTTCAATAGAGTTGTAAGAGGTACTAATATATGACCATAATTCTTCACAAATCTTCTAAAGTATCCTGTCAATCCCAAGAAACCCCTCAACTTTTTAATAGTTTTTGGAATAGGCCATTCCATGATAGCCTTAATTTTGTTAGGGTCCACCTTTACTCCTTCATATGAAACTATGTGTCCCAAATACTCCACGTCCTTAAAATCAAAACCACACTTGGATGGCTTAGCATAGAGTTGATGATCTTTGAGTAATTGTAATGCCTGATCTACATGCTGCAAATATTCTTCCCAAGTCTTGCTATAAATTAATATATCATCAAAAAACACTAACACAAACTTTCTCAAGAACTTCTTAACACTAGTACAAAAATAGTAATATGTGATTAAAAAAACCACTAAAATTTGTATATATGTGACTAAACTTAGTCACGTGACTAATAGTAATTAATATCCAATCATTTATAACACTATAAATTTACTACTAAACAATTTTAGTCATCTATTTGATCATTGATTTTGATCATTGATTTAGTGGTTGATATAATAGTATATTTAGCAGTGTACTTAATCATGTGACTAGTCACATATTTAGTAGTTGATGTAATAGTATATTTAATCATGTCGCTACTCACATATTTAGTAGTTGATTTAGTAGTACATTTAATTGTGTGGTTAGTCACATATTTAATAGTTGAATTAGTTGTGTGGTTAGTCACATATTTAATAGTTGATTTAGTTGCATGGTTAGTCACATTTTCAATAGTTGATTTAGTTGCATGGTTAGTCACATATTTAATAGTTAATTTAATCATGTGGCTAGTCACATAATTAGTAGTATATTTAATTTTGTGGTTAGTCACATATTTAATAGTTGATTTAGTTGTGTGGTTAGTCACATGTTTAGTAGTTGATTTAGTAGTATATTTACTTTTGGCATCAATCACATATTTAATAGTTTATTTAGTAGTTGAATTAGTTGTGTGTTTAGTCACATATGTAGTAGTTGATTTATTATATATTTAACTATGTGGTTAGACACATATTTAGTACTAGATTTAGTAAAATTAAATAAGTCATATGATAAATATTTTATTAATACGACGAATTTAATAATGTAAAATATCACAACCATAAACTTGAACTAAGCCATAAAAAATAAAAAATATTAGATATATGAACAAACTTATGCAATATGCTAGCACTATTAGAATAAGATTGATGCAGCATGATAACTTTGATAATTAAAAAAGAATCTAAAGTACAAAAACCTAATCCAAATATATATATATATATATATATATATATATATATATATATATATATATATATAATCTTAGAGTATATATGTAACTTAATCAAAATTACTTAAAGAATAGAATATTGCATAAAAAGTAGTGTTGTGAGAATATATGTCTATCAATGACTACTAGATGATAAATATGTTTAATTATGATAATTTTTGTAAATACTTCATTGGCCATCATGTGAAGGTCCCCACTTTCTATTTCAGGGAAATTGCTCCATCTACTTTATCATCATAAACAAGTGGAATATGTTTTGTGACTATTATAATGTTTACATTTACATCTTCTATTCCTTTCAAATTGACTCCATGAGCAATAGATGGTGAATGAATCTACTCAATTCCTACAACAGAACCATCATGCAGATACAATACCCTAACTTTGTCCCCTTCCATGAGGTTATTATCAATATGTTTCTGCAAAAAGAAAAAGAAAACATTGTGTTACATAATTAATTATGGAAGCCCCAAATATAAACACTACATTACCATGCATGCATAATCGACATATAAGATTATGAAAACATTGTTAGACATTTGATCAGTAAACAAGGATGATACCTTATTAGAAACAATAAATATACAACTAAAAACAAAAGATAAATATACCTCACCTCAAGTTTAGAATAGCCGCTACTATGAATATCATGCAAGCTCTCTTCATATTCAGCATAATCACTATCAACAATGGCTTCTCTTTTTCATTTTTCTTTCATATGTTTTCTCTGCATGTAGTTTAAAAATTAAGTAAAGATAATGTATAAAGTAGAATAAGGAATGCAAATTATGATGAAGAAAAATATTTCACAAGAACTATTATATTACCTGAACTTCATTAGAAGTACTTTTATGTTGCAGGTTCTTGTCAACCAATTCATCATGATCAGCATCAATGTTGAAAACTATATTCTATTTGTAGTTCAAACATTTAAAAAAAAAAGGTCAAATATTTTGAAAATTACAGTAGATTTCTTGAATGAAAGATAGGAGGCTTGTATACAACCAATAATATAGCATCCATTCAGCACCTTAAAACTCTATAGTATACTAATTTATCAAAGAACTAGCAATTGAGTGGGCTAGCAACAAGTGGATCTACAATAGGAGATTTTGATCCATTCCTATTGGAAGTTATTCTAGTTTTGTAACATCTTCTATCATCTTTTTTGGAGTTGTTATGAAGAAAATAAAAAATAATAATTCACAGTGGTAAGGAGCATCCATTTTTGCTTAAATATTGCTTCAACCACTATTGTTTAAAATGATAGACATTAATAGTAATGCATTTATCAATTCATGACAAAGCAGTGGAAGAGACTTAAAATTCACCAAAGTCACCTTAAAATATAGTTTACTTTTAGCATAGGAGATTTTCCATTTCATGGAACAAAAATTAGAACTATTTTATCTTACAAGTAATTCCAGCTATTTGTTAGCTATATTGAATGATATTTGTTTTTCACTGATAGCCATAGTTGTTGTTATATTGGTGATTTTTGGGGTAGAATATATTGCTTTTGGAAGGTCATTCATCTCCTTGGTACTATGAATTTTTTCTTTGTAGAAAATTATGGCAATAGGTTTTCTTCTACAACATGAGTAATGAGGGTGTTCTGTTGTAAGTTATGACTCTCCAGTGTTGCTGCTAATGCACTTTTAGATTAGCTCCTTGCTAAGTTTGCACGCTAGAGAATACATACATGAATGAAATAGTAAAATTTTAAATATCATTTTACTCTTGGATTAGAAACGAAATGAATGTTTTTAGCATTTTAAGATGGAAAACTTAGCACAAAAAGAAAAATGCCAATGAAGATGGAACATATGAACAGTTTTAAATTCAACAATGCTAGAAATGGAATATTCAATTCAGATTGATAGAAAGTTATATAAGAAGATAATACTTGAATCTAGTTCAATGTAAGAGGAAGATGATATTTGAATCTTCTTTTTAATCAAATTGGAGAAAAGTTAAAACCTTTTACCTGATTTGAATCCATGGAATTATGCTCATTCCATCCGAAAACTATAGGTTGAATTGAGGTAGTCAAATGGGAAACTTTCTTAGTGAGACTATGTAAGCAATCCATTATATAGTGTAGCCCTTCAATTGTGTTGACATGATTTGAAGAAGCTCTTACTGGGTGTTGAACCGATGGTTGTGAAATCTTTGCTGATGAAATAGATTTCCACTTGTTATTGCTATTGGATTTAGTGGGATCTAGTGCTATCATGTAGTTTACAATGTCTTCAAAATCTATTTCTTTATTAGTGTTCTCCACCTAATATAGAATTTCAATGTGAACAAATATCTGATTCATAAAAAATTAAAAATAAATAGCTCAATGTAAATATTAAAAAAAAGTTACACTTACTCCAATTTTGTCCATTTTAGCTTGCAACCCACCTCTACCATATGTATATTCAGCCCTCACACTATCTCTTGCTCTCTTGCCTCTATTACTCTTAGTCAAATATTCCTCACAATGCATAGCTTCTTTTAATTCTTCCCACTTCTTTAGAGATAGAGTCAAGTCTGACTTCTCTTTTCCCTCTATGATTAGTTTTTGACAATGGTATCTAAAATTGTTCATGAGAAGTCTCATCTTGTTCTTGTAGTGTCTCCTAGAGATTTGTCCACCAATTATGTCAAAAGCATTTTCCATTTTTTATATAACAAATTCCACTTTTCATGGATCTTGCTCTATAAAATTTGATTTGCAAATATCTAAATGAGCTCTACATCTTATGCCCAACTTGCAGCATTATACCCAATAGGTTCACCATCTCTTGATACCTCAACCACAAATGGCTTCTTACCTTCTAATACTCTTTCTTTTGCTTTCTTCTCTGTAGATCTGTATAGAGTTTGGCTCAATCTTTGTCTTTTAACAGTGGTAGGAACATCTTCTCTTGAACCACCATCAATTTTTTTTGTTGATCCACCAATTTCATCCAAAACTATAGGCGCAACGACTATAGTATCAGTGGCACAGTAGATTCAAATGGATTCTCTTTGTGATGTTCATCAGGTTGCTCATTAGGATGTCCTATATCAAGCAACACATCTATAGGTGTTACATCAATCTTTGCATTATCATCTGATGTACTCATTTGCACATCATCATGTGCTATATCCATCTCCTCATCAGCATTTTCTATATCAACAAAATGTTGGCTTCTACAAACTGGCAACATTGTATGTTTGTGTTCATTTATTTTTTTATCTGCATTTTCTTTGTGCTTTTCTACTTACCTGTAATACAAAAATAGATGGATCAAATTAAATTAATAGTTATTTTGTGTTTCTTGACATCTATGAAGAAAATTTACTATCAACTCATGGCGGAAGATAACTCACTGACTAAAAAAATGGCTAAGGAGATGCAAAATATCTATTAGAAACATACGCACACAAAAATAAGAAATTGGCACACATAATCCTGTAGGCCTGTGAAAACAGTCAAGTCGGACAGAAGATGAAGATTGATACAAACTATGATAGCATATATTAAAACTCAAGAAAAACTTGCTCATCAACAAAGCTCCAACATATGATGTAAACTCCTCCTCAAATACTGCAACAACTTAAATATAATACCACAGCTTTTATAGTCATAATACTTCAACCTTTTAAGAAGTTGCACACTTTTTTTTTAGATTGTATGGCAACAAATCAAACTATGATATCCTTGAAAATCACCTCAAATAAGTAATGAAGATAAAGAAAAATTTAATTAATTTCCAACAAGTGAATTTTGACACAATGGATGCATCTTCTCATTGAATTTTGCAAAGAACAAACAAACATTTATTGCCAAAACTAGCCAAGTTTTTCATGATTTTTTTTTAGGCCTTGGTGATTTTTCCAACTATCATCCATTAAACTTTGCAGTGAAAGAATTCATCCATTGTAATACATGATTATTGTTATGCCAAGAAAACAATAATTCCTCTTATAAATTTTGAATCAAAAGTAGGAGAAAGGCATTCCATTATTTTTTCCATGAGGTCGTGTTTGGGATATGCTTTTAAAGTTTGTGTTTATCTTTTGTTGGCCAAAGGATTCTCTCTCAGTTGCTCATAGAATTGGACAAAGATAGGTACTAAATTTTTTGAGAGAAATATTTATGTAGCCTTGGCACAAATCTAGAATCATTGTTAAAATTTTAAGGTAGTAAATATTAAATATTAAATATACAAAGTGGTAAATGTTTTTAATTTTGTTCATGTCAAATTATGAAATATTTTTTCTACCATAAGAAATAATCACATTCAACATTCAAATAATTTCTAGACATCTGCATTTCCATGAAACTTGATGTTTGTGTAGAAATATTTTGTATAATCTACCATGCCAATTTCATGGTTTTGTACCTTCTAAAAATTAAAGTTCTTGATTATTTCTGAATTGGATTCTTGCGTAACTTGCTTTCTTGAAGAAGTTTGGGAGTGGAGTTAGTCTTTTGGATCTAGAGGTGTGGAGTTCAATGAGTTAAACCTTTTGAATGTTTATCCTTTGATAAAAGATTGAGTGGGTTGGGTCATTATTTTGGTTACACTTGAGGAAGATATAAGGGCATTATTTTAAAAGAAAAGGAATAGTTAGTTGTTTCTACATAAAATCATTGCTTGACCACTGATCTCTGCATCATCACCACTACTGATTGCCTATTCTCTATTTAGTTTGAGCCTTGGAAGTTACAAAAACTCCAAAAAATCAATTAAAGGATGTTGTTTTGAAGAGTCCAACAAAACCTAAGGGCATTGCAACATACTTTTTAAAACTATGTTTGCCGCTTGAAGCAGTTGGACTAAATATTCAATCATCGCCAGAGAATGCCAATTTTGAAAATCTAGAGAATAAGCCCTCTGACATGGTTGAGGGAAACTAGGATATTTTGTAGTGGTGGCCTTATTACAGAGCTTTCAGTTTCATGTTTTGTATTTTTTCTCTACTATGTGAAGATCTTTTGAGCTCCCATTTTTGTGAAGAACTTTAGTAGGGGATGATTTGTTCCTTGTGTTCCATTTGTCTTTAGGCTTAAGCTAAGCCTCCAAGGATTAAGAGTTGGTTTTGATAGGTAGGGGAGTTCTATTCATAGACTAATACATCCATTGTATGGGAAATGAGACCTAGAGTACAGATTGGTGCATAATAATAAGAATCCATTCTGACATTGCAATTTGGAATCTCTACAAACTGATGAAATTTCATTGTGGAAAGTGTCAAAATGTACTAGAATTTACTTCCATTCATTGTGATGCATTAAAAGTTTCTCTATTTTTCATTTTCTATCTTGACTACACTTTTTGTATTCTGTGTTGAAAGTTAGACTCTTGGTATTAGTTGACAGGCTATAATTTGGAGTTCTTTCTCTGCAACAGTTCGATCTCCTTATAGGATATAAATATCCCATGAACTCTCAAGGCCCAAACTTCATGGGATGGGTGTTTATAATATGTACCATATGTTTGTAACACCTTTTATGTAGAAATGCTATCAGCATTGATTGATTGTCATAGAACAGTGCGGGTTTTATGAAGAAATTGATGGGTACAATGTAGCAATGGCGGTTTGGCCTAAAAAAGGAGGCATTTTTGTGATTTGGATTATCTTGTAGGACCAATTTGAAAGTGTAGGGTCAATTAATTTGATCTAAAAGTTTGGGGAAGGGTTATATTGGTGATACCCTAGATTTGAGGGTTTGAATGAAGGTAAGTTGGGATTTTGAGGTTACATGAGGTCTGGAGTAAATTGCTTTTGGATTTGCCTATTTTTAGTCCTTTTAAAACTCTTCTAAAGTTTTGGAGTAATAAGGCTAAGTGGAGAGGGGGGTTGCTTTGTAAATTGTTGGGTTTTTATGCTATTTGCTAGTCACTTTGCAAGAATAGTCAGTACTAGTCCAAAGTAATAGTATTTAAGTTTTTTCTATGTTATAATACTTGAAAAAGGGTACCTATAAATGCTTTCACTTTTCCAAGTGTTTTGGGAAAAGTTTAAGTTGTTCAAGTTTTCATGCTGCTGCAAGGCTACAAGTTGGTCAATTAGGTTTCCTAAGGTGCATTGAAAGAATTGGGCATTGGGAATTGTTTCTAGCTAATTGGATGGTCAAATCTAATTGAGTACACACTATATAACTTTTAAAATCCTTATTTAAAACTTGGTTAAGTCTTTTGCATGTTTGGAGTCATTTGAAGTCATATGGGGTTTGTAGGTGCTTTAGGCAACTTGGGTAACTTGCTTGCTTGAAGAAGTTTGGAAGTGGAGTTAGTCTTGTGGATCCAAAGGTGTGGAGTTCAATGGTTAAACCTTTTGAATTTTTATCCTCTGATAAAAGATTGAGTGGGTTGGGTCATTGTTTTGGTTACACTTGAGTAATATACAAGGGCATTATTTTAAAAGCAAAGGAATAGTTAGTTGTTTCTACATAAAATCATTGGTTGACCACTGACCTCTGCATCACTGCCACTACTAATTTCCTATTCTCTATGCAGTTCAAGCTTTGTAAGTTACAAAAACTCCAAAAAAAAATTAAAGGATGTTGTTTCGAAGAGTCCAACACAACCTAAGGGCATTGCAACATACTTTTTAAAACGATGTTTTCTGCCTGAAGCAACTAGATTAAATATTCAATCATCTCTAGAGAATGCCAATTTTGAAAAGCTAGAGAATAAGCCCTCTGACATGGTTGAGGGAAACTAGGATATTTTGTAGTGGTGGCCTTATTACAGAGCTTTCAATTTCATGTTTTATATTTTTGCTCTGCTATGTGAAGATCTTTTGAGCTCCCATTTTTGTGAAGAACTTTAGTAGGGGATGATTTGTTCCTTGTGTTCCATTTTCTAATGTGGGGAATTGTAACTTAGAATAGGATATTTTATTCCTCTATTTCCAAGTGTTAGGGAGATACCACATTATATGTATTTAGATAAACATCTAGGATTCTGGCGAGCTTTATAATTATATATTTGTCTAGCTTTTTGATATGATGGAACCCATGTACCCTTCGTTGTTTTTAATTTATAGCATCAAGCTTATGTCAAATTGGCTGTAAGATGACTGGGGCATATATTTTAATGGAAGCCCTCACCTAGTGTAAGCATGTATTTAGATCATTGTCATTTCACTATGATATCCTTGAAAAGCACCTCAAATAAGTAATAAAGATAAAGACAAATTTTATTAATTTCGAACAAGTGGCCACCTAAAGGTTGATGGGACTAAAGATAGAACTTCTTTAATGTGTGCAGTAAGCCACAACATATGGGAAAATCAACAAATAAAGGTTCAGCTAGTACCAACAATAGTATGATATGAAAAAATGAAATAGCTTGGCTGGCAAGGTTATGACCAACATGGCAATATTAAATGATTTACATCTGAGCATCAATAATTTATCACAATTTCAATACATAATACATATACATACTAAATATGTATTGAGAGAAATGGGTGATGTCTCATTATATGAGTCACTCGATAAGAAAAATCTCTCATCGTGTTAAGCGATTCACAAGCTTTGTGCCTCTCTGCAACAATTTGAAGCCATGTTGCCATGTTAGTTTCCAACAGAATTCCTCCTTTGAGATTAGCCAGCAAAAGAAAAGTATTCCAATGGTTATAGAAAAAAAATGAATACGTTTCAAAGCATTTGTAAGACAAGAGGAAAACAATCTCACCAATAGATGACAAATTAAAAATGGATATTGAAACCCCAGATGAGGATTCAGATGATCAAAGAGGAGACAAAAGAGCCATGAAATCAATAAAACAAAAGGTGCCTGATCATCTTCTTCCAAAGGTTGTTATAGTTGGAAGGCCAAATGTTGGCAAATTAGCCCTGTTCAACTAGCTTGTTGGGGGGAATGTGGCAATTTTTCTTGATGAGCTAGGTGTAACTAGAGATTTTTTGTATGGTAGATCATTTTGGGGAGAAAAAAAATTTATGGTTGTAGACAGTGGTGGTGTCATTACTATTCTAAAGTCTCTAAGTGTTAGAACAGATGGGTTATCACTTACAAGAGGTAGAAGTGAGGATGATATTGTATATGCTACAAAGGAAGAAATTGCTACTGGATTACCTTCAATGATAGAGAGACAAGCTGCTGCTATAGTTGAAGAGGCCTCAGTTATTATATTTCTTGTGGATGGCCAAACATGAGCCACAACAGCTCATATTCAAATTGTGGGTTGGTTGTGTAAGGGAAATTCAAATAAAAGAATAATTCTTGTAGTGAATAAGTGTGTCCCCATGTAGAGGGTTAATGCAAGTAGTAGACTTTTGGTCCCTTGGGTTTACTCTGATTACCATCTCTACAATTTTTGGTATAGGAATAGGAGAATTATTGGACATTGTATGCTCTAAAATTAAACTCGGCAAGGCATAAATAATAATTATTGGACTATACTATGATCATAAATAATAACTAGGCCTAGGCATGTTCATGCCTATCATATGATCATGCAACTAGTAATCAATTGATAAAGTTAGTAGTTTACTATTTAGTATTAAATTGTTAATCAAGATGTCAAATAGAAAAAGAGAGTAAAGAGTAGAAAGTTGAATCAAATTTCATTTACCTAGAGTAAATTTGAAACTTACCTTTTTGTCAAGCCAAGACGTGACAAATAGTCATTATTCTTTGCCACTCATTCTTCATGAAGGTGCTCATAATTTTTTATTGGAATTTTATGATGTCATGTCCCCTTTTCAAATAATTAAAAAATAATAATCTTTGCTAAGGCAGGAAGGCCCAAGAAAGTGAAGTTTCGGAAAAAGGGGGTTAATCTTTGGAAACCGTTGGACTAATAAATGAAAATTATTATTTAAATATGTTTCATTAACCTCTCTTGGATGTGATTTATGGTTATGCCATCCTTTAAGGGGCTTGGAGGCATTTTGGGCTGATTCGAGAACTTGATTTTTGCTCATTCTTTGTTATTCTTCAGAGGCTGCCAAACTTGTGGAGAAGGAGACCCAATAACGGGAGTTTGCAGGTTTCCAGGGAGACCCAAGAATGGGAGTTTGTAGGTTTCTAGGAAGGCTAAGGATGGTATTTTGAAGCCATTCCATGTGCATGCTCATACAAAGTTTGCCTTTGTGCTGAACAGTGCAGATTTATGAGTTTTCGGGTGTGTTTTTTGTATGAGTTTGGTGTTTTCAGTTGAGTATTTCATATCAGTTTGGGTTGCTGTTGTATTTTAGACTTTAAGGTGTTAAAATAGAGCTGAATATATGTATTGGTACATGATTAAACTTATGAGATAGATTATTAGTGTTTTTGTGGTGTTTCTGGGCATTTTTGTGTTAATTTTGGGAGCCCGATGAGCATAGTTTTTGTCCTACATTTGAGAACTGTTGTGTAAAGGCTATATGGATCTGGAAATGTCATTTTGTAGGATTTTATGCTGCTGAAATTTCTGTAAAAATGTCTATTTTTATATTTATTAATAATAGGTGAAGCTGTGAAGCTTTTGGCACAATTTCTGGCATACCCGATTTGGGGTTTCTTGAGAAATTTGGTGGATCTTTGTGATATTAGTTGTTTGATCTTGAAAATCTGATTATAGGTTGAAAATATCATATAAAATCAGAGAAAGGGACATTTCAATGGTATTAGAGCCATGATCTTTCTAGCCTGAGGGTTTGTAAAAGTTTTCATGTCAGTTTTGACAACTACCTAGATCTTGCATGTCAGTTTTGACAACTACCCAGATCTTGCATGTCATAATTTATGGTTGCATGTTGCTTCTAATCAGCTGCATGTCAAAATTTATGGTTGCATTCTACTTCTAATCATTTGCATGTTAGTTCTTGGTGAATTTGGTGGTTGTAGAAGTTTGCATGTCAGTTTTGACAACTACCCAAATCTTGCATGTCAGTTTTGACAACTACCCAGATCTTGCATGTTAGTTTTGACAACTACCCAGATCTTGCATGTCAGTTTTGATAACTACCCAAATCTTACATGTCAAAATTTATGGTTGCATTCTACTTCTAATCATTTGCATGTTAGTTCTTGGTGAATTTGGTGGTTGCATGTTGCTTCTAATCAGCTGCATGTCAAAATTTATGGTTGCATGCAACTAAGTGAAAGAGAAAAAAGATATTTGCAGTGAGAAAAGAATAAAGAAATTTTGATAAACCTCTAGTTGAAAGTAAAAGTACAAAATCCAAGGAAGGGAAAAGTATGGCTGATCCAGATGAGATGGCAAAGAAATTCTTCCAAGACATCCAAAATACTCAGAAGCAAACAGTGGATAGTTTGGTAGAAACTAGAGAGGCTTTGCGAATATTGACAGAAAAACTACAAGGAGTTGCATCTATTAATGAGAAAGGGAGCACTTCAGAGGAGCAAAGAAATCTGAAATCCACACCATCTAAATCAACCAAAACTATTTTCTTGCCTACAGATGAGCCACCAGTACCAAATCCAGCCATTAATCTTGTGGAAGAGGTTACAGATAACTTGATTACATTAAGAGCTACTTACAATGGCTTAGATGATGACTTTCGTAGTTCAGTTCCTTTTAGAGAATATGTGGATATGATGAACACTTTGATGCCCAAGAAAGAGTACAGAAGGGAGCATGACATAAGTGGAAGAGAGCTCAAAAATAAAATAAGCAAGTTTATAGCACCTACTTTTGATGGAACAAATAAAATTTTAGCTAGAGCATGGCTACAAAAATTACAAACCTTCTTCACATTTAACCCCATAAAGGAGAGTGATGCTATTCAAATTGCAAGTCTACACTTGGAAGATGCAGCCTATGATTGGTGGTATCATGGAATGACTACTCAAGGTCATGATCAGGTAGCTACATTTGATGATTTTAGTCAAAGAGTGATAGATAGATTTGACCTCAAGGATGATGATTATGAGGATGTTGTTGTGCATGATGGTGAGATACCTGGTGGAGATGAGCAGACATTGAGCATTCATGACTTTTCTGAGAGAGAGTACCAGGCATAGTTAGATGCTTCGTCACATGAGGTTGAGGCTAGTAGTACTTCACATGATTTATCCTGCCAGCTAAAGGTGAGTGAAGATAGTATTGTGACTAAATTATCTCATCATGACAGGTATGTGGAGTTAGTTGGTATTGGTCATATTACTCAAGTGAGGATTTTGCTTGAGTTACTAGCTGATTCTATTTTACAGATATGGACTCAAGATTGTTATATTGGCATTTGGGATTCAGTTGACAGGAGATCTTTAACACTTTTTGGTAGCAGTGTTTGTTTGGGTGCTATCATGGATTTGATTAGCAGATTGTACAGTGTTGTCTTTTCTTGTGCTAGCAGCTTGTCCGATGTTGGTATTAGTTTTTATACACCGGTGTTGGGCTTTGTTCATATATCCAGTCGACCATACTTGCTGGAATGTGTTGATGATCTTTCATATTTGGCAGTGTGTACAGATGAGTCCAAAGATCATATTGGCATTGATGACATCCAGGAGGATGCAGTGGGTAGTTTTGAAGACTTAGTTTCCTTGGGTACAGAGGAGTTGGACAGCAATGCTAATGTTTTTGATACTTCGTATGTTGATATGAGCTTTAGATTTGATTCACAGGATATGGATGGTAATACTCTAGAGACTAGTAACTTTGAGGATACTCCTTTAGATTGTGCATTAGAGGAGGTTTGTAGGAGACAGTCAAGCTAGTGCCATCATGTGTCTAATCAGTTGAGAGTTAGTGACCGAGACATTGTTGTCACTTGCCAGCATTTTGATGCTGCTTGTCAGTTGTTAATAGTTTATGGATGGGGTTCTCCTACTAGTGATGAGCAGGAAGGCAGTTATCTTTCCTTGACAGAGATCCACTCTTTATGGGAGGCTATTCGGATTTTGAGATAGAATTATATGCAGTTGGTAGCCGACAAAGATTATCTTATAGAGTGGGGTAGTATAGCATATGATGCATTGTTGGCCAAGGAAGATGAGGTGAATGAGCTTACTGAGTAGCTTGAGGTGACTTCTGAGATTCTTGAGAGTACACAGTTGGCTTTCAAGGAGTCACAGTTTCATTTGGCTAAGGTGACCATGGAGTTAGAGTGGCTACAGTCTTTACCTGATTCTATACAGGTACAAGCTATGGTGTTTGGTGATTCGAGGATGTCCATGGACGAGATTGTCAGAGACAGTGGAGATGGGAATGCATCCATTCTTGATACTAACATTAGCATATCAGGTTCATTCCCACTAGAGTCAGGTTCAGTTGAGTTTGGTGTTGTAGCAGATTGTTGTATGCCTGACATGGTGGTGGCCTCTAGTACTGATGGCATAGAGACTAGAGATGTATCAAAGATCATGTGTGATGTTGGTGAGTCGATAGTTGGCATGGTTCCTGCTAGTAATACTACTGCCTTGGTGATATCTTCGGAGGTAGTAGTCAGTTCCAACATGGTTAATGATCAATTGCGGTTAGTTTCATCTGGATTATAGTCTAAGCCACTGACTGAGATTGGCGCATTCTATCGGCATTACACTATGAGGTATGCTCATCAATTTACCTTTGATGACCATGTTGATGAGATTATGATACAGAGATGTACTTTGGTTCCTAGTGCTTATCATTAGTTATGGAATAGTTTGATGCCTCGGGATGAGAGTTGTGATGGGTGCGACATGGCGATAGGTCCTGTAGTTGATAGCTTGATAATACATGACTTAGAGCAGGATTTTTGGAGTGATGCTTCAGCAGGTGTTGTTATTGATTCTACTCCTTTGGCTATGACATCTCCGAACTTAGCTAGTGATCAGTCACAGTGGGTTGTATCACTTGTTCATGGTGAGTCGTTGACTGAGGTTGGTTTTTTTAATCAACATTATATTGCAGGGTATGTACATTAGTTAGCTTTTGATCCTTGTTTTGAGGAGTTGATGGCAAGAAAATTTGGTTTGGATTCCATTTCTTACTCTTTATCTTGTAATGTCTTTCCACCATCAATAGTGCATGGGAGTTATTGTTATGAGATAGTGGCCGGTGATTTGCAGAGTTGTGTTGACTACAGGAGTTGTACAATGTGTGGATTCTCCATACTTGGTACAATTTCATTCGAGAGCATTCACCATTGTTGTAGAGTTGGATTGTACATTCCGTATAGGCCAGTGGGATGTGTTGATGGTATTTACTGTGTTGGTAGTTTGATTTGTCCACTTTACTTGGGTTCTAATGTTCTAAGAGTTTGTGTCTCCTGGGTTTTTGACTATGGTAGTGGTGATTTTGGAGTTTGGTTGAGCTATAATTGTCAATTTGATTATGGATTCCTCTTGGTCATATTGTAGAGGATATTGCAGGAGCCTGTGTTAATTGGTAGTAGTATAGTTCATGACTACATTTGGGATCCAGGTGGATTGATTGGTTTATTGTTCAGCCATTGCTTGAGGACAAGCAATGTTTGGGAGGGGAGGACTTGTCATGTCCCCTTTTCAAATAATTAAAAAATAATAATCTTTGCTAAGGCAGGCAAGCCCAAGAAAGTGAAGTTTCGAAAAAAGGGGGTTAATCTTTGGAAACCGTTGGACTAATAAATGAAAATTATTATTAAAATATGTTTCATTAACCTCTCTTGGACGTGAGTTATGGTTATGCCCTCTTTTAAGGGGTTTGGAGGCATTTTAGGCTGATTCGAGAACTTGATTTTTGCTCATTCTTTGTTATTCTTTCAGAGGCTGCCAAACCTGTGGAGAAGGAGACCCAAGAATGGGAGTTTGCAGGTTTCCAGGGAGACCCAAGAATGGGAGTTTTCAGGTTTCTAGGAAGGCTAAGGATGGGAGTTTGAAGCCATTCCATGTGCATGCTCATACAGAGTTTGCCTTTGTGTTGAACAGTGCAAATTTGTGGGTTTTCGGGTGTGTTTTTTGTATGAGTTTGGTGTTTTCAGTTGAGTATTTCATATCAGTTTGGGTTGCTGCTATATTTTAGACTTTAAGGTGTTAAAATAGAGCTGAATATATGTATTGGGATGTGATTAAACTTCTGAGATAGATTATTAGTGTTTTTGTGGTATTTTCGGGCATTTTTGTGTTAATTTCGGGAGCCCGATGAGCATAGTTTTTGTCCTACATTTGAGAACTATTGTGTAAAGGCTATATGGATCTGGAAATGTCATTTTTTAGACTTTTATGCTTCTGAAATTTTTGTAAAAATGTCCATTTTCAGATTTATTAATAATAGGTGAAGCTGTGAAGCTTTTGGCACAATTTCTGGCATACCCGATTTGGGGTTTCTTGAGAAATTTGGTGGATCTTTGTGATATTAGTTGTTTGATCTTGAAAATCTGATTATAGGTTGGAAATATCATATAAAATCAGAGAAAGGGACATTTCATATGATTCTAGTCACTGTCATCTAGTGTACACCTTGTATTAATTTTCCTCATTTTCTAGTGAAGAAAAACATATTAATTTATAGATTAGCAGCATGATACAAAGACAACCCTTGTGATAGAAATGAAGCAAGTATCATGAAAAATAGGGAAGAAAATAGTTATAAAGTAATATTTTTCCCGCATATGAAATTTAGCAAATAGTTATAGAAAATTTTCTTACTTTATGCTAAAAGTATTAAATGATTGATCTACAAATTTTTATTGACCAAGGAATATTAATAAACAATAAGATGTAAACATCTTTACAAGGGAAAGAATAGATACAATAGAATTCAACCAAAAAATTTAGATGGTGCACAAATATTAATTATATGTTATAACAACAATCAAACAAATCAAGAAGATGAAGATTTTATTTATAATGCAGTTGTTATTTATAGTAGTATTCAGATTTTGCACTCACAAAGCACCAAATCATCCCAATCATGCTTAAACAGTGTTTCCATTCACCATGGATTGTGGACTTGATTTTGCTAACTTAGCAATGAATATAATTACTTTAGTTTACAAATTTCAAATATTTTATAATATATATGTTTCAGATTGCATTCTACCTATTCTCTTAGAGAAAAAAAAATGGTATTATTAAGATCAAGGAAGAAATAAATTTTTCAAATCTAGGACATTTCTAACTTAAATTCACATTGCTACACATCAGTCTCTATTTGATTTCACCTAATAATGAGGGTGATTTGATGCATGGTACTGCCAAAGAACTTTCTCTTCAGGCTCAAAAAGTTTTCAGTGTTTGCAGTGAAAAAGAAAAAAACTATTCAACTATTGGCATTAAGTGGCAAGAGGTTCCTAGATTAGGGCAAAATCATAGTAATCAGGATATAAAATGAAAAGCTCCATAAAATCTTGCACAAAGTGTATGTAAATTATGTTAGACCTTATGGAACTTCCCCCTTGATTTGAAGAATAATTCTATGGTACTTATTGTTTACTATTTTTGTTTATGTTGTCTAGAAAGAGGCAAATAAAAGGTGATTATGTTCCTTCTTATGATAACCTTTTTTATTGATATATGGTTAATGGATTTCTATAATTTTAGGGTGTTTAAAGGGTTGAATCAGATTTCAAATTCAAGTGGTCTCATTCTTTTATCAATTATAGTTTGCAAGTTATTCACGTTTTGTTGAAAGGTGTCAAGAAATCAGCAATTTAACAAGCATCCACCTAGGGCCTAGTTGTTTGGGTACTTTCCACCATGGGATTTTTTTACCCCTTAGTGGAATCAAATATTTCTCAATGTACTTTCATATTTTGTAGGTTTCAAGGATGAAGAAGTAGTGGTTCAGTTTTGCCACCATACCCTAGGTGTATGGCTCCATACGCACCAATCAACACTTTACAACAGCCCTTATAACTTTTAGTCTAGATTGGTTCAAGGTTTGTAAATCTAGATTCAAAACTGTTTTATATGCCCTTACATGTTCCAACATCCATCCTTCCATTTGGCACATGTGAAATGGTAGCTACAATGTAAAGGCGGCCTAATTAGGCCTTCTAGCATAATAGAAACATGGTTACAGCATGAACTTGCATTTGCTTTCAGTTTATGATGCTTGGGTATGTTTTTTTATCTCCTAAAAGGGTGCCTAAATCTCCTCTTAACTTTTTCCTTCATGTGGGGTTTATCTAAGTAATGTCTAGTTTTTAGTTTGAAGGGCTACTAGGCAAGGTACGACAATATGCTCAATTGTCATGTTTGGGCTGTTTGGAACCAAATGAATCATTGAAAATGTTGTAAGTAGACCTCAATAGGTCTGAAAGATCTTTATACTTCATCCCATGGTCAATTTTCTATCTTATTTGGTATTTGGGGGTATGTACCCATATTAGGCCTTTAAGGAATCCTTGTGTTTTGGTGCTTTTGGGCTTAAGCAAGCCTAGTGATTAGGTTCCCTACCTTGTTTAGGTTGCGATAACCTGTTATATGTTCACTATTGATGCTTGTGATAAGTGTCTCAGCACTAAACCCTTTTTGTGGGATATTTGAAGGATTCTAACCAACCTTGTCAAATTTCCTAGTTGCCTAAAAACTTGTTGTTTGAGGCTTCCATTGTGCACTGCTGCATCACTAATATAGGGAAAGATTAGAAAATATCTTTAAATACCACAAAAATATTAAATAAACATAAAAAAAATTCAATTTATTACATTTATATTCCACAATAGTTTAAGATGTAAGTCAACATGAAATCTTTTGACTCATAACTTGTGCAAACAATAATGCCATATAGTTATGCAAAAAACATTTAAATTATAAAGGTATGTGACCTTAAAAGATTGTAGACACTAGACAACATAGAAGCTTTACATAGAATGATCATAAAAAGTGGGGCTTTTCAATAATCAGTAGAATTTCCAAGAAGACCAAAATCCCCATCACTTGTGTCTATATTTGCTTGATTTTCTTCATCATCCTCATCTGTGACATGTAGTACATTCTCTCTCCCAATTTCTTCATTGGAAATCAAAATATCTCCTTCAATAACTCTCTTATCATCTCTATCCACTTCTTCAAATGTTTCTTGTAAATTAACATATTTCCCATTAGGCAATACATTAGAAGCTTCCATAAATTTTTGTTTGGAACAAGACTCTATTTGAATGACATATGACCAACCTAGGCTTCTACAATCATCAATCAAGAAATACTAATTGATTTGAAGGGGAAAAACATAAGGCTCATCTGTCTCTGATAAAAATTGCTATGTATGTGCACATACAAATCCATACTCATCAAATTGTACTGAGGATGGTCGGATTCACTTACATTTTAATACTATGGGGCTATTTTCACCAAAGTCAACTTGAATAATATCTTGAATGAATCCAACATAAAATTTCTTCTCAATATCGTGAAAAAAATTAGTACTAACAACACAATCACAATTTATCTTCCCTTTGTCTTTTTCTTCAACTCTTAAATGGTTTCCATAGGCCCACATTCCACCAAAATGTGTAGCCCATATATGTGGAGATTGTGAGAGCTCACTTTCCTCTATTGTTATATCTTCACCTTCTTCTTTTGCATCATTGATTGCATTAGCAATCCATTCTTCAAAGTTTGGAAAAGAATCACCCCCTAATCAAAGTATGACATTTGTGCTTTTGAGGTCGATGTTGCATCCGAATTTCATGATCTTGTTCATATTTCCTACACAGAATATGTAATGAAATTAGTAAGATAAATAACATAAATATGTAAATAGAATTGAGAAAACAAATTATTGTTAATTTTTTTCTACTGCTCCATTTATCGAACGAAGATATATTCTGAAGAATAAAGGCATGTATTGCACTTCTTTCTTGATATGATAACTTGAAGTGAAATCCATTGACTTCTAATACTTCACCTACAACTCTCTCATCTTCATCATCATCCCATACACATTGATTGAGATTTCAAAAAAAATTCATATATATTGTACAAAATCCCATGGCCTCTTGCATTGAATATCCCTCAGACATGCTTCCTTCTGGTTTTGCCCTAGTACGAACATTTTTTTTCAAAACCTTCATATATCATTCTATAGGATACATCCATCTCATTCTTACTGGGCTAGAATACTCTAGTTCATATTCTAGATGTATCAAAAGATGCATAGAAATGTTAAAGATTGCTGGTGGAAATTCTTGTTCTAATAAACAAAGAACTTCAACAACCTCCTCCCTCATACTATCAAAGTTTGAAGAATCTAATACATATGAACTCATTCTCTTTAGTTTAAGTCCCAACCTTATAATTACCAATCTTAGTCCCTTTGCTAGTCTTGATATATTTACCACAACAGGTAAAATATTTTCAATTATGACATGATAGTCATAAGTCTTGAGGCCTCTGAAGCTATTAATGTCATTTTGACTTTTGATGCTACTACTTACATATCCTATAGGAAAGTGAGTCTCAGACATCAATTGTAAGAATTCTATATGTTGTTCCCTTGTCTAGACATAAGGTGCATTGGTCTTTCTATATTTTTTATTATCATATTTCTCAACCCAAAGATTTCTACGAATCTTTATTTCTCGAAAGTCTTCACATGATGAAATAGTATCAAGAGCACCAAAAATGAGTTTCTATAATAACATAAGCTATAATTTTCTCAGTATGCATAAAGTCAATAGTGTGCATAATAGATATATCCTTGAAGTATGGTAACTTGTACAATATGGACAATCATTTTACACCACTTTCATTACATGGATCATACTTGCTGCCAATAATCCCATCATTCTCAATAAATGACATTCTATTTTGTCCATTCTCAATAATATAATCACTTGTTATTGATAATGGTGCTTCATGATTCTCTTCTTGATCATTGAAACGTGTTGTTTGTTGACGATATGGATGGTCCATTTTAAGGTAAGCATGGTGTCCACAATAAATACACTTGTGTAAACTTCTTGAAAGGCTCAAAAAATCCTTAAAATTACAAGCTAGACATCCATGGTATTAATGAATAGAGAGACTAGATAATGTGCCATATGCTGGAAGGTCATGAATTGTAAATAATAAGGAAGCTCTTAAAGTGAATTTGATTGAGTGACCATCTACTAAAGATAGAATTGCTTCAACTCCTTTCCATAATTCCATTAGCTCATCATATAGTGGCTCTAGGAAAGCATCTATTGTTTCTAAAGTCATGCTTTTCTTTCCTGGTATAATCAATGTTAACATTAAGAAAAATTGTTTGGTTGCTAACCATGGAGGAAAGTTATAATTTATTAGAAACATTAGCCAAGTTGACCATTTAGTACTTTGATTTGAAAATGGGTTCCCCCCATCTAGAGCTAAACTCAACCTTATATTACGAGGATCTTAAGAAAAATTAGGCCACCTGTTATCAAATTCCATCCATCTCTTAGAATCGGGCACATGTCATTTTTTTCCATCAGTGCTCTTATTTTTATCATGCCATTGCATAAGTTCAGCTATGTCTCTGCACCTATACATTTTGAGTAATCATGGGATTATTGGGAAGTGTCAAAGAACCTTTCTAGGAACCATAGCTGATTTCAACCCTTGTCTATACCTGGCTTCATGACATCTTGGACACTCACTCTCATTTTCAAGAATTTTGTGAAATAATACACAACCATTTACACATGTGGATGTTCTTGTATGCCAAGTTGAGCTTGCTGATTTGATTTTTACACTAACTTTGTTTTGTTGGCAATGTAGAGTCATTTGGCAGTAATGAACTTAATAATGCCAATAAATTATCTACACTCTCATTTGTCCAACCATGCACCACTTGCAACTTAATAATTTGAAAGATTGTTGTTAGATGACTTAAACTACAATTAGCATACACAAGCTTTAAAATATGCTCCATTGACTTAGCCCAATCATCATTTAGACCCTCTTTGAACATTCTAGCCACTTCAATCCCTTCGTCAAATATTTCTTCCTCTTCATCCATGTTTGTTACCTCTTCATCTGTGTTTTGTGCCACTTTGTCTATGTTTGTTACATCTTCATCTCTCACTAGCTACAAATCTATCATATCTTTATAGTAATTATCAGCCCAAGGGCTTACACCACTATGCCCATACCTGATCATATGATTGTAAATCACATTCCTTTTTTTCACCTTTCCACAAAGACATATTTTGCATGGACATGGATATTTTTCCATGTTCCCCTCATTGGCTATTCTTTCATCAGATGCATGATATTGACATGTAGTCAACCTTTGATGCTGATCCATCTATAATGTTATGAATTCCAAACTTAATTTGGTTTATGATTTAAAGAAAAGATAGATGAATCTCAAAATAATGATGTGAAATTATTGTTGAAAGTACTCAATTTTAGAAGAGACCATAATAAAAAGAACAAAAAAACTATGATTTTTCCTAAAGATACATATTACATTTATTTGACATTAACCTAATCAAAATGAAATATGCATGTTTTGGATTTCAAATTACCTCTGAATTTTTTGCAGAGGACCTCACTGAATTCAAATTCTCTACAACACACTCTGAATTCTTTGCCTACCTTTTCAAAAGTCTCCAAGTCCTATCCAAATTTTTTTTATCACCCATACAATTTCTTCAATACCTGTCCATGAGAATAACAAATGTTAATAACTATGATGAGGGTAAGAAGAGCAAGCATTTAGAAGAAAATAATGTGTAATTTACAATAGCACTAGAAACAAATTTATTATAATATTATCACAACCAGTAATTGTTGGAAATAGAGATGGAGTAACTAAGAGGGGAGGGGTGAATCAGTTACCACAAAAATAAATTTACAGATCCTTAGATGTCCTAAAATACAGCTGCTGCTAACACTCAGTAACCATAAAAATAAATGTTGAAACTTGATAGATGTTCTATTAACTTTATTAAGCATTTAAAGTGATTAACATGCATGCATAAAGAAATAACATGAACACAAGAGACACCAGATTTAACGTGGAAACCCAATTTGGGAAAAACCACCAAGTAACTAGTTACCAATTTTCACTCTTCTGAAGTGAGCCCTGTTAGGAGCCAACCCTATTAAAGGTTACAAAACACACTGTTAGAGGATTTGATCACCTTGTTAGAAGTGGCCTTGTCAGAGGTCTTTAAAATAATTCAATTGAATTGTCACCTTGTTAGAGGATTTACAAAATGGTTGTCAAACCAACTCTGTTAAGAGATTTTGAATCACTGTTACAATGATTAGAAAGCAACAATGAAGTGATCTGAAATATATGCAACTTATCTTTTCTAAATATAGATCTTTGTTCTGCTTCACTAGATCCTCACTAATCAAATGCAACTTTGCAGCTTCATAGGGATATCTAATCCTTCCTCAACATTTGCTTATTCGCACTTTTATGCATCCACACTTATTTTTTTCATCATTTGAATTCACAACTTGACCTTTCATATAACCTTATAGATTGTCAAGTCAACTCAATTACAAGTTACAACAATTGAAAAACATAAAATCAGTTGGCTGCACAAAACAGTTAAACTTAATTCTTTACAAAAATCCTTCGCTGCCCAATCCAGCTCAGTGACCACTACTCCAGAATGGTTTCCCCAGTGTTAGCCAAGTGAAGCTTGGTAAACACTATGAACTTTGCAACTTCATTTGGAGATCGAGTTAACTTGATAAATACTGTCCTTCCTTCGTTTACCAAGTGAGCTCGGTAAAAGCTAACTTTCCTTCGCTTACCGAGTGAGCTCGATAAAAGCTAACTTTCCTTCACTTACCAAGTAAGCTCAGTAAAAGCTAACTTTTCTTTGCTTACTAAGTGAGATCAGTAGACATTGACTTTCTTTTTGTTAACCTTGGGAGCTCTATTAACATTAACTTTCTGCTACAAAATTCTTTGATCCCCGAGTGAGTTTGGTAAAAGCTAACTTTCTGTGTAACGTTCAAGAACGCTCGATAGTCACTGTAAATTGCTTTGCTGACCATCTGAGCTCGGTAAAATCTACCTAATGATTGACATGAAATTTTTTTAACATCAAAGATAATACATAATTAACAATTGTATCCAACAATCTCCCTCTTTGGCATTGATGGCAACACAGCATGTCATAGCAGAAATGAAATTTGAAAACAAGTCTTTTTCTTATATGGCAACTCAACATGTCAACATAAAAATTCTCCCTCTAAGATAGAAAACTCTCCCTCTTAAGGTAATCTCCCTCTATGAAGGAACTACATAGCAAACTCTATATCTTAAACAAATTTCAGAGAGATATGACAGTAATAAACTCTCCCTCTTTGATAACACATGCCAAAGACAAATCAAACTTCAAATGAATTTTAGTGTACCTTTAGTACTGATTCATATGCAATGTTTCCTAATTATGTTGCATCAATTGATAGATCTTCAATCTGGTATGAGTTGATGCATCATTAAAACTTTTATTTTAGTGAACTTTAGATAGGGGAGTGACCCCTAACTTACCTCTTAGATACAAGAATGCATCCTTAGGTAATGGTTTTGTGAATATGTCAACAATTTGATATTTTGTATGAATATATTCCAATCTAATCTCCTTATCTTGCACCAATTCTCTAACAAAATGATATTTTATTGCAATATGCTTGGTTTTGGAATGCATCACTGGATTCTTAGATATGTTGATTGCACTTGTATTATCACAGAACATAACAACTGGTTCTTTGATTTGTATCCTCATGCCTTCCAACAATTGTTTAAACCAAACAATGTTAGAACAGTTTACTACTACAGCAACATACTCTGCTTCTGATGTGGATTGAGATGTACAATTCTGCTTTTTGCTTGTCCAAGAAACCAACCTTTTTTCAAGAAAGAATGCACCTCCACTTGTACTTTTTCTGTCATCAAGGCTTCCTGCCCAATCAGCATCAGTAAATACTTTCAAATCTAAATTTCCTCCAAACTTATACCATAAACCATACTCTTCAGTTCTTTTCAAATATCTCATTATTCTTTTGATTTCCATCAAGTGGTTTTCTCTAGGTTTTGCTGAAAATCTTGCTACAATACCAACTGCAAGGGCAATATCTGGTCTAGTATGAACTACATACTGCAACTTTCCAATCATAGATCTATACAATGTTTGATCTACTTTTTTTGATTCATCTTCCTTGGTAAGTTTTAATCCAATACACATAGGAGTCCCAACTGGTTTACAATCTTCCATTCCAAAAAATTTCAATATCTCCTTGATGTACTTTGATTGAGTAATGTAGATACCATTTTTATTTTGTTGAATTTGAAGACCAACAAAGAATTTGATCTCACTAAACATAGACATTTCAAATTCCTTGTTCATTTGTTCTAAGAATTCTTTGCACAAATCATCATTCCCTGTGAAAATAGTATCATCTACAAATATTTCTTCCAAGACAATCTTATTATCTAGTCCTTCTTTAATATACAAGCTACTATTATCATTAGTTCTTTGAAAACCAATCTAAATAAGATATTTATGCAATCTTTCATACCATGCTCTAGGGGCTTGTTTTAGATCATACAATGCCTTGTGTAATTTGCAGACCATGTTCTTCTTATCTGGATAAACAAAACCTTTAGGTTGTTCAATGTAAACCTCTTCATCTAGTATACCATTGAGGAATACTAATTTGACATCCATCTGATAAACTTTGAATCCCTTGTGAGTAGCATATGCTAGTAAGGTTCTGACTCCTTCCAATCTTGCAATAGGAGCAAAAGTTTCTCCATAGTCTATTCCTTCTTCTTGAGCATATCCTTTGCATTCTAGTCTAGCTTTGTTTCTTGATACCTTACCATCTTCATCCAACTTATTTCTAAATACCCACTTAGTTCCAATCACATTTTTGTCTTTAGGTCTGGGTACAAGAGTCCATGTCTTGTTTTTCTCTATTTTCTCTATCTCTTCATTCATAGCCTTAATCCAACTATCATTTTCTAATGCATCTTTGACATTTCTAGGTTTAAAATCAGTAAGTAAACAAGTACCTTTAAGCTTATTTCTTGTCATGGTTCCTTCAAATTTATCTCCAATGATCTGATCTGCTGAATGATGTCTCCTGACATATTAGCTAATACAGGTTCCTTTCTTTTTGAATAGATTTCATTATTATCTTTTTGCATTTCAACTTCAGACTCTATCTATTCTAGCTCGGTAGATATTTGCTCAGTAGATGTTTGCTCGGTAAATACTTTCTCAGTAAATATTGAATTTAACTCGATTTGTTGTGGCTCGATTTGAACTTCCTATAATTTGGTTATAGATGACTCGGGAGTAGAAGTTTCTTGATTCTTTGATGTAACTGGTACTGTATCAGGTTCATTGAAGAAAAACCTTTTATAATCTTCTGGTTCCCTTTTGCTTTCTTCTTCAGTTGTTTCTGAAAACTCATCAACTTTAACATGTGCACTTTCTATGACTTTGTGAGTAGACAAGTTCAAACATCTATATGCCTTACTTGTGCATGAGTATCCAAAGAATATACCTTCATCACCTTTTACATCAAATTCACCTTTTCTAGATTCTTTCAAAATGTAACATTTACTTCTAAATATGTTAAGATAACTTACATTAGGTTTATAGCCATACCATAACTCATAAGGGGGTTTTGAATGAGTCTTTTTTCAGCTGTACTCGATTCAAGGTATAGATTGCAGTGTTGATTGCTTCCTTCCAGTATTTGATAGCAATGCTCTTTTCAATCATTAAAGTTCTTGCACAATCCATGATGGATCTATTTCTTCTTTCAGCTATTCCATTTTGCTGGGGTGTTCCAGGGGCTGATACCTGTCTTTTGATTCCTCTTTCAATGCAAAAGTTATTGAATTCATGTGAAATGAATTCTCCACCTCTGTCTGACCTCAAGCATTTTAATCTTTTCCCTATTTCCTTTTTTACTCTGGCCAAATACCATTTGAACTTTTCAAATGCTTTTAATTTATTTCTTAGATACATGACTATCATCATTCTAGAGTAATAATCAACAAAAAGAATGAAGAACTTTTCTCCAATATAGCTTTCAATTCCAATGGGTCCACATAAATCAGTATGCACAATTTTTAATATGTCTTTAGACTGATAGTTTTTACTTTTAAAACTAGTCTTTCCCATCTTTCCAATTTGATAATTTTTGCATAGACCGACCTCAAGTTTCTTTATGTTGGGAATGCCTTTTACTTTCTTGAATATTCTTATCTTTACCAGATTATCAAAGTTTACATGACACAACCTTTTATGCCATAACCAACTTTCTTCAACTTGAGCAATGAAACATGAACATTCACCTAGTTCAAGATAGAACAAGTTACCTTTAGTTTGAGTACCTGATCCAATCAGCTTTCTTTTCCCATCCAGCAGTCTTGTTTTACCATGCATGAATTCTACTTTGATTCCATTATTGAGTAGCTATGCCACACTTAATAGATTATGCTTTAGTCCTTCTACCCAATAGGCATTATCACATATAAGTTCTTTGGTTAGAGGGATTCTTCCTCTTCCTTTTATAGAACAAGGTTCATTGTTACCAAATCTTACATTGCCACCATCATAGTCTTCAAAGTATTCAAATTTAGTTTTGTCGCCAGTCATGTGATAAGAACAACCACTATCTATGATCCATGTATCATTTTTTCTCATATGAGAAATGAGTGCCATTTCTTCATCATTATTAGATTCATCTTTCACCGCAATATAGACAATCTCATCTTCTTCTTCATCATCAAAATCATTAGAATCTTTAGCCATAAAACATGTTTTCTTACCTTTGTCCTTGAATGATTTGAAATCTTTCTTGCCATTCCATTTTTGATCTTTCTTTTTATCTTTATTCTACTTGTTTGGACATCTAGTAGCAATATGACCAACTTCTTCACATGAAAAATAGATTAGAGGTACTTTACCTTTGTATTTTCCTCTGCCTCTAGAATATTTCCTTGCTAGAAGGGCTTCAATTACTTCAAGAATACTATTTGAAATTTGGTTTGATTCATCTTCACTTTCTAACTGAGATTTCTTTTTGCCTTTCTCCTTAAGTGAAATTTTGGCTTCAAATGCTGATTCAATGTTCTTGGAAGCTAGAACATAGTTATCAAGGTTGTCCAATTCAAATGCAGTCAATCTTCCAACTATAGCTTCTAGATTTATCTTATGATTTGCTTCACATCTTCTTTCTTGAATTGCAAAAACTTTGATTGCATAAATGGGAAGTAGAGTTCTGAGAACTTTACTTATAACTGTCTCTTCACTGATATCTCCTTTAGAAGCTTTGATTGCACTGACACATGCTTTAATTCTTTCAACATATTTTGCAATATTTGCATCCTTTCTCATCCTCATTTGATCAAATTGTCCTCTTAGACTTTCTACTTTGGCTCTTCTAACATTATCATCTCCTCCATAGATCTCTTTCAGCTTTTCCCACATTTCAAAGGCAGATTTGCAGTCCTTGATATCATCAAATTCTTCATAACTCAGAGTAGATTCTATATCTATCATCATAATGTTGTGAGTCTTCTTTTCAGCAATATCATTGACAGATAGTGTACCAGCTGGTTCTGCATATTTTTCATCAAGGTACTTCAGTCCTGTATCATCAATGGATGCTAGGTGAAGTCTCATTAGTCCTTGCCATGCTGAGAATTTATTTCTGTTAAGTCTTGTGATTTCCCTTTTGTAAGACATCTTGATCTTTGGCTTAGATCCTTGAAATCTTATCCTGCAATCACCAAAAGCTCTGATACCAATTGTTTCAAATAGAGATGGAGTAACTGAGAGGGGAGGGGTGAATCAGTTACCACAAAAATAAATCTACAGATCCTTAGATGTCTAAAAATATAGTTTTTGCTGACACTCGGTAACCACACAAATAAATGTTGAAACTTAATAGATGTTCTTTTAACTTTATTAAGCATTTAAAGTGATTAACATGCATGCATAAAGAAATAACATGAACACAAGAGACACCAGATTTAACGTGGAAACCCAATTTGGGAAAAACCACCAAGTAACTAGTTACCAATTTTCACTCTTCTGAAGTGAGCCCTATTAGGAGCCAACCCTGTTAAAGGTTACAAAACACATTGTTAGGTGTGACCCTGTTAGAGGATTTGATCACCTTGTTAGAAGTGGCCTTGTCAGAGGTCTTTAAAACAATTCAATTGAATTGTCACCTTGTTAGAGGATTTACAAAATGGCTATCAAACCAACTCTGTTAAGAGATTTTGAATCACTATTACAATGATTAGAAAGCAACAATGAAGTGATCTAAAATATATGCAACTTATCTTTGCTGAATACAGATCTTTGTTCTACTTCACTAGATCCTCACTAATCGAATGCAACTTTGTAGCTTCATAGGGATATCTAATCCTTCCTCAACATTTGCTCATATATTTGCTTATTCACACTTTTATGCATCCACGCTTATTTTTTTCATCATTTGAATTCACAACTTGACCTTTCATATATACCTTACAGATTGTCAAGTCAGCTCAATTACAAGTTACAACAATTGAAAAACATAAAATCAGTCGACTACACAAAATATTCAAACTTAATTCTTTACAAAAATCTTTCACTGCCCGACCTAGCTCGGTGACCACTGCTCCAGAATGGTTTCCTCGGTGTTAGCCAAGTGAAGCTCAGTAAACACTACGAACTTTGCAACTTCCTTTGGAGATTGAGTTAACTTGATAAATACTGTCTTTCCTTCGTTTACCAAGTGAGCTCGGTAAAAGCTAACTTTCCTTCACTTACCGAGTGAGCTCGGTAAAAGCTAACTTTCCTTTGCTTACCGAGTGAGCTCGGTAGACATTGACTTTCCCTTTGTTAACCTTGGGAGCTTGGTTAACATTAACTTTCTGCTATAAAATTCTTTGATGCTCGAGTGAGTTTAGTAAGAGCTAACTTTCTGTGTAATGTTCAGGAACGCTTGATAGTCACTGTAAATTGCTTTGCTGACCATCTAAGCTCGATAAACTCTACCTGATGATTGATATGACATTTTTGTAACATCAAAGACAATACAAAATTAACAATTGTATCCAACAGTAACAAGATAGTCATCAAAGGTGGTCAGCAATATATATATATATATATATATATATATATATATATATATATATATATATATATATATATATATATATATATATATATATATATATATATATATATATATATATATATGACTTCATTTCTTCCTCCTTGGTGGCAAGGAAGCCAAGAGTTGTATTGAAATTGTCAAGTTTTCAAAAAGTGCAAAATTCTAAAAATTGACAAAACTGCCATGTTGCAACTTTGTACAACTTCAGGAAATAGGTAGGATACTTGAAAAATGAATTAGTTGTAACCTTTGCTAAGTGAATAATGATCTTAAAAGAATATTTAAGCCTTTTCAAATATTCATATGAAATGCTTAAATTTGAAATACACACTAAATATTTTTAAAATAGATCCATGAATAGAAAAAAAGCATTTGCACACACATGCTGAAACTGGACGTTTCATTCAAGTGACCCATTCAACTATATGGCTATTCCAAAAGTTCATAAAGATTTTATGAAATATTTTTGGTTATATATATTGAAATTATTTTAAAAATAAAAAGAAAAGCTATCTATCTAGAATGATGGAATATGTAGGGTATGCTATTGATGGGTAATACGGATAAGCTACTCATGCTGCTGATGTCACTACAAAGTATGGATCTCTATATGTCTCTCTATTTGGCCCATTATTTCTATAGGCACTAGACAAAGTGGTGGGTGAGATGAGGTGGGAGGGTTTTCTAGATAGGGGGTAGTGGCCCTACAATTCTATAATCCTACAATTTTACCAGAAACTATTAATTTCTCATATCTTCATAATGATTTGTTCTATAGTTTTTTCAACACCATTTAAAGAAACTTATAGATGGGCTTCACCTTAAAGAGATCATGGCACCTCCTACAATTGGAGCAGTATAATTCTTTGAATTACTTTACATGTCTTTTGGGGCATCAATGTTATCATTTTGTTCTTTGTATAACCATAATTTTAACATGAGATAAAGCTTATAATGAATTAATATGACCTGATGAAGATTCAACTAATGTTATTTTGTGAAGATGGTTGAAAAATCCATGTAATACATTTCTTCAAAGATTTAAAATCTAAAATTCTGTTTGTACAACCAAAATATATTATTGGTAGAAAGAATTCTTGTGAGAGTCATAAGACCTAAGTCAAAACTATTGAAAATAATTACCATGTGACGATTAACCAAATTCATCATAGGTACCTCTCACTAATTTTCATAAACAAACAGTATCTATGGATGACAAATTAAAGATATGCATGAGAGTACTATTCATATTCTGAGAGTACTCACAAAATTGTTGATTAGTGAAGGTATAAGTGATGGAAAGTGAAGCATGGAAAAAGGGCTAGCGGTTCTTATTTGATGAAATAAGAAGAAAATTGTGAAATATAAAGGAGAATAACTGGATTTAGGAAATAGAGAGGCATATCGATGCTCATTATTTCATTTACTGGAACATGAAAACATTTATAGTTTTTGTTAATAAATGATCAAAATACTTGTGTTGTAGCCATAATAAATTTTTTGGAAAAATTTTAACACATTATTGTTAGTTTTTTCTATTGAAAATGTTGCTATTGTTGCTAGAATAGATTTAAATGCAATTAAATGGACTATAGTTCTCGATGGCAATTTTGATTGGATATGAAAGAGTTAAGTTGCATTTGATTTATGCATTCACTTTGCAAATTCTGGGATTTATTTTTGGAGCAATTCCACAAACAAAAGGATTATTTGTTGGCCAGGGTGCTCCTCTTCAAGTCATCCAAGGCTCCATCGCTTTATTAGTATGTGTACCTAAGCACATTTTGAGTTTATATTTTACACTTTTTATGATTTGATTCATAGAAATTCAAGGATATTAACTCAAACAATGTATTAAATAGGTGATGAGACTTGAGAAAAATTATATTGTTGTTTACAAGCAACAAAGGAAATTTACATTCTTTTGTCAGTATGTCAACTATCATATGTCAAAGTTTAAGTAAATTCTTCTTTCATGTCTTTTTACAAGTAAAAAATAAACTTTACATTTGTTTTGTAGTATATTTATTATCGCATGCTAAAGTTTCAGTAAATTATTGTTCATGAACAAATATCTACAACAAATATGTTGTAATTTATAATATTAATCCGAGTTGAGCATTACCAATATTTATTTGTTGTTGGTATGAGCGGCTAATGATTACAATAATTGTTTTTGATTGATAAAAAAAATTTACAAGGACCCTAAAACCCAAGAGTTAAAACAATAACAAGGCTGCTAATAAGCGTGAAAAGCCCAGCCAAAAGAGTTCAAGTTCAAAAGCTGATAATAAGCCCAAGGCCTAGCCTAGAAATAAAGAAAAAAGAGAAGACCAGGAAAACTACATAGAAATGACAAAGGAAAAACCTGAAAAAAAGCCAAAAACTAGATTGAGACAAAAGAATAGGCAGTGGATTAGTCCTCATTCTTTCTCTCCAGGTCTTGCATGGCCTGAGCAACCTCATAGGCCATCTGGTTCTCCTCAGCCTTTTGTTGGAGCTCCCTATGATCCTCCTAGTCTTGACCATTGTTGATGTTGTCTTTTGTAGTATCAACCACCAGTCTAGCTTTTTCCCTATCTTTTCCATCCTCTTCTTCCTTCATAACTCTGTCTTTGATCTAGCCAGTTAAAGAAATAATGTTGTTGTTAATGGAGCTTAGTAGTGATATCATCTAGTTAAAGAGATTATGATTGTAGATTTTGAGGTTGTTAATCCTTCTCTCTACTAGACTAAGCCTCTCACCATTACCATCTTTGTTATCAAAATCTACTCCATTCCTGTTATCCTCCATATGACCCACCTACTCTTTAACCACCTCCAACTCATGGAAAAGCCATTTGATTGATCTGAAGTTATCAATCATACTGTTACGGGAATTATTCAAGAGGTTCAGCCCAAATTCCCTAGCATTATCCAAAATAGCCACAATTTTCGAGTCTATGAGTTCATCAAGTCGATCCTCTTCATGGTTATCCACAAGGACCTGCAGGTTCATGGCCTCTTTAAAAATGCCCATTTTTTAGGTCCTAACATTAAATTTTTTCAAAGCTTTCCTCCTATCTTTAACTTGCACCTCCCCACCCTCAGTCTCAGAATCTATTTTTTGCTCCTCAAGTTGGGCTTGAGTATGTATAGGAGAAAGAGGCAACAAAGACATATCCCATTCTTGCTGCATGTTCTCATCCTCTAGACCCTCCCTCTTGCATTTCTTCCCTCCCTGGTCTTCCTTATTTACCTCTTGCATCTCCTTTTCCTCCTCTTTCATCTCCACATCCTCCTCATCATCACTGTTAACCCTTACATCCTTCACATGATGCTTCTGCCCATGAGCCCTAGGACTTTTCCTACTTGGGGGAATGGAAGAAGGAAAATTCTTGACCTGAAGGGTGACAATTTTATCTGTGAAAGAAATCCCACCATCCTTAGAGCTAAAGCTCTGGATATCATCCAAGTCTAAAGAGAAGTTGGAGCTTCCAAAGGTCACATTCTCAGTCTTAGGAGGGGGATTGCTTATGGTTTGAGGCTTAAAGTGCTCATAAATGAGTAGCAAAAGCCCCTCATGTAGAGCAGGGTTATCAGTGGGCTTCTTTTTGAAGCTAACCACTGCCTTGCTCATGGAAGTTAACGAGTAAAAAGGAAAAGAAATTTTACTACTATGCCAAAAATGATTCAAAAGAACAAAGTGGTGGGTATGAGCCTGATCAAACCTAGGGTCCATAGTAATGTACTCGATAATAGCTTTCAGAACATACCTCCATAGTTTCTTCATGGTATTAGGAACATAGTACATGTCAATCTTCTTCAAGGCTTTTAGTTCCTCTATATCCTTCAGTAAATCTCACACAGCATTAGCTGAGAGCTTCTTGTCCTTGAAAAACTTAAAACCCTCAATTGAGATTTTAGAGATGATCAATATCACCTCCTCCGTGATCATGAATGATACCCCATTCACCTTGACTCTGCCATCCTTCCATGAACCAACCATACTATTAGTTACCTCCTAATCAAAACCATGTAGTTTCACAATGTATCTGGTAATCCTTCCCTGATCTAGTTGCTCCCAAAATTTTTCCCTACTCCTCCATTTCTCTATTTCAGCAACCGGCTCCTTTTTGCACCTTTCACCAACCATATCTGCACTTTGCGCGCCCTCAATTCTCATATGCACCTTGCACTATGACTTATAGGAACCTCTTTGGTTGAGAAGAATATAGAATGAAATAACCTTTCTATAGCTCCTATTGCAAATGCAAAAAAAGACGTAGAAAGCATGTTGAAAAGTCTATAATAAATTACAACAATTACAATTTCCCATGCTTCCTTTTTGGGAATTACCCTTTCCCCTTGATCCATTCATGATCATAATTGCACATTGATCTTCTCCGTACCTCCTTGGATCTTGTCCAGTTTGATCATGCTTTTGATGTTCATCGGCAAAATATTTTTGGGATGCCAAGTCATAATTTGGTTTACACTAACCCCTATATTAGCTAATTTGTCAGCAACCAGGTTAGCTTCCCAAAAAATATGAGTGACGTGGACTCTACCAAATTTGGCAAGAGTCTTACGAGTCTCATCAATAAGATTTGCAATTGACCATGATGGCTAAGAGTTGATATTAATACATTTTATAATTTTTTTTGAATCCCCTTCAAGCCAAAGGTTAGTAACTCCAATTTCAAATGCCAATTTGACAACATTACACGCAGTATTTGCTTTCGCAAAGTGGTTGGTTTGAAATCCCAGCGGGAGGGAAAAAGCCACAATACCATCACCATTTTCATTCCTTATTATGTCTCTACTTCTCCAGGAGCCAGGATTTCCCTTGGATGCTCCATCAAAGTTGGCTTTAAGCCATCCTTCTAGGGGGAGAAGCCATTTGGCTTCTTGTCTTTTCATCTTTCTATCTTTTGCCTTCTCTTTTTTTCTGCCACCTAACTCTATATCTCCCCCTTTCCTTACTGAATAGTTTTCCTTAATGTTTGCAAATACTTTCTTTCCTATCACTATAGTTGGCTCCTCTTTATCTCTAAAGATTCTATTATTTCTCTCCTTCCCGATGCTCCAATAGAAATGAGGCAAAATCCAGGAACTTAATTCCTGTAAATCAGACCTATTGAACATGCATTACCATTGACAAAAGAAGTTTAGAAGGTTAAAAGGCACACACCAGCTGAAGCCCAAGTCCTGGGTAAGGAAAACCCAAACCTCCCTAGAGAAAGAGAAATGAATGAATAAATGATTGCTAGTCTCTATTTGATCTTTGCATAACACACATCTGCTAGGCATAATATGACCTCTTTTAATGAGGTTATCCTAGGTGAGGATTTTTTCCTGTAGAGCCAACCAATAGAACATATTAATTTTTGGAATGAGGCCAGGAATCCAAGCCCTCAACTAAGGAGGAATCTCATTTACTCTCTAAAGGGTTGAATACCCAGAGGCAACAGTATATAGCCCATTGGTGTTATCTCCCTAGACCAATTCATCCCTGCTGTTATTTAGGGCCATAGAGTTTAGCATTATCATAATAGGATTAAGATCTTTATAGATGATGGATAGGTCTATCCATCCCTGGTCATTCCTATAGTCACTAACTTTCTGCCCAAAATGGTTGATGTAGTCATTTATCCAAACCTCATAGCTGGGGTTGTTCATAAGAGGGCCCTAAATAAGCCAGCTATTAGACCAAAAATGGATATCCTCCCCATTTCCCAATTTCCAAGAGACTCTAGAATTAGCCAGGTCCCTGGCTTTTAAAAAACCATTCCAAATAGCAGAACCTCTTGGGATATCTTTGTTGAAGAGGGTAAACTATTTAGAGGGCCTCTTTATATACTTGTTTTCCATGATGTCTCTCCATTCCCTTGTGCTACTAAAGATACACCATATTTTCTTATCCAAAAGAGCCTTGTTGAGGTGAACTAGCTTCCTGATGCCTAGACCACCATATTTCTTAGGAAGGCAAACTTTTTCCCAAGCAATGAGATGGTACCTTTTATTATTTTCAGCCCCCATCCATAAGAAATCTCTCTAAATTTTTTCCATCCTCTCAGCAAATTTCCCAAGGATCAAAAAAAGGCTCAAAGCATAAACAAGCAAGTTCTGAAGGGTGGATTTAACTACCTGGCATTTTCCAACTTGGCTAAGAGAGGGCCCTTTCCAACCAACCAGATTCTTACTGAATCTATCCATTATTTCATTCCAGAAAGAATCAAGAGGATTTGTGCCCAAAGGTAGCCCAAGATAGGTAGAGGGGAGCTTCCCCACACTACATCCCAGAATTTTGGAGATTTTCTTCTGTCTATCCTCAGGAGTGTTAATAAAGAAAATAGAACTCTTTTCCCAGTTGATGGACTATCCCGATCCTCTAGAGTAGATATCCAAGATGTCCTTCATTGCCTTTGCTTCCTTAACAGAAGCCTCCCCTCCCATTATAGTATCATCAACAAATTGCTAATGCATAAAAGGGGCACTTTTAGAAGAAGGTTTAAAACCTTTGATTCTCCCTTCCTTCTTATTCTTCTCTATAAGTCTTCCTATGCATTCCACCAAGATTATGAAAAGAATAGGTGAGAGAGGATCCCCCTCACAAAGACCACAAGAAGGTTTGAAAAAATTAGAGGGGGATCCATTGACTAAGATAGCAAGAGAGGAAGTAGTAACCAACTAAGAGATTAACTTACAAGATTTGACATCAAACCCAAAAGCCTTGAGCACCATATCTAGGAAAGACTAGTTAACCTTGTCATAGGCTTTTGAGAGGTCCAGTTCAAGTAACATCCCTTCCCTTTTTCCAACTTCCATTGAGTGAATCACTTCATGCACCATCATTATGGAGTCTAAAATTTGTCTACTCGAGACAAAACCAATTTGTTATTGAGAAATAATCAAAGGGAGGAGTTTGAGAAACCTAGAAGTAAGAACATTACAATAATTGTTTCTTAACAAGTAGTCAATTTATTCTTTAATAATTAGTTATGTGGAATAGAATTGGGTGACAAGTAAGATTCCAAAAGAAGGCTTCAGTTTTTGTTGCTTTTTTGTTTCATGGTATGATTTTTATAAACATAAACATTATCAAGAACTATACCATATAAAGATGAAGAAATAAATGCTCTTTCAAGATTCATCTAAAAGCTACCAAAGACACATCTTAACAAATTTTTGAAGAAGTTTGAATCTATTGGTATAAACTTATAATTCTTCAAATTCTCTTTCCCAAATTTTCTTCTCAATGCAAATTAATTTGAATTCAAGAGAATTATTCATGAACAAGCCTAGGAGCTTCTATTTTTTGACAAGAGCTATTAGATTTGATGGATTTCAAGAAAACTAGTTACAAATTAAGAGAAGTCAAGCTTAGGTAAGTATTAACTTTCTTCAAATCAAGTTCCTTCTCCTATGTTTCATTCTATAAATAATTTTTTATGTATGTTGGGTCGCAAAACTATTGGGCTTCTTTCCCTTAGAACCAACATTCACAACCAAGGAAAGGGATGCTACATGTTTTGGCCAATGAGTTGGATTAAAAATGAGGACAATTTGAGGCCAATGCATAGAAGGGCATCTCCTCTTCTTCTTTAGTTTTTGGAAGACATAGGAGGCAGTTTCCCTTTATCCCATGAAACAATTAAAAGAGAAAAAAAGAAATAGGAGTCAAGCCTTGGCTGTGCCTAATAGAAAATAAGATCAAGCTTACTGGAGCTTACTAACAAGAAATTTTCAATCAAGCATGCATCTACAACAATGGATGAAAGAAAAAACCTTGTAACTCTTAATGAATCCCCTTAAATTTTAACCTATTATACATGTGTCTCTTGCAACCTACCCATTACAACCCTCTAGATGTTTATTATGGATTAGTTCTCTTAAAATAGAATATTGTGGTAGCAACTGGTAATAGAGATGAGTACAATTTATATGTTCATAGGCATTTGAATGTATGATTTGAATATTAACTCACTTGAGGTGCCTAAACACATATGTAGGGCATAAGCTACACTAAAAGAATAAAATATATCTTAACATGATTAGAGTGATGTTCGAGTAATAGGGAATCACTGTAGACTGGTGACTTGATCAAGGTAAATTCAACATTACCTTGCTCATAATCACCAAACAGATGCAAGCACAAACATGGAAACTAGAATTGTGACCATTAACCATAAGCTAGTCTCTACAATCTATATTTGCAAACCTACAAGTAGCCAAAATTATTGAAAGAAAGCATACAATTACACTTTGAAGAATTCTACAACTGCATTGGTTGACGAGTCAACATATTGCTAGCTTAGTAGACTAAGACAGAGTTAGATCCATGCAAATTTTTAACCTATATCCAAAAAACTAAACTGATAGAGTGTCGAGTTGCATGTAACTTAGGCCCTTACCATGTTGATGATAAGCATTAATGTTGACAAGGCTGGCATAAATCTGCACAATGTGCTCATAGATGGCAATTAAAGCTCCAACTGATCGAGGAGTTACTTCTTCCACTATTACTATAAGAGATTCTCGGTTCTTTGCATAAAGAGAAAAGGAAAGTATCATATTAAACATCAGCCAGAAGAATGTTAACAAGAAATAGAGAAAGGAATAATTACAAAAGTACCCAAAGAAACAATTTTCTTATACTCCAATCAACTCTATGAAGCATGGAGCATTTCTTTAAAGTTCAGTCTACTTTTAAGGTATAATTAAAAGAAATTAAAAAAATACATAGAATGGTATCCATGTTGCTTATGAATATCTTGATATACAAAGGTATTCAATCTTTTTGTAAGCTTTAAGGAGAGCTAGACTTAATATATAGTAAAAGTTATTGAAATGTTAAAATATCAAAACATTAATCACAAATAATCTAGTATTCTAAAGGAAAATTGGAATATGTATTTGCATCAACCTATGATCATTTGAAGGTTTTAATTGAAATAATAACCATGTGAGTGTACATCTATATATTTATACACACATACATACGTACATAGATAAACACACACATATACTCTATTACCAATTTGGAGGAGTCCCGCTCTTACCCAATCTAGTTCACTATTGGTGTAGTGTCTGCAAAAAAAGATCCAAATTTACATATTAACAATATATAGAAATACACAAACACACATATATACTCTGTTGCTAGTTTTCTAAGTTCATGTGCTGGATTCAGGTCTAGCTCTAACCTGCTCTAATTTTTTGGGGATGCAGGCATGAAACCTACAGAGCCAGATGCAACCAATAGCTATTAGGAGCCACTTTTTTTACTTTTATTAGATGTTCTCTTCATCGAACAACATCATTATAGTTTGGAAGCTGTGGAAAATGTGGTGGAAGGTCATAAATTCCATCTACTATCTACATATGTCCAAATCAATTTCATTGACCATATTTCGATTTGTTATCGTATTTGAAATGTCAATAAAATTCATTAAAATGAGATTTCATAGGAGTCTATTCATTTAACACACTTGATGACATGTCACTATTGGTAGCTCAAGCAGCTCAACTAAATAACCAAGCAGCTCAAACACGCAACAAGCAGCTCAAACAACTCAACTAGACAACCATGCAGTTCAACAAAACAAACAAGCATCTAATGAAGATTCAATCAGTATTTAGCAGCTTGATAACCATTTCATTCCAATTCACAATTTATTTGAGTAATCTCTCGATAGGAAAAGATGTAACATATATGGGAAGAAATTTGAAGTATCTCGATCATTAAAAGGAATCAAATTAATCCACAAGAACAACTATTATAAAAGTAATGATAACATTGAATGGAACTTTAATCTACAAATATATCAATAAAAATAATAGCCTAACCCATCGGATTGTGATCATAGTAGAAAAAATGAGCAAAAATGAAAAATTGATCATTTATCTTTCCCACAGGGCCAAATTGGGAAGAAAATTTGAGAAGAAATAATAATGTTCTAAACATGTAAGGTATGTCAATCATAGAGAGACAATATCCAAGGGGAAAATGATGAAAACCCATACTATGCAATGAATTTTGTAAATCTAATACATTGTAACTTGAAATTGGACTATGCAGGAACAAACCCAATCAAACAACAATTCTCCAAACACGTTGTATTTTAGCAATTGGTTTCAGGTCAAACATATACTTACCATGCTAGAATTGTCCACTTGTTAAGAAGCTAGAGGCCATTGCATCTCACAAAATTTCATATCAACTAGAGCATGCTTGTTCACAATCTTTTGTAACTGTAAACCTCATTCAAGCATGGTCATTTTATAGCAATCCAACTTTTGATTCAGAGGATTTGGATTTCAATTTAGGGTTCGAACATAACCAAATCCACACACATAGAGGAGGAAACATGCATGGCAGAAAGGTTTTTGGTGCTTGGCGTAGGAAATTGACACAGTGAAATTGTAACTTTTTAGCGAGACATCAGTTTTGGGCGCATAAAATCTCAATTTTGGCCGCACAAAAACAACTCTCGCAAACCATAAAACAATTCTAATTGTGTTTTTATATTTCCCACAAACTACAAATCTCCATTGTTACTGGTGTTTTCATAAAACATTAGTGTTGTTTTTATAAAATGTTAAGCTAGTGTTATTTTTATGTTTTATGTGTAATTTTATAAAATGTTAGTGGTGTTTTTATGTTTTATATGTAATTTATTTTTGGTTAGATTTGAGTTTTTTTTGGTTTTTATTATTATTATTATTATAGGTAATTTTTAGTTAGATTTGAGTTTTTTTTTAAATTATTATTATTATTATGAAAAGTTTTTTGATTACTTCATTTTTATAAGTATTATTTAAAAGAAAGAGATTTTATGTAATTTTTAGTTAGATTTGAGTTTTTTTTTAAATTATTATTATTATTAAGGAAGGTATTTTGATTGCTTCATTTTTATAAGTATTATCTAAAAGAAAGAGATTTAAGTGTTCTGTTAATTTTTTTTAGATGTGGGTTTGAATGAAATACTATGCATGAAATATTGGCTAATAAGTTTGAATTAAAAAACTACATAGTTGAATTTTAAAAGAAATATCACAACAAAAGTTAAAATAACATTTGGTAATCAACAGGAATCACAATGTTGGAGTTGTCACAAGACTTCCCTAGAAATTTTCTCTTTATTAGAAATAGGTGCATGGAAGATTCGAGATTTCATATTTGTACATCAATTAGGAATTGTCAATTCAGAAAGTGTGATGTATCTTGGTGAATAAAATATCTCAAGACATTCAAAAAAGTGTGATGTATCCTAGTAGCTTCAAAGTGAAACCACAATGAGTATCAAAAAGAGAAGATCCAAGGGCCATAAATGAATTATGGAAAATAAAATTGACCTAATCCATTGATAAATAAACTATAGAAAAAGTGAAGAGAGGAAGTATATTAAATGACTAATTGTCTAATCACTTATTTAGTCATGTATTTGTTAGTTTGTTTAGCAGTTTGTGCTTAGGCAACTAATTGTAGGTGACTAGCTATTTAGACACTTATTTAGTCGTATATTTAGTAGTCTATTTAGTCATTTTATTTAATTGATCTTGTGATTTTACTTGTTGATCAAATTAGTCACATATAGTTGTAAATTGCAATGAAATAGTAGAATGTGATTAGTTTTAGTCACATGACTAAAGGTATTAGTGATGCGACTAAAAGTTTTAGTCACATAGTCACATATTTGCCAAAATGTACTAGTGTAAAAATGGAATTCATCAAACTTTGGAATGTAGATGGTGCATTGGTAAGACCAAATGGCATCACCAAAAATTCATAATGACCTTCATGAGTTTGAAATGTTGTCTTACAAATATCTTCCTCCTTAATCCTAATTTGGTGATAACTTGATCTAAGATCTAACTTGGTAAAATACATAGCTCCATTTAATTCATCTAGAAGATCATCAATGACTGGAATAGGACACTTATCTTTAATGGTGTACTTGTTGAGCACTCTATAGTCTAAACACATGTGCCAAGTTTCATCCTTCTTATGTACCAACACAACAGGTGAGGAATAAGCACTTTGGCTATGCCTAATAATTCCTACCTCTAGCATTTTCTCAATATTTTTTTCTATCTCACTTTTTTGTATGTGCGGGTACCTACAAGGCCTAATGTTTGGTGGTTGTCTCCCTAAAACTAGTTGTATGGCATGGTCATGATCCCTCTTAGGAGGAAGTCCTTTAGGCATATCTCTAATAATCACTTAGTGATGATCAATTATTGCTTGTAAATTTGGATGAGTAAGATCATTAGATTGAGAGACTTCTAATGAACATAGTTGGGCCACAAATCCATCCACACCTTTCTTAATAAGTTTTTGCATTTGATGAGAGCTTACCATCTATGGGGATTTTTCCTTCAATCCCCTTAGCTCCACTACCTTTCCTTGTGATTGAAATCACATGAATAGTTCTTGGAAGTTCATCTCAATTGTTCTCAATGTAGTAAGCCATTGTACTTCAAAAACAATATTTGTTGCACCCATGGATATCACATACATTGGGGTATCAAGTTGATAATCTCCCATGGATAATTTGATGCTATGGCACTTCCCTAAACAACTAGTTATGCCCCCATCTACAATCAAAACCTAAAACTTTGGGGCTAGATATATAAAAAAAATTAGAAGAGTTGCCAACTTTTTGTTGATGAAATTATGAGTACTACTTGAGTCAATCAATACTATTACTTTCTGCTTCTTTAAGAAACCCACTACCTTGAGATTTTGTGGTACACTGAAACCTAAAAGTACATAACAAGAAATGATTGGTTGAGAATCATGGGATTTCTCACCTGACTCCCTATCCTCCTCTGATATGGGCTCATCCTCTTCTTCCTCACTTGGACCTTGAATATAGAACAATTTCTTTTCACTACATTTATGTCCTTGACTATATTTGCTATCACAATTGAAACACAACCCTTTTTTCTCTTTTCTCCTCAATTTTTTGTGGATTCAACCTAGTAGGTTTATGAAGATAAGGTGTTGAATATCCTTTGTCTCTTTTTAGATTAGCCCCCTACTTTTTAGAAATCAAGAACTTCTCCTCTACCCTATGTGCCAATATAAAAGACTAATTTACTAAACTAGGATAAAACATGCATACCTCATGTTGAATGTGATCCTTGAGACCACACAAGAATGAATCATTCAAATTCTCCTCTATAATTTTATCCACTCTTAAGGATAGATTTTGGAATTTTTGAATATAATCCTCAACTAATCTTGTTTGTCGAAGCATAGTAAGTTCGCTAAATAAGGTTTTTGTCACACTATTGTTATATTGTGCTTGGAGTTCTTTTGTAAAAATTGACCATGATACAGTGAGACCATTTTTCATCCTATGAGTACAAAGCCAATGATACTAAATGAATTGATCTAGTTCTAGATATAAGGAAGCCATCGTAATCTTTTGTCCATATGGGATTTGATGTATTTCAAAAAATTCTCCATTTGATTTATCCATGTTAGAGGATCCTTTCCATCAAATTTGTGCATATCCACCTTTGGAAAAAAATTCCTAGGTCCCATAGGATTAATAAAATTTGTGTCATCATTAGTCGACTTGAAGGTTTCACCTTGATTGCTTGAGAGCTCCTTCCTTGTTTCATTCTTATAGGTGCTTAACATGCTTAGTATATCTAATATATCTCCTTATAAGTCACACATATCCTTCTTAACCATATCCTCATTGGGCTTACTATCCTCTATTGGTTCCCAATCTTGATTAGAGGATTTCCCCAATGTGGTAGAATTCTTTTTGCCTCTTGTTGGAGGCCTCGTCATGATGGAAACCAATATTTTGAAATAAATCACACAAATGAAATGTAAGTTCTTTTATTTATTTATTTTTTACTAGAACTTACTTGGGCCAAGAAATCCTTGTTGGGAAAAAAATCCCCAAAAAAAACTAGCAAATTTGCTACCTTAAGAGAGAATTTTCCTAATTTTACAATATCTTTCTTATTTTTATTTTTCAATTTATCCAAGATTTTAATTTAGGCTCCTCTACTATGTATTGAAAAACCCAATACAAGTTATACTCCAATCTAGTAGGATGCGAGAGATATGAACATCTCAAAAAATTGTGTAGAAATAGTAATTCTGCAATAATTTCATCAAATTTTCTCCAATTCCTCTAAATTTTTTATTATAACTTCTTTAATATGTTCTTCAAAAACCCTTTAAAAATATTTGAAAAATCTAACAAAATTTAAAAGTTATACTCTTGCCAAAATTGCCCCAATGTTGAGAAAAAATCTTGCCTCTATGGTGCCAAGATCATGCTCTGATACCACTTGTAATGAAATAACTTGCACAATAGAAGAAATAATATGAAATATTATATAAATACTTGATAATAGCTGAGATTAATAGGTCACTTCGAGGGGGCAACCTCCAAATATCTCCAATGAGAACACACTTCACAATATCATGATGAAATAAAACTCACAACCTCCTATATATACCTAATTATGCTTAGGTTGAATAGACACAACCCTTCATAACACCTAGGCCAACCTACCTATCTAAATTATAATATAATAAGGATAGCATGACTTAATTAAGGATTAAGATAGCCACAAGTTGACTATTCATAACCCGATATACAATAATATTAAGGGTGTAACATTAGTACAATATAAGAGCCTCATCCATTTAGGATTTGAGATCACTCAAAAAATGTGAGGCATCTCTTGATGCCTTGATAGGAAAGATGATGAAATATGAACTATGAAACTTTGACAACAATCTTCCCAAGGGTGAAGTCACATTCAAAGCTTTAGTTGCACTTGATGCACATAAAAAAGGAAATAAAGTGTAAAGAACTTCTAGATGGAGAAGATACCTTGAGAGGATCTATGTTGAAGAGGTCAAACAAGAATATTTGGAAGATATTTTCACAAAAGGACTACCAAGGGGAAAAGGAAAGTCAAAAGGTAAAACTTGATTCCAAACATTCTAACTACAGAAAGATAGGTCAGATTCTTGTGAGATTTTGTAAGACCATCAAGAAATAAATAAGAAAAAGATGGAAAAACTTCAAAGACAAAGAGAATAAACATTTTTACATTGTTGATGAAGGTGTGGCTGATGAGGATTCAACTTGTTCTGATGATGACAATGATGAGGAGATAGGATTTGTTGTTATAAAGGAAGAATGGGTGGAAAGAGCCCTGATATCAAGCATCAAACAAAACAAAAACTAGATCTTAAACAATGGTTATTCTCATCACATGGCCAATGATAGAAGTAAGTTCCATTAAGTAGAAGAGTACAATAGAGGAACAATAAGATTTGGTAATGACTCTTTGTGTACCATAATAGGTAAGGGTGTCATATCCCTAAATGACTCCACTAATTGTGAAGATATTTACCTAGTGGAAGATATAAAATATAGCCTATTGAGTGTATCTCAACTGATAAATATGGGTTATAAGTTTGAGTTTAACAAAGGTTTTTGCAGGATTCTTGACAAGATAGGTAGACTACTAGCTACAGGTAATCAAAGATAAGGTAGTCTATTTTACCTCAATACTTCTATAAATAACTATCTGGTAGCTATGTTTTATAATAGGTGGTTGTGGCATAAAAGGCTATGTCATTTAAATTTTGAAAGCATTATTATAGTAGGAAGGAATAAATGTGTAAGAGAGTTTCCTCAAATCACATAGCATGACAATGAAATGTGTAAGGATTTCCAACTACGAAAGTTGGCTAATTCTAGTTTTTGTAATAATTCATTTTCTTCTAAACAAATATTAGATTTAATGCACTTTGACCCATGTGTTCCTATTAGAACTATGTATAAGGCGATGGGTATTTCATATTGTACGTATATGACTTTTCTAGGATGATGTGGGTTGTTTAGCTAGGGGAAAAAATAGAAGCATTCCACATGTTTAAGTTTTTCAAAGCAATTGCGGAATAGGATTTGGGCCAAGTTCTAAAGTGTCTAAGAAAAAAAGGGGAAGTTTTTTCACCTCACAAGAATTCATAAGTTATTGTGAAGAGAATGGTGTAAAGAGGAAGACATAAGCCCCCTCCTACTAGACACCTTTGCGGAATGATGTCATAGAGAGAAGAAACATAAAAATAATAGATTGTGCAAGAGCACTAATGATTTAGAATAATGTTCCACAAATATACTAGAGAAAATCCATGAGCATAGTTATGAACAACTTGAAAAGGGTACAAATGAATAAAGGTATGAATAAGACACCTTATGATCTATGGTTCAAACACTCACCCTTAGTGAGATATTTCAAAGTGTTTTGAAGAAAGTAGTGCATAAAGAGGGATGAGTACCAAGGGAAGTTTGAGCCAAAAAGTGATGAATTTATCTTCTTGGGGTACTCTACAAAGAGAAAGTATTATCGATGTTTGAAAACATGAACAAACAAGATAGTAGAATCAATAACATGTAAGGGTGAATGAATTCTTAGCAAAATGATGAAGGAAGTAGTAGAGAACCAGAAGACTATTAATCTCAAATTGGTTTTTACAATTGATTGTCTATACACTTTAGTCATTTATAAGTTGTGTACTTAGTTCATGCTTAAAAAGTAATACATGTTGAGCATGTAACATGTTAGATAGTGAATGCCAAGTCACTCAAATGCTAACCAACAATAAGTGCCAAGTGAGTCAACTGTCGAGTAACTAGTAAGTGTCGAATCACTCAAGTGTTGAGCAGATAGTATGTGCCGAGCTATATAGATTTTGAGTGATCAATAGATGCTGATTCATTTAGAAGTTGAGTTACAACATTGAAGTTGTAGTTGATGTTGAGCATTAGGGAATTTAGATGTTGAGTTATACAATTTTTTCATAGTTGTTTGTAATGGCACAAACTTCTATGTAAACCATTTTGGAGCTGACTTAAGGATTTTTTTACAATCTTAGATGATAAGAATGAATATTTATTGTGAATCCCTATGTAGTACATGCATCCAATCATAAAAAGGGAAGGTTTAAGTGGCTAGATGGATGAATTACAATCATTGATTCATACCTAACCCTAAGTCACATTGGTCTTCTTAAGAATGATAAACCCTAAACTTTTTATGAATGTGGAAGGAGAAAATAAGAGAAGGTCTTCATGTGTAAATGAAGCTTTCATGGTGACTAAGGAGTTGTGAATTGAGCTACATAGCAGAATCAGTTAAGGAGTTATGAATTGAGATACATAGCAGAATCAGTTAGAGGACAATAGAGAAAAGGAATTAGAAGACAACAGAGGTACATTTGATTAGAAAGTATCAAGTACACATTAGAAAATAGGTGATCTTCCACAAAGAAACATAGTGCTAACCAAAGTATCATTGTTGAGACTTTCATGCTATGGATGTATATGCTTAATTTGGTGTTTCAGTTTATATGCATAGATTGTGAGATGGATGTGTGGTGAATGGTTTTTGAGGTTGAAAATTTTAAATGTTGATTTACCCCTCCTCCCCCTCTTAGAGTTTACTTTACCTATTGTATTTCCAAGAATTGGTATTAGAGAAAGAGTTCTTTGGAAGAAAAGCCTTACAACTTTAAGGAAAGATTTTGGAGATGGAAGTCTACAAGTTGGAAAAGACTATTGAGAACTAGACGATTGAAATGCAACTTTCCCTACATAATCTAAATGAAGAAAGAGATGAGTTAAAGTGATCATTGAAAAGAAGGAAGGAAATAGCTATTGAAGAGAATGACATAATACTATGAGATTAACACTAATGAATTGTTTGCAAATGAAAACACCAAGGAATTTGATGCAACACTTGTAAATCTGATGGAAAACAATGGAACCCTAACTAAAGAGGTCAAAAATCTCAAAAGAGAACAAGAAGTTCAATCACTATTGCTATGTGGAGTGACTGAGTAGAAAAAGAAAGCTAAAGAAGAAGAAGTCACGATTGAAGATGATAAAATGATTTTGACCAATAGACTAGAAGAGAAAACATCAAACATAAATAGGATTTGCTAACATAAATTTGGAAACTTTGAGTTAAATGATGATTGCCAATCATGAATTGAATGTAAAGGATATTACGATCACAACATTGAAGTTACAGAATGAAAAACTAAGAAATGATCTGAAAAGAGAAAGAGAGTTTTTTGAAAGCTTCAATAGACCTAGTAAAGCTATCAAGTGATTTGAGAAATTGATGAGATCCCCTAGATCCAATAGTAATACTACTAGATTAGGCTACATTAGCACTAAAGAAGGAGAATCATCCAAAAGTGGTGAAGAAAGAAGTAGCAAAGGTAAGAACTCCAAAACTACTTGTCATAATTGTGGTAAGATAGGTTATACTACTAATGATTACAGGAGAAAGACTGCAAATTAGAATCCCAAGAAAAAGTTCATGAGTCACTACCACAAATGCAATAAACAAGGACATCATGCACATAAATGAAAAACCAAGACCATAAGAACACACATATTTGAAGGATACTACTATAATTGTTAGAACTATGGACATAGAGAATATGAGTGTAGATCCAAGCCTAAATGGTCATCAAACAAGCAGACAAAGGTAAAGTACAATGATAACTCTTATAATTGGGATTATAATACTAGGTATAGTTGTCACTGTTGTCAAGAGTATGGAAATGTTGCTGAAAATTGCATAAGAACACATTTCAGAAGTGACTACAAAAGATGAGTCAAACAACATGTTTTAGTTATTTCAAGATGGGTCACATAAGTAGGAATTTTTCAACAAGGTCAAAGGTACCAAGTAGTGACCAAAGGCAAAGGAAAGGCATATGAGAATGTTAGAGATGATATGAACAAGACATTGAAGAGAAAGGAAGATTGCAACACATCAAGTTTAGATGGGATCACTTCACCTAATGGGTCAGGTGATCACAATACCTCCAATTAAGCAATCAAGAGGTATGTGTGGGATTGATATTTAAAATATTTACTATACATCAACTCCAATGAATTAGTTCTGAATAGATTATATATGTATGAAGAAATATGCAAAGTGTCGATAAGAATCTAGAAGAAATCTTTAAGTTTTGTTAGTTTTCATGTTACTATTGAGCATGAAAAGTTTCACTATCATTGTCGAGTGAAATATTAGTTGATGCTAAGCTATCAAAAGTGATAGTGTTGATGGAGCTCATGGTGGTTGTTGAGTGACAAGGGAAACTTCATGGAAGTCGAGTGAGTCAAAATCTCTATTGAAGCCAAGCTTTCAGCTGTGTAAGCACTTAGCATTAAATGTAAGGTTTTAAGGTCTATATGATCAATTTCTATTCATTTGACATGATTTGAATTTGAAGGAGAGCATGAAGAGAGAAATGAAAATTGAATAGATCAATTCAAGCATTTTCAAATAGGATTCAAGAGTTTCTCAACATCATCCCATCATATTTGTAAAGGTATTTATCGTGTGTCGAGCTATGCAGTTTGAATTTTTGTAAGCCCTAGGTTTATATAATGGCATCTAGTTCTTCAAAAACAAAGGTTAAATAGGGTAACAAATTTTTGAATGTATAGTTGATAAGAAATGAGATCAAACAACCTAATTGTAGAGCCATTCCTAATATCACTTACAAGCAAGATCCATCTTGTACGTTACCAATTATATCACCAAGAGTTTTGATGTTTTAGGATGTAAGGTGTTGCTATACATGCAAGGTGGGTAGCATAGATGATATAGAGATTAGGGAAACCTATGGGAAATTATGTGAAAATAGTGCATTAAGAGATAAATTCAAAATTGTAGAGTCAAAAGGGTTAACCCGTGCCCTAGACTTCACTAATGTTTTCAAAACTGAATGGATAAAGATAGTTCTAATTAGAATTGATGATAATTCTATATGGTTGGATAATGGACTAGTAAAGATTACAAAGAAAATTATACATAGAGTGGTAGGGTATCCAAACCTTTACTAACCTAAAACCATGAGGAGTGAAGCTAAGGAAGTTATTGAGAAGATTACAAGAGTTGTGTGGAACAAATGAGTATTCAATATAAGTCCTAGCACTTGTTATTTATGAAATGAACACATGCACACATGTCTAAACACATATAATGAACATACACATGTATAGGTATGATGATTGACACTATCTCAGATCCCCTAATTGCTTTTTCAGTGAGGATTATAGCACATAAATTCTATCAATCCAACAGGCCCAATAGTGTACCATGTATTGCCATTGACAAGGGCTATAAGATAGTTAAGAAGGATCAGACATATGACCTTGTTGAGTTGCAGATGCAACAATTGTCAAAACATTTGGGATCAATAAGGAAGACCAAAAGTGCACGATGTAAAATTGGTTCAATTCTTGTATGTATATTATTTTATGTACAAAATGCATTCCCTACATTTGGTAAATTTGGATGGAAGACAAACAAATCCATTGCAGTGCAAATTGGTGAGTTTATTGAGCAACTTGGAGACAATTTTGAGTTAGTTATGACCAGCTACTTTGAAGATTTCAAGTAGTCAATGAAGGAAAGACTGAGGATGCTAGTTTCACTAGTTGACAAACATTTCAATGATGTTTTCTTTCTAGTTGACATTGACTTTACATATGTTCAGGTTGCAGTTCCAAGGGTAAGGTGGCTAAGGCCACTAAGCTATGAAATAAATGTGGATGAGACCTTTGCAGCAAACACAACATTACTTGCAGAAGATGTAGATGCTAAGGCTACTGCCTTTGGAAACTATGATGTGGAAAAATCTAAAATAATGATGGATTTGAAGACTACCTCAGTCATAAGGAAGAAGAATAAGATTGTGAAGAAACTCAAAGAGAAATTTGGTGAAAGTGCAGAAGAAGATGAAGAAGAAGAAGATGTTATTGCAGAAGCACCACTTGCCTTAACTCAAGGTCAAGGTGAAGATCAAGATGAAGAGGTGGAAATTGAAGAAGGTGTTGAGGGAGAAGAAGCTAGTGAAGCACTTGAGTTAAAGAAGAGGAAAGCAAAAAACTCAATAGTGAGCAAACCAAGAAAGGTTGTAAAACTTAATCCTGTAGTTCAAGCAACTCGAACCAGCACAAGAGCTATTTCCAAGATAGCCTAAGAAGTAGTTAAGCCAAAAGAGAAGAGGGCTAGATCAACTACCAAAGAAGAAGAGTTTGAGAAGAGACCAAGGAGAAAGTATATAGCTCTAGCTGAATCTGATGAAGAGAAGATTGAATTTGATGATGACAGCCAATTCAAAGTGGTAAGTCACAGTTCATCTTTAGATCTAGACAATATGTGTGAAAACATAAGGAATAATGTCAATTTATCTGGTCTTACACATATTAATTTTAGTAAACTTGGAAAAGTTGAGATGAACCAAGTAGAGGAGTCAATATATGCTATGATGGAAACATTCAAACAAACTCCAATTGAGATTACCAACTCTCTACCAAAGTAATTATCTGATAGAGTTGAGCAAAAGTGGCAATATAGTCTCACAATAAAAAGACAAATCAGAGAGACTACACTTGCCTAAGTGATGCTAGAATTGGATAAGGTCACAATGTCAAAGACAATAAAGAAACATGGAGGGAAATTTGCACCAAAATATAGAGCATTTAGCATACTATAGAATAACATTGAGGTCATTGTACACACTAGTACAAATACAATAATATATTACTAAATAAACTACTAAAAATTGTAGATATGTGACTAATTTTGATCACATGACTAATGATAGTTTATTGCCAAACATTTATCTCGTAACCAAATTTATGACTAAACTATTTTAATCATTGATTAGGTCATTGATTGAGTCATTTATTGTTGTTACTTGGTAGTTTATTTGGTAGTTTTTTGGGTAGTATATTTGGTAATATATTTGGTAGTCAATTTGGTAGATTATTTGGTGGTTTTTGGGTAGTATATATGGTAGTATATTTGATAGTATATTTGGTAGTTTATTTGGTATTATATATGGTAGTATATTTGGTAGTTTATTTGGTATTTTATTTGGTAGTTTATTTAATCATTAATTTAGTCATTTTAGGGCATGATGGAATTGAACCACCATCCTCCTACTTATAAAGTAGGTGCTCTTCCTTTGAGCTAGTACCCTGTAAAAAATAATGCAAAAAATTGACAAAGTTGTCTTCCCAACATTAGATCTACCATGATCATGGTCACTATAACATGATATACTCTTCTCAAAGAACACTAATTTTAGTTATTATGTAAAACAATAATCTAAATATTTATTAATAACAATTCAATAATTTTTAATTTTTCTGTTCAAGCATTTTAAAATTATAATTCATGTTAATTACACTTCTCTAAAGTATTGTGGTGATAGACTCTTATAAACTATAATTTGGAGCACTTTGGCCACACAAGTATTGTTTCTTATGCTAACTTCTCAGAAAAAGATACAAATGATTATGCAATTAATGTCAAGAAAATAGACCTTTGCATTAAATAAAAAAATCAAACCCCATTAAAAGATCACATCAAACCGGCTATTTTTTTTTCTTTTGATAGTCCTTGCAATAATTGAAACTAGCTTGCCTACATTGCAAAAATATAGTCGTGTGTTGTAATGACAAAATGTAATCATCATAATAATACCAATGTCAAGAACATGCAAAAGCCACGTACTGTTGATATATAGAAGACATGTTGAACTATGTCAATTCCTGCCATGACCTAAGAGACTATTTTTTGTGAGGAAAAAACAAGACTACCAAAAAAATTGATCCAACATACTTCAACTCCAAGAATAACAATGCAGCCAAATTTCTTGTCCCTATAATTCCATTATTTTCCAAACCCATTACAACAGTCGAGAAGTGAATGTATTGAATAACATCTATTTAGAACCCTGGTTAAATCATGATTAGCCTAATAAGAATATTAGTGACCATTAAAAAAGTCTCAACCTAAACATCTTGTATTACCAACAACTCCTTATCCCTCCATGCTACCATAACTGGACAATCTAGAGAAAGAACAACAATAGGACTAATTTGTTAGAAAACCCATGAATCTTGAGGCATAAAAATTGACAAGAAATATAGATTTCAAAATGAAAGATGATATCTTACCTTTGCAAGTGATGACATTACTAGGAGTTTCTACAAGAGACAGAGGAACTCTATCATCTATAGTCTAAAAATTCATGCTAAGAGAATCAATTTCTATTCCACTCTCTATCTCCATTCTCCAAACAACATAAAGGAAAATAGACTTTTGCTTCTCTTCTAATCACTTAACCTTAAAATATTTTCTTTTCCAATATTCTAAGCCCTTGGACATTAAATTTCTAATCAATATGTTAAACAAAGATAAAGCATAGAAGGAAAATACGGATAATAATCCACTAATATTACTCTTTACTAATCAAATATCCAAATTGAACCAATCATCATAAGCACTCATTAAAAGAGCAAAAATTAACATTCAAGAGGAAAATGACATCAAATTAGATTCATTTAACTTACAACAATGAACATAAAACATTGTCATAGCACCACCTCAATAAGAAACTCTTATCATGAATGAAAAGGATTGCAAGTCATGTAGCAGTGAATAAGAATAAATAAGTCTAAGGAAGCAATCTTAAGTCAGCAATCAAGTGAAAATAAGCAATGAACTAACTAATAATAAACAACAAAGGTAATTATAGTTGTTAATAGACATAGAAAGGTGAAATCAAGGAAAAGGAATAGGTAACTAAAACACAAGTCCTTACAATTGTAGAAGAAATCATTTCAAAGACTAAAATGATATTTAAAAAATTATCCAAATAGTTGACTGACTAGCACACCTGATTCAACATTTGATATGCCCTTTAAGTAAGTTGATGTGACATATGCCACCTCTTTGTGGGGGACTTCAACAAAATGAGCAAAATTGAGCAATGTGTGATCTAGATGCAGCACTAAATAGAGTTTCTTTTTTCGTAGTAATTTCTTTAGATCATTATCACATAACTATGCAACTTCTTTATCTGTGAGCTTATAATCCTAAAAAAAATTACATATGAAATGATTTCAGTTACAAAAACATATAATTGAATTTTATTTGTTGAAAGATCAATACAAGGAAACTAGTTGTACTATCTACAGACAATCAATATGTAAAAACATTTAAGAAAAGGTTTTTTTTAATAATTGAGTCACAGTTTAAGGAAATTGAACAAATAATTAAATCATGCAATTGGGTTTCATAAAATGGATATCTTATGAATATATTTAAGAGCAACTAAAGTTTGATCATCCAAATTTGAATTTGGTTTTATCACACCACATCGGATGCAATCTCTTGACATAAATTTGGGATGGCGAGGGTATGATGGACTACTGCTAGAGGCTTCTATATTATCTAGAAAAGAGTGTCAGTGCGTGAAATAAAAGTAAATCATTTTCAATGAAATGTGCAACAACACCTAACAAATAGACCTTTAAAATAGGCATAAAAAGTATTTCATGAAGGACTATTTTTAGATACCTTTAATGTCTTTAAGCACATAAGCTTGTACCTCTTTTCTTCCCACAGGTGTCATTCCTCCATCACACAATTTTACCTCTTTGCTTCCCATAGGCACCATTCCTATATTTTGATAAAGTTATTACTAGAAAGAGGAGGAAGTATCATGATGACATCAGTTTCAAAAGTTGTGGCAACAACTTATTCTTGAACTTCCAAAAGTGGAACTATAATATTGGACTTATAAATTTCACACATTCTTTCATTCTCTCCAAATGATGGTTGTAAATCTTTTGTTGATTTAGGAATATCACTAACAGTTTCCTTTGCATTTACTTCAATGTCTTGCATTTTAGGTACTAGAACTTTTATAGAAAATATTTTCTCACCTACAGTTGCTTCACTTTGCTGAATTGGGTCATGTTTAATGTTGGTCACAACTAGTAAATCATTAGTTGATTATGGTGAATCATCACTACTGGTTTCTATGGCTAAAGAAATTTTTCCATAGATCATATCATTGTTGTTGAGGGTTGAAATCATTTTTCTTGTTTCTAATTCTTGAATTGGAACTGCAAGATTGAATTTAAAACTAGCAAACATACCTTGGTGTATATGTGTGTGCATATATGTATATAGTCACATCTCTTTGAAATATCAATTGTACACCATAGTTTCAATAGTTTTTTAACCAAACCCTTGTGCATTTCGAGAAAGCGTGATATTTTAAAAAATCACATTTTATTAAGCCATTTTCTCAAAATTTTCCTTATTAATGCTTCCACATTTTACATACATGTATATCAGGAAAACTGAAACTACAATAGCTAATGAAATTATCCTCCCCTTTACACTTTGGTAAATGTCCATAGTTTGTTCCAAAGCTACCATTTAGCACAAGAAAGCTTTTCCTCTATTGATCCTTCTCATATAATGGTGATTTCAAAATACAAGTGTTTTGTAAACTGTTAGTGTCTAAGTGGAATCCCCAACATAGCCAAAGTTGTATGAAGGGCATGAATTATGAAGATACAAAGCCCAGATCATTAAGATGTGAGATATTGTCTCCTTGAAAAATCCAATTTGTGGACATGCTGCAATATTTGCATTCCATGAGATCACATCTCTTTGATGCATTACATCAAAAGGTTCATATGCCTTGTATATGCTTCCACAGTGTCATTAATGGCTTGCATATTTACAATGGTGTCATTAATGGCTTGCTGCTACAAAATAGAGTAGTGCTCATCCAGAAGCTCTACAAGAGGGAAAAGACATCCATGACTTTGTAATGGGAGTCAGACTTGAATTAGATGACCTTATAGTGAATTCTCTTCTAGGAATGTAAGAAAAATGTGGATGTTTGCATAAAACATGACAAATGTCTGAAAGAAATGTGGTTACATGGAATGCAATGATTGTAGGATATCTTCAAAGTGGAGACAATGAGGAAGCTTTGCATATTTTAAATTAGATGAAAATTTCAAATTAATCCAAAGTGTGTAGCATAGACCTCAATGATTTTAAGATGTGCACAAAATGGATATTAGAATGAGGCATTAGAATTCTTTCATAAAATGAAGGCAAATGTGCATCCAATATCCAACACTCTAATTAGCATTCTATCAGCTTGTGCATACTTTAGATCTCTGGACAAGGGTATGGATGTCCATTCTTATGTAGTAAAAAATGGCTTCACATTGGATGTTCATGTTAGGGAATATCTGATTGACATATATGCTGGATGTGGATGTTTGGAAGTAATCAGTTAGTTGTTTAACTACATACCAAACAATGAGCTTCTTCCTCTTTGCAAGACAATGTCTTATTTTTTGGTGTCCTTAACTTTATTGGGCATGTGGATTTGGATCAAAATATCCATAGTTCAAACCCTTGGTGGACCTAAACCATAGAAATTTCTTGTTTATACTCTAGAACTCACAACAAATTTACACTACTTGCATGACTAGATCACAGATTATGCAATAAAAAAACCCATGATTCAGGTGACCCATACAAGTTTTAAATTATTCTTCACCGTGGATCCTGCAAACATTGAATATATCCTCAAGACTAAATTTGATAATTTTACAAAGGTCATTGTTTTGTAGCTTCTAAAATCTGTTACTATATGACAACAAAATTTGTCCAAGATTTAAGTTTTTTTATGGTTTTGAAAGTTATTTCTAATTTGCAGGGGAGTGTTGCTCATGAGATTCAGTGTCACTTTCTAGGTGATGCTATTTTTCAGATGGATGGGGAGATATGGAGACTTCAAAGGAAATATGCAAGATTGGATTTTTCCTCGGAGAAGATGTGGTTTTACAGTACCAAAATTTTCAGCAAATATGTAGTAAAGTTAAACTCTATTTTGTAGCAGCAAGCCATTGATGACACCATTGTAAATATGTAGATAAGTGCATAGTATTTAGAAGATAGTGAATATCACTATTTAAACAAGAAAGGAGTACATTAGCATGCTAAGAATAGCTAGTGATGTGAAAGGTTGTAAAATAGTGACATCAATAAATTAAGAAATTCAAGTTTAGAAGGCACTAAAAGTGAATAAATACCAAATCATAGATAGCATTATAATGTTACCCTCAAAAGTAGAGAAAGATATATTGTTAAAAGGATTTGGTCTTACAAAACATGCTCTATATAATGCTATTCAATTGAGATATTGGTGCACTCTAGTTTGTTCTCAATAAGGATGTTGGTCCATTCTAATGTGCCAATGTATCTTGATGCAACATGATGCGACTATTTCAAAGATGGTACAATGTGTTGGTTTATGTTTTCGATCTCTGAAGCTTAGGATTTCAGGATCTCTACATGCCTTGGATAGTCCTTGGCACTATAGGAATTACAAGGAAGCTAGGGGCATATCCATATTACCAAGGTTGTGCATTGATATACTCTCTTTTGATAATTATATGGTTGGGTCACTACTAAAGATGCTTCACTTATACAATGTCTATGAAATAGATGATGTTATCATATGACATGCAATATCATTCTATCCATCTCTTTGTGATGTGGAACTTGTGAAGCTCACGGTTTGAGAAGTCATGTTTTTATCAAGTTTCTTACTGGCTGCTCAAAAATATCCTCACTATCACTAAATTCTTTAAAGCTGAATGATTAGTAATTGGATATACTTCTAAAGGGATTTTACAAATTGAAGTTTGTGGATTTCTTTAAAGTAATGGAAGCACACAGAAAGATTCTAATGAGCTCAATGCTTGTTTCCAAATTTCTAACTACAAAATTTGAAAGTCAATAATTCCCAATCAATGATTATAGAGAAAATGTTGAACCTGTCAATCTCAAGAAACAAATTATCTGCCTACCCTACCAATACAAAGCAAATTACATGAACACCATGAAAATTTATTTAGGGAAGAAGAGTTGCTTGATTAGAAAAAAAAATTGAAGTATTACATTGCAATTATTGTAGTAATCTACCTGGCAATATTACATCCAATGGAAAAATTACCTGTGAAAAAGCAGCATTACAGTCCTAGCAAATAAACTTTTAAGGGTAGAAACAATTAAAGGAAATGACAAAAATCATCATCTCTAGTCAACATCCACAAATGAGTGTTTACTTGTGTATTTTCCACCTTTTTTAGTAAACACTGAATTTGAAAAATAGAAAACATAATTACATTAGAAATTGCAACATGGTTGTTAAAAAGGTGATGAAGAAAATAATCAATAAAATCGAAACTGGAATTCTACCCAGAGAAAAATGTTACAGCACAGATAGCTAACCATATTTTCAGATATACAAGATGCCAAACTCTTGACATCAAACCTGAGTGTAGTAGTGCACAAAGACTACCCTCTACATTGACAAAACATTTAAACATTTGCATTCCCTGCAATTAATGAGCGTAATGCTTTTAATTGGTCATTAGTCTAGAAACCTTTTGTAAATCCTACTTGTATGTTACAATATATTACTTATAATAACCATATCTATGATGGATGAGAATTCAACACATTATTTAATGTACAAATAGTTATGTAAAACACAAATATTTAGAAGAAAAAAATCTGGTCTCTAAATTATCAAAATTTAAAATATAGTTTTAACTTTTCTTTCTAGGAAGATACATACAAAATACCATCGAGTACTACACAAAATGGATTTATATTTATAGCTAGTCCTAAAGTAGCAATCTACAAAGTGATATGAATGTAATAGATTATCAGTTCCAACTAAATCAACATCAACATAATAACATTCAATAGAAAATTATCTTTCCAAGGTCAATCCAGTGAGAGGCATTACATACCTGGCTCTTACCACCCCATTCTCCAAAAAATGTTAGGGAAAATTCTTGCAAAGTGATATAAAAACCTTCACCATTAGAAACACAAATTAATATGGGTGCCTAAATTTAGAAGTATGACATATTTGGAGATTTAATAATGTTTGGTCAAAACTAGATTACTTGTCTTGAGAAGGATTGGTGAAAAGAACTGAGTGAAGAATGGTCTCTATTGTTTTTTGGTATCATCATTAACCTAGTAACATAACCATAATTGTTATCGAAAAAACAAGATACCATGTCTTTTTGGAGGCATAAGCATGAACCTTTCTCTAGAGGTGTAGAAGGAGACAAAAGAAAGCATGTTGTTGCTTTAGGTGCTCAAACTTAAACCAAGATATCATGAGAGCCATAACCTTTCCATCAGCTTAAGTTGAGTGATGTGAGAAAGCTCCAATGAGTAAAATAGGTGACGATAGCTTGGGACTTACTTGACTACTACTTATGATTCTAGTGTCATGTAATATGAAATTTCACTGGGTTTGCTTGTGCTCTTTTGAAATAAAGGAGAGGTGAAAATTTATACAAGATGTAAGAGAAACAAGAACAAATAGAGAAAGGACATCAAACAGCCCTGTCAAGATCAACCAAGTGATCAAGTTGATAGGACAAGCCCATCGAAAGTTGAGTCTTATCAACAATGTTCCAATTACACATATGGTCAGAAGCTCACTTCGCCAAACAATCAGCACCACTATTCCATTCCCTGAGAATATGAGTGAAAGTAACAAACTCCAAAAAAGTACACAAATTATGAATCTGGTCTGCAATCAAAGCTAATAGCTTGTGCTCTTTTAAGCATTAGTGTTACTTATGGAAACTTCACATATTTTGATTCCTCAACTATGTATATTGTCAGCTATCAACAAAATGTTTAATTTATTCTTTTCAAGTTTTCAAACTCCTCATTCAAGGAATGCTTCATGAACCTCAAAATTTTTTTTTGTTTCATGTCTGAAGATTGATTATGCAGTAATGTTTTTGATATGGACGCATAATCCAAAATTCTAAGGCTAATCCTAATCCAGAATGATGATAGAAAGCAACTGTTAAAAAAAAGCTAGAAAATATATATATCAAAGGTTGCTCTTGCAACTATGTCGGTAAATTAATACAACTGTAGGAAAGAGATAGAAGAGGAAAGAATATTTCATTCATTATGCTTAGGGCTGCATCACACATACAGTATTCTTCATCTAGTGAAGATCTTCACTTCATATTTTTTATCTGATAACCATCAACTAGACCTTATATATTACATATAAGTTTATAACTAAGAGGGTCTATATCATCTCTAATTGTGACAAATATATCAAGTCCAAGAGGTTTCTATTAGATTAAAGTTACAAACACCATGTAACCCAACTTCTCTTTCAATGAGTGAAATGAAATGAATTGTTCCTCTACATGCTTTGTGCACAGAGTAAAGGATCCTCCACTAAAATCTAACATAAGCTACAAAAAATTCCAATTTGATGTCAAAATGCCACCAATTCTTTATCTGGCTACATAATGTATGCTTCAGTGATGTTATTTTCAAATAAGGATGGAATCTTGCTCCTAGAATGAGCTCTCCTGATTCATAAATAAAAAGCATGTATAGATCAATTCCAAGGCTATCATAGATGTTGAAAATGAACCCATTAAAATAAGTGTCTTTTAGGATTTGGAAAACTAATACTCTAACAATATAGATAAATTCCAAATGCATCTTGTTTTAGCCAGTATTATGTGATCTAGATTCTAGAAGAGCTAGAATATTGAGTGCACCTAGTAGCTTTTCTTAATTCACATTTAGAACCAATTATTAAATATAAAGGCTATCTATGAATGCAATTCTTGATGTAATAAATCCTGTTGTAAAGTCCTATATATTCACTGACCAAGTATCTCTACTGCACTATCCTTTCATTAGGTATTTTAATATTAGATTGGAGCATTTGGCCATAATCAATGCATGGCTAGTTCAAAGGGAATTGATGAACCAAGTAGCATGGTATTACCTTTCTCTATGACCTCAAGTTATTCCAATTTTTGGATTGAAAGAGTATTTAGGTTTTGTGTAATTATAAAAACCCTGATTCAGGATAATTTTTTGCCTGATTCACAGTTTGGTGCAAATGGATTATGGATGACTATTCATAGTGTCTACTAATAATGTCTGCACCAGCCTTGACAAATTCTGGAACACATTATTCAGATTCCTCAATCCTCTATAATAAATGAAGCAATAAATCAATAAGGAAATAAATACATTGAGAATGCAAGTACTCATGGTGAAAGGTTAGAGGAATTCTATTTAAGTTGGAGAGGTTGCAAGAAAGAGTCTCGAGGAGGTACAAAAGTTGTTGCATTAGCCGCTCCTCTAAAGTTGAAGATTTGTGTGACTTGAAATCAGGTGATCTACAAATATGGCTTCTTGGATGTGAACTTCCAAAGACAATTATGATATTTTTAGAAACATAGATCCATGTCTTGTGTAATTAGAATGAAACATCTTTGAATTGACTCTATATACAAGATCTCCACAAAGTATTTGGGTCTTGATATTTTCTTATATTCAATACCAGAAGGTGACAATAGAAGTGTGTAGATACAAGAGATATTCCAATCCATTAAGATTCAATGCTCTATGTTTCCCAATTCATTGGAGGGATCGCAAGAGGACCCAAAAGGACCAATTTTGATAAGGTGGGGAGAAGTATTAAAAGATACAGTATTTTAGCTTATTGATGTAAGTCTCAGTTTTTGAAAGCTATTTTCTCATAAAGATGAGATAGAGATAACAAATGTAAAAAAAATTATTTTTGTCTTCTTCCCATTTCAAAATTTATGTCATGACCAAATTTGAGGAAATGACTCTTGATCACTAAATTTGACACTTGGTCGCACATGGTTCTAAAGGAAAACATGATGCAGGTTTTCAGTTTGCATGTAAAGAGAAAAATCTACAATGTATGGGATAAAAAGCAATATATTTATAAAGGAAAATAATGTTGTTTGTATAAAATTATGTTTGTATTGTAATGAACCAACTTAAAAATTTATAAATAACAACAAACTAACTAAATAGTCACAATCTCTTAATTAGCATAATCTAACTTAATTTACAAAATAGATAAAAAAAGAGTTTGTGATTTAAGCTCTAACCTATTTGAGCATCAAACTAATAATTTTTAGCTCCCTTTTGAAGCTCCCTTTTTAGTACAGACACAGAGGATGTTCACAAAGGCTACAGAATCTAGCTTTACACCAACCTGTTGCATTCATTTAAAAGTCTTCCAAGTCCTCCTCAAATTATCATTTTGTGCAATAGATGTCATCTTGTTGAGAAGTTACATCAAATGATTTAGCTTCCTTTTTCATGCATGTCGATTATTTCATTCCCAAGTATGAAATCAGACAAAAATCCACTTCTGATTATGCTTTGACAAATATCCATACCCTATTTTTACATGTATTCTAAAAAGATGCTAGACACGGTTGTGGAGTTTGGGCTTACATGTGGGGTATACACCAGCCAATTACATTTTCTTAGAAGTGTCCATTTTTTCTTCAACAAATCTATTTTTTTGGGTAACTTGAAATCATCACAATCTACAAAACAACATGTCATTGAAAAATTTTGTCAAACAGTTCACGTACCCTCAATGTGCTTGATTTTTTCTAATTCTACTTGATTTTGTATTGAATCGAAATAGAAGTTTTGTCAGTTGGTACCATCTAAGTTTCTTCCCTACATCATTAAAGATTTAAAGGTTGCATTAACTATGTTGGGTTTGTATCATTCGATCGTAATTATACTTCGAATTTATATAGCACATTGACAACAAAGTCCTCTACCTACAATATGCCTCAAATCACATAAGAATAAACCTTTTTCTATTGTTCTGCATTAATACCTAGGGCGAGATGATAGCTCTTCTTCCCTATTCGGTACACTTGGATTCAAAATTGACACCATCTCTAGCTAAGCCACCAAATTTAATTAATTTATGCATGATAAATACTGCCTTTGGAAATTTGGGTATAGTCCATGTGATAGTTTAATTACATATGATAGCTTTGAATCACTGACTTCTACATGAAAAGCGAGAATCATGGAGAATTGCTAAGCACAAAATCATTCTTTGTCTCTTTGAAATCTCAATATTCTCATAGAAGATGATTTTATTCTTCCTCTTAAACAATTTTATTATGGAGTAAGTCTATTATAAATGGCAGCCGATGTAGCCCTAACAAATGTTTGAAATGGTTGCACTTTTTCCCTGGTGGATTAATCGCAACTCCTCCACTGAATCTGCAAGACTTGCATCTTGAATAGGGGGCACCCAAGTGATTAAACTATGAGAGCTATAAATCTTAAAGAGAGGTTTGTTCATCAATGAGGGAGCAGAGAGCATCATGCCCCAAGGGCTTAACCACTTTGACACCTATGATCAAGGGCCTCAACTAGTCAAGAGCGTGGGTTGGGGGAAGGCAATAAAATGTGTCAAAACTTGTGGATTTGTGATATCCGAAATTTAGACTACACTAAATTATAAAATGTAATGAGAAATGAAATAATACAACAATATATTATTCATAACACAATATATAATTATTATAACTTTTGATCTCTCTCTCTCTCTCTCTCTCTCTCTATATATATATATATATATATATATATATATATATATATATATATATCAATCAACAATAATATATACTAACAATAAATATTATTAATATAAAATACAAGTAATCAAGTATAATATATACTAACAATAATAAATAAATATAAAAAATTAATCAAATATTAAGTCAATAAAGTATCAATTGAGTTTAATCATTTGGGAAAATATAGAATAAACGATGAAATGAAATATGATAAGTGAGACATACAAGATAATATGAGAGAAAAAGTCATACTAGACAACAAGTCTAATAGAATTGAAGGTCTATATGAAATGGCATCAATTCATAAAGCATTCAGACTTTGATTAGATTGATTAAATGTAGAAAATATAATACAGGTTAGAAGCATTCTACTCATTAAACAATAAAATAAGAACCCCACAAATGGGATGGCACAGTTGTTATTTTATACAAAATAGTTAGAGTTTATGCAATTATTTATTGATCAATCAATTAGCTCAAGATATTCAATTATCCCTCAAGAATAATTGATCAAGTTATAAGCTTTTAGGAGATTGGTTTAAGGCTTAATGAGTCTATTATTTGAATGGGAACCATAAGACATTCATTATTGTGATTAAGATGTATGAATAGTAACAAATTATTATAAGCCACATCATATACATGGAAATTATCCAAACAAATGATAGATAGATAGATTCATTTAATTCAATATGGGGATCATAAAACCAACTACCTTATCATAAATCTACTATATTGACCCCCACCAAACATTTTTCTTTACTTCTTTTCATTCATATTTAGATCACTTAGTAGAGCTTATATAAACATGGCATAAGCAATTTAAGCATACCAAAGACATTAGTAAAGAACACCAATTGACCACTATTAAGCCAATAGTTAATCACAAAATGAATCATTATACTCACAAATAGAAGTAGATTAAGATTAAAATATTTATATTACAAATTCTTATGATAATATACTTTTTCGGATTCATATAAGACCATAAATATACTAGAACTACTTGGATATTCTTATATATCAAATCAATATTAAACTCTCATGAAGTGTGTGTGTGTGTGTGTGTCTTTTTTTCATCAACCAATTTATGGTAGATCTTTGAACATATTAAAATTATTGTTATAAGACATTCAAACTCCTGTGTACAATTAGTTCAAGCTTGTTGCATCGGTATTTATCTTGCATAAAGAAATTGGTACACTCTTATTGATCGAAGACAAAGTATAATATATATAGATTTTACCATCAACTAAGAATCAAAATTGTTGTTCGACAACATATCCTGTATAAATTAGCCTTCATAGATATCAAGACACTCATGATGAAATTAGGGGTTCACTTCTTAAATTGTCAATAGATAATTTTGGGTCCTATATTTTTTTTGTCATAAGTGAAATAGGGAGAGGATTGAATCGATATTGTTCCTCCATATTAATAAAAAAATTATTGAAAAAATAAGTAAAGACATTTTTTTTAGATTTAAAATGTTTTAAAAAGAATAGAGTATTTAAGATTTTTTTAAAAATGAATTATAAGAATAAAAAAAGAAATTTTATTTGAATATTAATGCTCTATTTATTAATTAGAAATTATTTTTTATCAATAATAATAAAATTATAGGTATGCATTATTGATTTGAAAACCCACTTGGGTCATTCCACATATGTAATGCCTTTAGCATAAATATATTTATATAGAAAATAGATTGATGTGATATCTTGAAACTCAAAAGTGAAATAAAATACAGTAAGGACTATGTAACATGAAAAGGGTCTCTCTTGTTTTGTGGTTTCATGAACCCTATGTATCTGATGGCTACGAGCATTTTTCCCCTAGGAATTTTGATTTTTTTCCCCAAATGAATCCCCATGCAAGGTTGTATATGTAATATCCATATTATTTGCAAATTAATTTATGCTTAAATGAATTTTCTTTAAAAAATTCCTTATATTATTGATAAATATAATTTAAATAATAAATATTTATTGTTTTTATTATTAAATTATTTTATTTCAAGTTTTAACATTTTTTATTTTGATCAGTAGGAGGATCAAGCCAAGATTAATTATTATTATATATTTTAATCAATTAATTTTATTATTTATTAAACTCCAGAAGAGTTGAACCCAAGACCTCCCAAATAAGAGGCTCACAATTTACCATTTTATTGTAGGCTCTTTCCTATTTCAAGTTTTATTAATATTTGTTACATAACGCTTCTCAATATTTACTAAATACTATATTATATTAAATGTAATGATAATAAAATAATGTTATATCTAGGCAAGAGCCTACAACACAACAGTAAATTGTAAGCATCTCAACAAGGAGGTCTAGGGTTCGAATCTATTCTAGATTCACATATAATAATAAATATTCTAGGTTTGCATCAATTACCCAAAAAAAAAAGGTTATTTCTTAAGATAGTTATTACATGGCATTGATGTGATTAATATCTATTATATATTGAGATTATAAAATATTTAATTGATAATTAATCTTTTTGATATGCATAGATAGATCTGAAGTTTTCTTTTGAGTGCATGGAGGGTTTTTTATTTTCTTCAATAGTTCATTAATATTTTGAGCACGAGTTTGAGTGCAGATTGGGGTGATTTTAAATTCATGTCTAGGTCAATATTAGTTGCGAGGATAGTCAAGGAAGTTAACTGATAACAATGTATTGATAAGACATAAACCTCATTGGTGAGCAATACAAGTTATAAAAAAAGTTTTAAAATATATTAAATTATATGATAAAAAATTCTATTGATCATTCATTTAGTTGTTTATCTGGGTGACCAATCATTTAGTCATATATTTGATCATTTATTTAGTCACTTATCTCTGTCTAACCTTATGATTTTAGTCGATGACCTAATTAATCATTTATTTAGTCACTAATGCTTATAAAATATTAAAAATTACTAGAATTTGATCACTTTTAGTCATGTGACTAAAATTTTTGGTCTTATGACTAAATGTTTTAGTCACGTAGTCATTTATTTGCCAAAATTCTACTAGTGACAAAAGACCACTCAAATTTGGAAATCACTATATGGTTTCACAACACCTAAGGCAATTGAGCAGACACATATTGAGGTAGGTGAGGACAAAAATGAACACCAACAAGTAAATGAGGTTACTACAATTAACACTAAGACAATTGCACAAGAGGAAGGCACTCAGACACATGCAGATACATAAACTACAACTAAGGATGAGCAACACATGAAAGATAGTGTATAAGATACACTAATGTTGAGGGCCAATCCTCAAAAGGAGTTGAATATAGATACTGATATTGTAAAGATTAAGGATGTTGCTAAGACTATCAGTTAGAACATCAAGCTCCTTATAGAGGAAGACTTGAAGAAGATACTGGTAGAATCCACTACCCAAGCCAAAGTATGTGAAAATCCTATACTAATAAGTGTTGATGAGATTGAAAAGGAAAAAAAGGCATTTATATGGGAGAAAATTTAGACATAAGAAATTTCTACAACTCCTCAATTCACCTTGATACAGCCTACATTACCTCTTGTAGTGTATCAATGGAAAGAGCCATCCATGATACATATCAGCAAATTGGTACACACTGTGTCTATACCAAAAGTTGCTTTAGTTGATATAGTAAATAATGAAGGAAAAAAAGTTCCAATAGGTCAAGTAGATACTCCCGCACCTACAACACAAGCACAAGGTGCAACTGAGAAAGTATAGCTAGTCAAGGATAGGACTAAAGAGATAGATTTGACTATAAAGCCTAAGGAACAACTAGTAATACAAACACTAGTGACTTTACTAGGAATTGCTACTCCTCCTAGTCAAGCTCTTCATAGGCCAAGTATAGAAGCTATACCCCTACAATCATCAAGGCTGAGTCCAAGCACATCTAAGGTAGATAAAGTTACATCAATCAGTGATGTGAACCTGGATGAAGTGATTGAGTTGCCCAAGTTTGATTTTACAACTATCACTATTAAACAGATGAGCATATTATAATATGCTCTTACAAGGAAGAAACAACAAGAACTTCTTAGACAGGAGCATAGCTAGAAGCAAGCATCGCTAGATATCAAACAATTTTTTCTTAATACATTTAGTTTGCCAGCACCAAAAGAACCCCCACCCCCCCCCACCCCCCCCCAGCCAAAAAATTGAGTTTTGCCTCTCAAGCATGGCCAATAGTTATATCTATTCAAATATTCAAATGATCAAATGTTATAGAAGATATATTTAAACTTTGTCTTATCCCTTATTTCCTAAGTTCAAGCTTTTTATGCTTTATCCCCTTAGAGACTCAAGTCGGGATCATGTGACTATCCTTCATCACCCAATCACTACAGTCTATGGCTTAACTATTAGAGGAGGTGTAAATGTGTGGCACAGTCATTTCAGTGGTTAGTATGACTTTGTATTCCCGAAGGTTAACATCCAGTTATGAGTTGCAATGTAGAGATCTCTCTTTATCACATGATTGTAGGGTTATGATCTTAACTGAAGGTTTAAGTTGCAATGTTGTGACCCCTCCTCATTCCCATGATCACAGAGAGTTTAGTGTTAACTATGGTTAGGATGGAAAAGTCACAAATCACCTTGTGCGCATGGTCACTGGGGTCAATGATGGGTTAAAGAATCAAGCCACGAAACAACAATAACATGAAATGAGAAAACCAGATGGTCGTCACAGCTTCACTAGAGTTATGGCTTGAACCATAGGTAGTACTGCCATCATGGTTGCAATGAGTTAAAGATAATTATGAGTGGAGAGAAAGGAATGATGATTAAGTCCATTTTCACATGGTCACAAACATTTCATGCCAAGTCAAAGTTCAAGCTATGATGATGTGAATTATATGTTAGCATTTTGGATCATAGTTTCATACGATCATGGGCATCCAATGCTAGTTGGGTATTAAATGGTAATGATACAAGACACCAATTTCACATTGTTGCCTAATTGCAGAAATTAGGGGGAGATGTTAAGGACAAGCTGTGAAGCAATGATATGGTTTGTTTGTGGTTTCACAAGGTAAAAAAGTTAATGAAGATGAAGGGTTGTGAAGCCGTGATTGATTGTAATTCAGAGGTCAAACATGATAGATAGAATATGATTGGTCCATGTGGCAAAGCCTAAGGATTGACTCTAGTTGATCAGTGATGTGGCTGACTTAGTGTGTTGATAACAAAGGAAGTAAATCTTTGATGGTAGATTTGATCTTTTCAATCTCCTTGAACCACTTCCATCATTCCCTAGGTCTAATAAATGTAAAGGGACACTTCATCGCTGCTTGGTGATCCATCTAATCAGTCAAAATGATAATGGTCATAGTTTCTATCTTCACAAGGTTCTATTTGGTGAATAAGTAATTTTCCTACATCTGGATGTGTGCCATGATCAGATCTTTTCCAAATTTACAGTGATTGTTCTCTACAATCTTGAATGTAGTTGTTGAGTTTGACTTAGGATAGAAGCTATCTGAGTTATGCTTGCACTATAAAAACAGATTTTGTAACCTTTCTTAGGGTTGATCTTTTCTCTAATTCTATAGCATTGTGTATCTATGCTCTGCTACTGTAATTTCCTTTGCCTCTGAGTTAATCTACTTTTCTATTGTATCTCTTTCTTCCATTAATATATTGTGCAATATCTTCTTGCTTTTGTGTTAATGTATTGGCTTCATTTCTTAATTTTATGATTGTAACTACTTGGCTTTTGAATGATATAAAGTGAAGTTGCTTCCATGTAGCATTCTTTTGGTTTTGATCTGCATATGGTTTCTAGATTAAGAAAGGATTGAATCTATATACTTTGAGGTTATATTGATGAACTATCCATTCTTTGGCAAAGATAAGGTTGAACATACCATTTGGTGTATCACCTCCTCTTAGATTATATTAGGTAGTTTTCTTTCATGCATCCCTTCTCCCTTTTCCTCACATTAAATAGTTAGGTGCATCCTGATAATAAGGAAGTTGGCCTTCCTTGAAGACTCAATCTCATGTCACAAAGTCCCAGACTTTTGAGATTGTTTCCATGTTACATGAGGCTGCCTTTAGGTAAGACTTTAGGCAAGGGTGCAAGCTTTTGTGTCAATAGACACCACTTAGAAGATTAAATTATTAGAAACAAGGATGTTGAAGTGATGACAAGAAGGAAGTGAGAGAGGCACAATTGTCTTCTCTCACATGTTGATCTTAAGGCTACAAGAGAAGCACTAAAGGATAAAGCATGGAGAAGGCCATGTTAGAAGAGATCGACCAAATAGAGAAGAATGTATCATGGACCTTAGTGTTTTGAAAAAAGGGAAAAAAATGGCACAAAGTGGGTATTTAGGAATAAAATGAATGAAGATGGAGAGGTGACTAGAAACAAAACTAGACTTGTTTGCAAAGGGTATGCATTGAAAGAAGGCACAAGCTATGGAGAAACCCTTGTAGTGGTGCAAAGATTAGGAGTTAGGATACTCCTAGCCTTCATAGCATTCAATAAATTTAAAGTGTACTAGATGGATGTGAGGTCCACATTCTTGAATGGGTACTAGAGGAAGAAGTGTCCATAGAGAAACTAGAGGGGTTTGAGACTGAAGATGGAAAGAACCAAGTATGAAAATGGAAGAAAGCCATGTACAAATTGAAACATGCACCAAGATCTTAGTATAAGACACTACACTCATACTTAATCAAGATTGGATTTGTGAGATGAGTGACAACAACAACATATACTTGAAGAAGGAGATAGGATTTAAGTTTCTAATTGAACAAATATTCATGGATGACATCATCTTTGGAGTAGATGACAAGGTGACTACAGAGTTTACATATGCAATAAATAAGGAATTTGAGATTTCCATGATCCATTAAATCTATTTCTTCATTAGGTTACAAGTGTCCTAGCTAAAAGGAGGAATCTTCATAAGTCAGATGAAATCTGCAAAGGATATTCCAAAGATATTTGGTTTGGAGGAGGCCAAACCAATGGGAACCCTAATAGTGACCAATTGTAAATTATTAAAGGAGGATGAGAGCCCATAGGTAAATGAAACTCTTTACCAAACTATGATTGGAAAATATTATTATGTAGTACATTGTAGACCATACATTGCTCAAGTTTTGTGAATAGTGGCTATATTCCCAGCAAATCCGAAGGAATCACACTTAGTTTTTGTGAAAAGATCTAATACCCTAAGGGTATATAAGAGTATGGTTTATGATATCCCCATAAGGGTAAATTTAAGCTCTATTTTTTATCGATGCTAACTAGGTAGGGAACATAGAAAAAAAGAGTATTATTGGAAGTGCATTCTTTCTTAGCAAAAGATTAGTGGCTTGGATTAGCAAAAAGAAGAACTATATATCTCAATCCAAAGTAGAAACAAAGTATGTAGGAGCAAAAGTAAACTACACTAGGGTTGTTTGGATTGAACAACTGCTTATAGGAATTCAAGAAAAGGTAGAGGAATAGGTATTCATCAACCGTGACAACACAAGTGAAATAAACATATCAAAGAACCTATTTATTTCACTCAAATACTAAGTACATATACGTGAAATATCAATTTCTTAGAGATCAAGTGCAAGAGAACAATGGAAGGTTAGAATATATACCAACCAAAGAAAAGCGAGTAGATATCTTCAAAAAACCTTAAGAAAGATACCTTCAAGTGTCTTAGAGAGAAGTTAGGGGTATTACTCATATCAATCCTAAAGTAGAACAAAAGAATTATGCATCAGTTCACAGTCTCCAATCATTAATCATGAAGTGGGTTGATGAAAAAGGTGGGACTACTCCCCACAGGGAGTTGTCACTAAAACATAATGTGCACCTTTGGAATTATTTTTAAAGGGGTAGAAGTTAATAAACTGATGCCTAACAAGAGGAGATAGACACATTGGAGAGTATGAAAGGAAGAAAGAGGAAGAATAAGAAAGAAGGCTCAAAGACAGGCAATGTAGAAATGGAAAGCAATGAACTTGGAACAAGTGGCATCATCCTAGGGGGATATGTGAAACAAGAACATAACAAGGTAAAGTTGTGATATTATTTTCAAAGTATGGAGTAGTCAATCAACATACAAGTATTAACATTACTAAGTGTTTCTAGCAATGCCAAAGGATGACATTGTTGGCATAACTATCAAAAAGATTAAGGAACAAGACTAGTAGAGGTTATTAGTGTGACCAATTATGATCTGCTTATCATTGATGTCAAGGTAAAGATTGGTATGAGGCCATGACTAGTGAGGGAATCTGAGCAATCTCAAGACCATAGGTGTGACCAAAGAAAAGGGAAGGATGGGCTACATAGAGAAAGAAAAGAGAACAATCATACTTAGAGAAAAATTGTGTGGGCATTAAGTAAGATGTCAAGAATGAAGACAAGATGGTGTGATCATGTGTCATAAAGAAAGGTTTGATGCAATTCATCTCAATGGAATATAGAGGAAAGATGCATGTGATTGACACATCACAAAGCAGGTGAATCACACCTGACCTCTCAATTAAAGGAATTAGTATTGTCGCATCAAGGGAAAATGAAGGAATTCAAATTTGAATTATTTCCAAGAGAACAAGCTATAGAAATCATAGAACATCCATGACTTCTATTCGTAAAAGCTACATATGACATGAACAACACATGACAATGATAGGAGTACAAGCTAAGCATAGGTAGGATAGTTCAAATTTTGAATTCTCATATTGGGGCTTGAAGTTACATGATCAAAGACCATATAAAACACTTTTATTTTGAGAAAGAATTTTAGATTGCAGATTGACAAGAAAAATTCTAGAAAGACTATTTGATGTAATCTCAAAAGGAGATGAGAAAAGAGATAATATCATGGTGTAAAGGTGAAGTGTGTTGACAAGATCCAATGTGTCAAACAACACAGTGATGAAGTGTGCTATAGCTAGCATAGTCGAGTACATTAGAAATCATGTATGAGTTATAGAGTTGAGGAAATTAGAGAAAGTTGTAGACAGGTCAAAAAGCACCAAAGTGATCTAAATAAAGCTAAGTGAAATAGCTATTCTGGTTAGGTCAACTTTTTGTCAAGGGTGGACTATAAAAAGTTCTTTGTATCAAATCCCCTAACAAGGTGACACATTATTGTGTGCTCCAAGTCCTTTAATCATGTTTCTCTTAACTAGGAAAGACTCTTATAGGTCTATACTAAATCCTTTGACTAAGTGACACTTGGCAGTGTCTTTACAATCTTTTAATAGAGATAAATTCTTAACTAGGTGCAATTCAGAAGAGTTCAAGCTTTGTGAGGATTGTCTCACACATCATGGTTTTCACCCTAGTTGGGTTTCCATGAGATAAGTATGTGTGTTGTATGATGCTACTTGTGCCTTGATTGTTTTTTGCTTAGTTCTAGCCGATTAAGTTGTAGTCATCAATTTTAATAGCAAGGTGTGAGGTAAGATTCAAGGAAGGTTTGAAGTTATCTATAATTGTAGGAGACGAAACATTAGAAATATCCATGCTAGAGGAACCAATAACTCTAAAAGCATACAATATTAATTCCCAACCTCACACTAAAGTTATAAAGGAAAGTGCATAAAATATGATATAAACCAAATAAATGCTCCCTTGAGATGCTCTAATTCTTTTCTTTCTTCTTTCAATTTGATATGTTTCTCGTGTGACAAAATGCACCTAAATCATGAAAGAAAAATGATACAAAGAGTACTTGAAAAATGTGGTCAACCAAAAATGAGAGAAAAGATCATAATTTATAGAATTTGCAAGAGAAATTACTAATTAGCAAATAAATGCACAAAAAGGCAATTGTCATAGACTATGGAAATCTAAAAATTTGAAAGAGGAAATTTGTTATAAAGTACAACAAAAGGATGCGCAATTAGAAATTAGCAAGTCAAAAAAAATTTGTCATAAACTATGACAAATATGATAAAAGAGAAAAAGGAAAATTGTCATAAACTATAACAATTTGTGACAAAAGAATAAGGGAAATTAGAGGTTGAAAAAGAGGAAGTGGTGACTAGAAAAGAAGTGGAAGCATATTTGGTGGGAAGATGTAATAGTTAGAATTTAAAAATTCAAAAACTCACAATTCCCTCACAAAATAGAAATAAGAATTAGGAAATTAAAATAATCTCCAAATTCATGAGAAAATAAAAGAGGATGAATTAATAAGATGAGATGAAATAAATGATTAAAGACATAGGAATAAAGAATGGGTTATTTATCCCTCTGGGAAAATTTAATAAAAATAATTGGCCAAATGATAAAATAAATACAAGAAATAACCCTATTAAAGGATCACAATGAATATGCAGATGGAATGTGATGATGTGGACTAGGATCATTTTGACAATCAAATTAATTGGATAGTTGATGACAAATTGGTTGAAACAAAATGATGACATGTCAAGGACACATTACATGGATTAATCGCATATGACATTTAATAAACATTGATAAGATTGATCAAAATTGAATGATAGGATTCATCAAAATAACATCAATGGACTTTGTCAATACTATTAAAATAGATGGATGAGGACATGATCAAACACCAAGGGACTCGACAATGCCAAGGATTGAATGATGAAATGATGATTGACTAAGGTGGATTTGATGACATTGAAATGGTTTGGAATTGATTTGGAAATATGATCTACATTTTATTCAAAATGGTTACGAATGATGAAAAACGTGCCAAAAGATTTTTAGAGAATGTTGTGAAATAATTCTAAATGATGATCAAGTTGGCCAAAAGATCAAAGTCAATAAATTGAAAAATTGGTATATGTTAGCATGTAAATGTGATGATAAAGTAGGTTTAGCATCTATAGTAATATACAGATTCACCCACCTCTCAATATATTCATTAGTGAGTGGACCAGCATATACAAATATAGTACTTTGAAAAAAAAACATTTCTCTTCTGTATAATCATTAGTAAATTTGAAGCAATTAATTACCACTCTTTTTTCACAAATTCTAGCTCCTTATTTCTAAGAATTACATAAAGTCTAACAATCTCTAGTTCTATTACTAGCATTACATTATTGGCCATATGTATATTTGATGTTGAAAATTATAATATTGTATTATAGACATGCAATCCTTGTAATAACTTAGAATAGTTTCTATAATAACTTATAGTTGCTTACTATTCCTACAACATTTTTAAACAATTGATTCCATTGATTTTGTTCTTTAATTTTTTAACTAAATAATTGAACGTCTTTGTTTTAACCCAACTACGCATGTAAATATCCAAAAAATGTGTAGGGATGGTTGGCCATCTTGAGATAAGAAAGAGATGCTTGGACATTCCTTGACTATCCCACGGATGACTAGGCATCCCCTATGACAAAAGGAATAACTATTTGTTTTACAAAGAGTACCCATAAAGAAATAAAATAAATGGGCCCCTAACCCTTTGCAAAAATATCTAAACATAAAAACATAATAAAAAATGTGTTCTCCATACGAAGGAAGAAGAGCACAACAAAAAGAAAACCAAGTGATATAAGGAAAGAGTTGTGTGCAAACGATAAAAGAAGAATACGTCTCCATCATTTTAGGTGAGTTCACATATTTTCATTCTCTTTCACAAATTTGGTTGCATTTTTTTGTCAATATTCTGAACACTTACATGGGACTTTTTATTTATTTTTGTTTTGTAATTTTACTTGTTATTTACATTTAAAATAAATTAAAATTTAAAGGCAATGAGGGCAAATAGATTAAAATTGAATGTGCATGCCATAACAGTTATTTAGAAAGTGTATGGGTTTACAATATCAATTTAAATATATCATGTAATGTCCCATTTTTTGGAGGAATTAATTATAAAGTTATCAATACTAAATTAAATAATAATAAAAAACTTCTAGAGGTTGCTGGAAGAAGCGGAGAAAAATTAAAAAGGGAGGCCAACCTATCAAGGGAAAAAGAATAAATAGGCATTGAGGGCTCATTGCCTATCATCGAGATTTATTATTGATTTTTGCTTGTGTGTGTTGTGGAGCCTAGGGTTTCTACAAATAGTCACAATTGGCCATTGAGAACGAAAACTCTCAATTGGTACGCAATTTTGAGGGTGTGAGAAATCACCTAAATTATTGCAGTTGTGGGAAGGATATTTCAGTCCTTTCATTTGTGCTTAATTGTTGATTTGGAGTTTCCAGTGGAGTTGCACTTTCACCATATCATCTACAGCATTTAGTCTCCACCATTTGATCAATCGAGGTTCTTCATTTCAATCTGTAGTTGCAACAAGTTCTCAATTGTATACAGCCAATTAGGGTTTCTCTGTAATGTGCTATGTCATAATGTTTTGGTGCTGAAATTTTTCATATCATTTGTAAAAACATTTAGTTTTCATTGAATGAATACATTGGCACTATTATTTCTTTTATTTCAGCAATATACTTTAGTCGTGCATTAAATTTAGGGTTTGTTTAGTGGCCTATTGGTACGGGTCATTACAGTGGTATCAGAGCGGTTTCCTGCTAGCCTGATAGGGTTACCCAGCCACCATTTAATTTAGTTTACAAAGGAACCAGCATAACTAAGAATATGGCTGAGAGACATTCTCAAAGTCCATCCAGAAGTGTGCGAAATGATGAGACTTTATAGCAACAGGAGAGGATTCTACAGTCAATAGAGGCAAGTACATAGGCAATGATGGTTATGATGCAACATTCGATTGGAGAAAATAGGAGAAATAATCATGATCAGGATGATAGAAGCATAGCAGGATCACAACATAGGACACCATCTGGAACAGCTGATAGACCCACATGTCCTACATTTAGAGAAGAAACTCTAGCATGCACACCTTATGCTATGGTAATAGATATTGTAGATGAACTCTAACAAGCAAGGAATGAGTAGGATTCATTACCAGAATATGTACAGGATGGATGGACATTTGACAAGTACCTGAACTATAGAGCTGCCAGGCAAAAGCAAGTAGATAAATACAATGAGTTGCAACAGGTCACCAACAAGTTGGTATTACCCACATTTGATGGCAGTGGAAAAATGACTGCTCGTGCTTGGATTCATAAGGTGGATACTTTCCTATCTCTGAAGACTATGACAGAATTTGAAGCACTCAAGTATGCCACTTTACACTTAGATGGGGCAGCACATGATTGGTGGACACATGGCATGATCACATTGCAACACAATCAGGTAACCACTTATCAGGAGTTTGTGGATAGATTGATAGAAAAGTTTGATAAAAAAAATCCTGAAGTTTATTTTCGGGAGTTAGCCCAGTTGAGACAATCAGGTTGCTTAGAACAATTTATCAATGACTTCCAGAAGCTTGCAGTGATGGTCCCTAACATTTCAAAAAGGAGGCTAGTCATTTTATTCACAGAGGGATTAACTGAACCACTCAAGGGGTGGGTAAAGGCCTTTGATCCTCCTACATTATAGGAAGCCATGAAGAAAGCCCGCAATATGGAACTTGCAGCTCTAGCAAACCGGTTTAGTTCAAAGAGTTCTTCATCATTTAGAGATAATAAAGGGGAATTTAGCAAGGGTAAAGAGAAGGTTAGTGACTCAAAAGACAAGTTAGCTGCACCTTGGGATAAGGAAACACTTAATGACTTGCGTAGGAAGAAGCTATGCTTCTTTTGCAAAGGTCCCTATGAGTTTGGTCATGATTGTCCTATGAAGCCTAAGGGGAAGGCTAACCAGGTGATGTGGGCTTATTACAAAGGTTCAGATTCAGACATCTTAGAGCACCATGATGAGGATCTTGATGAGGCAGAGGGTGAACAAGAGGTAGATAGTGCTGAGAAAAAAGAGGCTCCAGAGCTACATTTATAGAAGGCACGTCTGTCTAGTATTCAAAGAGAGGGATCTTTTAGATTTCGAGGAGTCTTGGCCAGACAGAAGGTTATTACTCTGTTTGATACAGGTGCCACACATAATTTCATTGATGCACGATTCATGGAGAGGCATGGACTCATTACTGAGGAGTTTGAGGGACTGAGAGTTAAGGTAGCTGATGGATATACTCTTCATTGTGATAGGATGGTGCAAGATCTACCTTTGCGCCTGAACAACTATGAGTTTAAGGCAGACTATCATGTGGTCAACATGGGTGACATGGACATAGTACTCGGGATGCAATGGCTACATTCTTTGAAGGAGGTTACCCTAAGATTGGAGGATATGGAGATAAGATTTGTGGTGGATGGCAAGACTCATGTGCTGAAGGCTATCCGTAATGGTGATGTTAGGACTATCTCATTTAGGCGGTTGGAGAGATTATCCAGGCATAATAATATAGAGTGGGCAACAATATGTGCCTTGATGCCTATCCAGGGGGAGCAACATAAGACTAAATATCATCCAGATATTCAAAAATTGAGAATCAAGTATGGGAAGGTATTCAATGAGATTCCACCAGGCAGGCCACCAGATAGAGGTATTGAGCACATTATCGAGTTGGAGGAAGGGGCTAAGCCTGTCATGATCACACCATACCGGCACCCAAAATGACTCAAAGGTGAGATCGAGAGGACCATCAACTAGTTGCTAGCAATGGGACACATTAGACCAAGTAAATCACCCTTTGCATCTTCGAATGGTACTCTACGAATGTGTATTGATTACAGGATGTTGAATAAGAGAACTATAGAGAACAAGTATCCCATCCCACACATCAATGAGCTAATAGATGAATTGCATGGGGCGTGTTATCTCACAAAAATTGATTTGAGATCAGGCTATCACTAGATCAGAGTTCGAGAGCATGATATTGAAAAAACTGCTTTTAGATGTCATTATGGGCATTTTGAGTTTGTAGTCATGCCTTTTGGTTTGACTAATGCACCTGCAACTTTTTAGTCCACTATGAACAAGGTCTTCCACCATTAGTTGAGGAAATTTGTGCTAGTGTTCTTTGATGATATTTTGATCTATAGCAGGACATGGCAGGAACATTTAGAGCACTTGGAGACAGTATTAAGCATTTTACAGAGTGAGTCCTTGTATGCCAAGGAGTCCAAATGTGACTTGGGGATGACAAAATTGTTGTATCTTGGACACATCATTAGTGCAGAAAGAGTGCGAATGGATCCTAAAAAGATCCATGCTATTGTTGATTGGCCACCACTAGAGAACCTTACACAGTTAAGAGGGTTCCTTGGTCTATGTGGATTCTATCACAAGTTTTTTAGTGGCTACTCACAACATGCAGTGCCCATGACAGATTTGTTGAAGAAAGGGGCATTTGTGTGGACTCGAGAGGCATAGGAGTGTTTTATGCATTTCAAGGAAATAATGACTACATACCCAGTATTAGCATTACCTGATTTCATGAAGCCATTTGAGCATCAATGTGATGCTTCTGGAGAGGGAGTTGGTTTTGTACTCATGTAGGACAAGCATCCTATAGCCTATGAGAGTAGGAAACTCAGAGGAGCTAAGAGATCATTTAGTATATATGATAAGGAGATGTTAGCCATCATGCATGCCTTGGCCAAATTCAAACAGTATCTTGTGGGCAACAAATTTTGTATTAAAATTGATCATAATAGTTTGAAGCACTTTTTGGGACAGGGGGACCTGAATGATCGTCAACAAAAGTGGGTGAGTAAGTTACAGGCATATGATTTTGATATCACATATGTTAAAGGGACACAGAATATTGTTGCAGATGCTTTATCCCGTAGGCCACACCTCACTTCTATGATTCAGATATCAAAGGATTGGCGACACTTGATTGTAGCAGAATATGCCAAAGACACGTGGGCCTCTTCTATAGTGGAGGGGACAACAATTGACACCAAATACACTCTCATAGATGATTTGATCATTTACAAGAGAAAGATTTACTTAGTCCCTGGATCGCAAGTGAAGTAGTTGATTTTTAGAGCATTCCATAATTCACCTACAGCAGACCATCCTAGGTATTTCAAGACTTACAGGTTAGTACGGGAATGATTCACTTGGAAGGGACTTAAGGCTAATGTTTTGCAATATGTGCATGAATGTCATGTTTGCCAGTAGAACAAACAAGAGCACACTTATCCAGCAGGGCTCCTACAACCACATCCTATTCCTAACAGGAAGTGGGAGTGCATCTCTATAGATTTTATTACAGGCTTGCCTAGGGCCTAGGGGCATGATTGTATCTATGTGGTGGTGGATAGGCTGACAAAATATGCTCACTTCTTCCCTATCACTACTACATACTCAGCAACTCAAGTGGTAGAGGTCTTCTTTAGGGAGATTTTTAGATTGCACGGTTTGCCTCGGAGCATTGTGAGTGACAGGGACAGCTACTTCATGAGTCACTTTTGGCAGGAGATATTTCGATTGTGTGGCACTGAGCTTACACCTAGTACCAGTTATCACCCACAGACTGATGGTCAAACAGAGATTGTAAACAAATGGGTGGAAGGGTATTTAAGGAATTATGTGGCAGATCAACAGTGAGCTTGGGTCAGATGGATATATCTATGTGAGTATTGTTACAATACTACATATCATATGACTATACAAATGACACCCTTGATGGCACTTTACGGTTATGAGGCACCTAGTTTCTTAGATTTGTTTTTGGGAGACAGTCGAGTACCCCGTGCAGGTGAACTATTACAGGAAAGTAAGGATATAGTTGCTACTCTTGGAGACAATATTGCTAGAGCTCAGAACCAGCAAAAATAGTATGCAAGCAAGAAGAGTACTGAGCGTAGTTTTGAGGTAAATGATATGGTTTACCTCATGTTGCAGCCATATAAGCAATCCACTCTCAAGAAGAGTGGTACAGAGAAACTCAAGCCACGCTATTATGGACCATTCAAGATCATCAAACGAGTTGGTGAGGTGGCTTATGAGTTGGAGCTTCCCACAGATAGTCGAGTGCACAATGTGTTTCATGTATCACGCCTCAAAAAGGCGTTGGGTCAAATGTGATGCCCTCTGCAGTATTACCTCCCTTGGATGATGAGGGGAAATTGATCTTAGTGCTAGAATTCATTCTGGATAGTAGAGAGAAGTAGCTACGCAGGAGAGTAATCAGAGAGTATCTAGTTAAGTGGAAAGATTTACCTATTGAAGATGCTACTTGGGAGGGAGAAGTGATTTTGCAGCATCCAGCATTAAGATTGCTTGAGACCAAGCAATTTTAGGAGGGGCGGACCTGTAATGTCCCATTTTTTTGGAGGAATTAATTATAAAGTTATCAATTATAAATTAAATAATAATAATAAACTTCTAGAGGTTGCTGGAAGAAGCGGAGAAAAATTAAAAAGGGAGGCCGACCTATCAAGGGAAAAAGAATAAATAGGCATTGAGGGCTCATTGCCTATCATCAAAATTTATTATTGATTTTTGCTTATGTGCGTTGTGGAGCCTAGGGTTTCTGCAAATAGTCACAATTGGCCATTGAGAACGAAAACTCTCAATTGGTACGCAATTTTGAGGGTGTGAGAGATCCCCTGAATTATTGCAGCTGTGGGAAGGATATTTCAGTCCTTTCATTTGTGCTTAATTGCTGATTTGGAGTTTCTAGTGGAGTTGCACTTTCACCATATCATCTACAGCATTCAGTCTCCACCATTTGATCAATCGAGGTTTTTCATTTCAATTTGTAGTTGCAACAAGTTCTCAATTGTATACAGCCAATTAGGGTTTCTCTATAATGTGCTATGTCATAATGTTTTGGTGCTAAAAAATTTCGTATCATTTGTAAAAACATTTGGTTTTCATTGAATGAATACATTGGCACTATTATTTCTTTTATTTCAGCAATATACTTTAGCCGTGCATTAATTTTAGGGTTTGTTTAGTGGCCTATTGGTACGGGTCATTACATGTCAATTTTTTTATTAAAAACTATCCTAAGTGTCTATTGAATCCAAACAAATGTTTTTACACTATGCAATAGTCATCGCCACTAAGAAAATAATGAAGAGGGAGTTACACTAAAACATGATGATATTAGGGTCATAACATTTATATATTGATCTAATATAAGGTTATGAAATCTACATATTATATGTTTTATTAAGCATATCCCATTCAAAATAATTACAATTAAATAATTATTAGATTATTAATTATTTATGAATAAAGGTTAGTGAAAATGTGACTAATAATTCTTTAAATTATTTACTATATTTTGTACATGCTTCAATGCAATGATGGTTTATAAGGTTTTTACACAAAAGGATTTTTCAATAAATATCTTGTGTAATATGTAAATTTACACATCTATGGTTCTCATTTCATTTATATAAGATCCTCATTTCTAACATGTTAGAGAGCAAGTTAGGCTATACTAATCATTTTTATAGATTAGACTAAAAGATATATAGGACTTAGTAGGAAACCTCATTATGTTCAGTTAACAAATGTAAGACTACATATGTAGTAAAGTTGGTGTACCTTTTTTATTATCAAAAACTATAAAGAGATAATATTAGTACAATTTTTAAATTGTATGAAAAGAAAACAAATCTATATATTAAATTTCTTTCACCAAACATATTACTAAGATACATAGGAAGATCCTGGAGCATTTTTAAATTAACAATTCATTGAATCAAACATTAGTTTGTTTGAGATCAAGTTTGAATAATTCATACTCAAATCTCATGACTTATTTATAGCTAATAAGAACTCCATAAATCTTTTTATTAGTTTAACAATATTTATTTATCTACTATTAGATACCATTTTCCATTATACTCTAGCCACTTTCTTGATTTATATATATGTTAATATTGTTGTTTCATGATTTCATAGTTATTTATACACATAAGTACACTATTTAATATTCAAATATCCACTATTTGCCCAAAATAGTGTAGTTTTAGTGTAGGTATCATGTTTTGTTTATAATGATTAATATTCTACAATCCTCATTTCTAACATTTAGTTTAAAATGTTATTCATTGGACAGTTACTAAGGTGGTTAAAGATCCACGCTACAATTTGAACTTTTATCAGTCGTGCATGTTGGATTTAAATGTTCATCATGTAGGTCTCATCATATATAGGTTTCATCATATGATGAGATATAACATAGAGGACTCTAAATAAATACATTTATAATTGGATTTTCTATAATAACGCCGCAATAATTTTCCTGACTAAATAACATTGAGAAGACTATCCTTTCTTTTAGTTTTATATGGGAATGCATTTAGTAATGCGTAGATGAGTTATGTTGATTATGAGCTTCTAAAACCAATTGCCTTTTGTATGATAAGACTGTTTCTTTTGTGGTTATAGGGTATTCGTTAGGTTCTTGATACGACTATCATATTTGCAAGAAAAAAATATAGGGGTAGCTACCCAAGATTTTAGACGTGTCTCATAGGGATAACTCAAGGGGTAAAATATATGCAAAATTGTCACATTTTTAAAGAAGGCCAAGGTGGCTAGATTGCATATAGAGCATAAATAACAAAGAACAAAAATGTCAATGGAGTCTTTGTAGCAATTTTCTAGTGCTAGTTCTAGTGTTGCTACTATTGTGGTTTTTTCTACTAGTATTAGTACTGAATCTACCCATATTGAACCTAACATTCATTGAGGAAAGAAAAGGTGCATCGATGTTGTATACATGTTTAACATACAATTTCAAGATATAGTTGATAGTTCTATTGCCAATTTTTAATATGCTTATGTCATATCATTTCATGTGGCATGCTCTCCATATTATAAACAAATGTTCAAATATGCACTTGCATTTAATTTTTCATACACACCATTGGAGATCATTAGCCATTCATCTCCCTTTTTTATAAGGGGTGTTGTAAGGTGAGCATAATGATAAAGGAGATTAGAAAAGTTTGGATAAGGGATGTATACTCTATCATTATGGATAGATGGATCATTATTAGGCATTGACCACTCATCAATGTTATTGTCACATGTTCATTAGACTCTTTTTTTCTTACAGCAATTGATTTTTAAGAGAAGAGAAAGGATGTAAGATTCAAGTTTCATAGTTTGAAGGATGTGATAGAACAATTTGTAACCTTGATGTTATACAAGCAGTGATTGATTCACCGCGTGCTTGCAAGTTACTTGACTTAATGCTAAAGGGTGCTTACAAGCACATTTTTTGGACTCCATATTGTGTCCATGTATCAAACAATACATTGAAAGGCATCAAGGAAAATAGATTGATTGGAGGAAATGGAGTTAAGCGAAAGAGTTATTCAAATATTCATTTACAATCATCATAAAGCACTTGCTTTGTTAAAAATAAATAAAGGAAGAAATTCCTTAAGCTTGTGGATACCAAATATGCCAACTACTTTGTTTTGTTGGAGAGGATGATTGAGATGTAAGATCCATTAAAATTATCATGGTTAATTTAGATTAGAGTAGATGGTCAGAGATAAGCATGACTAAAGAAAAATGTGTCAAAGGAAAGATCCTCAATGATGATTGGAGATCCACAATGAGGTAAGATATATATAATTTTATAATTTTAAGCTATATGATTTTAAGTATTAAATTTTGGATTTTGTTTCTAAGTTTCAACTCATAAACTTACTTAGCTATTTTCATTATATACAAATATATTTGTTCCATTATCTCACCTATTGTATTGGTAATAATATATGTTGATATAAAGACTCCACACCTTAGAGATGGTTATGAAACATTTGATAGCATGCTTGGACACAATTCATAGTAGAGACCCTAATTTAGTATTTTATGAAGAACATGGTAGGCCTATTGTGACAAGGAAGTGGATCACCATGAACACAACGCTTCCTATGATTACCTCGACTTCAAATCCCTAGTTGGCATGCAACAATATTTGAGAGTGCCTCTAATGTAATAATGAGGTAAAATAAGTTTGTATGAGGGCCCTTGTGAAAATGTTTAATGAGAAGTCTAGCCAACTTAGAGCAAAATGGCTAGACAACATGAGTCTCTGTGGCCCAACATTCAATAAACTAGAGGTGAAGGTAGATAGAGCTACATTAGCTCAATCCAACCATATTGGATAGTGGACCTAGCATGGCAAGGATACACCAAAGTTGAAGATACTTGCCCATAGAATGCTAATTCTTATGTTGCAAAGAGGAATCAATCAACACGTAGCTTCATCCAATCAATCAAGAGGAAGGCTTCCCTCTAGCTGATCAAACAAGCCCGTTGTTGTGCACAATGCCTCATGGCTTCAAAATTAACAAACACTTGAGCATTCTCAGACTCTATTTGCATGTTGAAATGCTGAGTTTTGAGGCATTACATAGGTTGATGAAGAGGAGGCATGTGATGCATTGCTTTAGGTTCCACTGGTAAAGACTACCTCTCATAGTGGCAATAACTCTATTTCCAATTTAGTTGGTGTTAGGGGAGGCTAATTAGGAATAGTTGCATTTTAATATTTCTATGTATTTGATATTTTGTAGTAGAAACTACAACATTTGAGCATTTTAATGTAATATTTATATAATATGTTGTATTTTGTCAATGAATGTAAACAAATTAAGTTGTAATTCCATTTGTTTGCAACATTCTATGAAATTATATATATATATATATATATATACACACACACACACACACACACACACACACACACACACACACACACACACTATGGTGTATATAACGATTGTCTAAAATTTTATTTTAATTTTTTTCCTTTTTTTTAATAGATATCCCTTGTTGTGCCCTAGATAATTATTCTTTGCATTCCCATCCCAAAAACACAACCCCTCATTCCCACTCTACCCTCCACCTAAAACACAAGGTAACTTATGACTAATACATTAAGAAGAAAACTCACTAGACTCTCGATTTTTGTGTTGCTTAAAATCATATAGATGCACTAGTTAAGTTTGTAATGATAATGGTAGCATTTTTGTGAACAACCTATTGTCAATAGTGGTGTGGTTAAATTGCATAAGATAAAATTTCTTATATACCATTTGTTTTGAGACAACCGGGAGCCAAGAACTAAGGTCAATTTGATTTGAACATAAATACATGAAAATAAAATTGAAAATTTCAGCATAGTCTGAAAATTGCTTTCGGAATGAATTAAAGGCATTGGGACCTTGCAAGATAGGGGATATTGTCCCAAATTCAGAAAAACAAAGAAGAAATTGGTGGGAGAATTGAACTTACACAAACCATTGTTTTGATGACCATTTACTTAATGAATGCATCTTAGACATTCTTGATCCTACACAGAGCTTGTTAGAAACATCACACGTGTTGTTTGCATAATTGAGCAAGAACAAATAATTCAAAAATTCATAGAAGAGAGAACGGGGTTTCACAAGAGAAGCTAGAAGCATTGATAGTTTGTTGGAAGGAGAAAGCGAAGTGTAAATGCTAAGTAACTTGAGAGGAGACATTGTGAAAAAGATGGAATTTACAAGCAAGCTTGAAGAGAATAAAGATGGTAACAAACATGTCTTTTCATAGAGGGACCACAACTTCAAACACCAAATTGAAAAGATACAAGTATACCTAATGATCTCAATACGTCTTAAAAATCTATTGAATAAGGAACATACATAGTTACAGTTCCCTAGGGGATAGGGGGGTGATAGGATGAGGGGACAAGTTTCTGGGACAGGGGGCAGAGAGGCCTTAATTTAGGGATGGCAGGGGGACGGTGGCAGGGGATAGGGGGAATTGTGTATAATATACACATGGTACTTAAAATGCTAGTTATGTAAAGATGTATTCAAATATAAGATATAAAAATGTAAAAGAGTATATAATTGAACCCTGCATTGATTTTGAACGTCAAACATTGAACATAAATAGTAAATTCAACAAATAGTCAACACTAAGACATCTCCCATCCTCAATGAAGGTGGCAGAATCTGGTGGCGTTGTTGGGGACAAGGAGATGGAGTTCCCAAGTCCCTAGTGCGTCCCCATCTCCGAGACATGAGGAAAAAAGCAAGGGGTCATGTCTCTGTGTTACTATGGAACAATATGATTCTTCACAATATGCTTCTCCACCTCGTAGGTATGGTGCAAGGAAACAATCCCCATTCTGCCAACAATTAAAAAACGAATTTCTACAACAACAGTATAGGCCACAGTAGGCAAAAATGGTCAATCACAGCATCTCCATGAGATCCACTATAGTTCTAATGTTTTCAGTATGTCTTGTCATTCTATTGATTTGGGAGGACAATATGACTATAATATGCTTGTCCTCCTAGTAGGTATGGTGAATGGAAACAATCCTCATTGTACTGCAAATGGAAAAATGAATATGCACCACCACCGCAGTATTGTTGGCCATGGTAAAAATCAATGCATCACACCTCCATAATACCGATAATACCCATCCTATCTATGACCACCTACTCTGTATTGTGCAGGGTAACTGGTTCTCTAAATATGCAATTAAACACAGAAATGGCTAAAGATTATTTTACACTCTTTACTAATGGAACTTAACTGAATTGAGACTCGACCAATTAATAAAGTCCACTCTTCACAAGGCATTGCAGCTAAGCTATAAACTAGAGCTGTATTCAAGCCTAAGTAAGCTTCTTAATCTCCTCGGGAACAATTTTAGATCACAAAATAACATTTCATGATCCTGATTTGTTACATGTAAATTATTGCAGAGATTGATTTTCTTTTTTTGATAAGTTAAACCATGAGATGGAGTCAAATAATCTTGGCATCTATGTACTGACTTTGTGTCTCTAGGATAGTATTAAAAACCCTCTTATTTCCAAGGAACCCCACCTTAGTAAGATTAACATTGATTCAGACCAGGTGATAATAGTTTGGCTGTTATGGTCCACATAATATTTCTCAGCTACTTCCACCTCCCCATTCACAAAAAATCAGTTCATTCATCACTCTATGGTTCAACTGCAAAGTAGTAAATTGACATAGAATCATCCTTGCTAGTGGCATGGTATTGTTAATGTCATTAGGGATTTATAGACAGTTTTTTGTACCAAAGCTGTCAGATTTCCACAATCCATCTGAATATTATGAAATTTCTGGATTTGATTGTGTAAGATAATTTATCGTCAACATCACGGATCACACTACATGATCCATCATCAGGATGCAAGAGATCGAAAGGGGAACAAATGTTTTTTTCTGCAATAATAGTTGAACTGTTATTGCTGCCTTATATATGTACTCTTTTTACACCAAATTTGATATTTCTTCCATTCTATTGGATTCCTGGGCTGACAGTGGTACCAGAGCATATAAGTTGGAAAGAAGCATGAGGATTGGAAATGCAATGAGAAGCCAATATCCTCAGTGTATTCGATCTTCCAATTGACGCATCATGTCAGCGTAGGTTTGGGCCAAGAGTGAAATCCAGTAATGTATATTGCACATGGAAAAGAATATAAGCACTATAGATTTATTCATACTGCAACAAAAGTCTGCATAAGAAATGCAAAAGAAACTTAAGAGGGCATTTACGTTGTTACATGCAGGCGTGATGATACTCCAAAATGCTGATAAAAACATAGAGAACAAATGCAACTGTGCTTCCACAAGAAAATGCAAGGGCTGATGCTCAAAGTGTCAAACCTGCTGCATAAGGAATGAAGATTTGCACTTTCAAATTTTATCAAGCTATTTGTTATGCATCGTGCATACAACCAGGTACAGTTATAAAGGTGTCTGAATGACTAGATTTAATTACCACCATCTTTAGGGCATAACATTGTAGAAGGTTATCTTCCATGGAGAAATCCATTTGGCAACTAGATTATGTTTATTGTTTATGCAATTTGCTTCACTGTTCACTGGAAAACCCATTTTGCATCTCTGATGTGAATGTGAATATACATAAAAGGGGGGAAAAATTTCAAGCATTCTTCATTGCTAGCCATTGTACATCTATTTCTTTGAAAATATGGGTTCTTGTGGTGTGAGAGAGGAGTGAGAAATATGAAGACATGGTGATGTATGAATGTTTGTGGACATCTACAATATCAATGATGATAAAAATCTTATTAGTGAAAATGATTTTGCTGAATTTGGAGATACAATTTGTGATGATTATTATCATTGTTAAAAAACAGAGTCTTAATAGGACTTGGATTCGCAACTCAGCTAGGACTCGGCAAAGAAAAAACAAAAAGGGGGGTTTAAATCTGTTTTTCATATTTCCTAAAAACTCGGGAGTCCTTCCTACAAACTTGTGTCTTTGATTTGGACTTGCCAGGACTCAGCGCACAAGTCCACAGCATGTCGACTTGTCAAGCCATGAGAGTCACAAGTTGTGGGGAGTCTGTGGAAGGGTCAAGAGTCTTTGAAATATGATTACGATGTTGTTGGCCCTTACTAATGTATTCCACCTATTGAGCTTGTGGAGATTATGACATTGCCTCTTGTTCAGCTACTTCATCAGGGAGATCATGTAGTATTTTCCCGCTCATCTGCCAAGCAGAGGGTTAGGCAAGTGGGGAGGGAAGGAAGTGAGGGGGAAGGGGGCAGGGCGGAGGGCAGAGGGAAAATATTATGTTATGTTGAATTCAAGCTCAAGTGAGTGTGGTGATTACAATTCAATGTGTTGATTCCACTCCAATGTGTGCTATTCCAGTATTTTCTTTGATTTGCACTCAATGTGTGCCATCCATTATCAAATAGTAACATGGACAAGACAAGTCCATTGCACAGAAAGTGTGCCATGAAGAGTATTGTAACATGGACAAAACAACTCCATTGCACCCAATATATTTCAGAAGGGACAAAACACATCCCAATTTATGACCTGTCAAGGTAATAGGCTGAATTATAAAATTTTGAATACTGTCAAAATAACAGCATTAGTCCAAACAAATTTTAAGACCAGACATAGTAACAGGCTTTCTAAAGAAGCTTCAGATCGGCTAGCAAATATCTCTAGCAAAGTGGTCGGCCAAGAGAAGCTTATGCAGTTCCAGCCACACATTATATAAACCCCCTAGGTAGTGATCTGTTTATGACAGCCTGACATAAAATGCTGGTTCATTTCAAATTGTCAATGATGCCAATGACTACAATTGATTCAAATTGCTCCTCTCCCACTTTAGATAAGAAATTCAATAAAACAATACATTTCTCAACATAACATCCTAATCATTTTCCGAACACTAATCACAACAGCTTTCATTCTCCACAAGTATAATTGGGTCTAGATATTAGTCAGTTCTCGCACTTTAACAGCGAAGGTCAACATGATATGACCAGTAGAGAAGCTGCAAGTTCCTTCATAAGCATGTAGCAAGATGGCCAATAATCACCTCATGATGGTCTAACTATAATCCATTAGAACCATCTATAAAAATGAACGATACTGTGCAGTAATCTACATATGCTAGCACAAAATAATAAAATGTATGGATGGACAGACCCATGTGTGCGGAAACCATTTAAAAAATCTACAAGTTCAATTTTAATCTAAGTGAAACATAACAAGAATGGCTTGATTGTGAAAATGATTATGAAAATTGTTAGAATTTGAAAACATGCAGAGTGCCAGAGATTTCATACTTGTTTTTGTATATTCTATGCTATTCTAAGTGAAACATAACAAGAATGGCTTGATTGTGAAAATGATTATGAAAATTGTGAGAAATTGAAAACATGCAGAGTGCCAGAGATTTCGTACTTATTTTTGTATATTCTATGCTAGCCCAGAGGATAGAGATAATTCACAAATTACTTAAATTCAATCTTTGGCTGCAAACTCTAGACATATTCTGCATAGTATTGAAAGGAACTTCTTCTCATAGCATATCTATAATCTGGAATATCCGAATATGTCTAACCCAGCTCTTCCATTTGGAATCAAAAGCTACATCTATATATAAACATGGAAATGCTTATTCTGCAGGCCCAGTACAACCTGACTTCTCTGTTGTGATCATGTGGAAAATCCTTGACTCGATAAGTCATTTGGATATCGGTTATTGTTAATATTAACATAAAAGAACTCATTCAAGTAGAATATCAAATCCTAGATATGTATTTATTTTTAACAAGATTTAGCAGAGCATAGAAATGCACACTTAACTTCTCAGAGTCGAGAACGTGGAGAAAATGGCCTTTTTAAGCGGCTCATACTTATTGGAAATGATGATGCTGGTGACATGAACCAGGATTTTGAGGGTGAAGCATCCTCACGCTGATTTTCCTGCTTGCTGGATTCTGCCAATGAAGTTTTACTTTCGTCTCTTGATGCGTCTCGACTGACAGACCCCTGAGACATATCCAGAACTTCTATTTCTGCATCATCAACAATCTGAATGAAGAGAATAATTTTAGTCTCAAGTTCTTCCCTGAAATATGTCTTAGGTAGTTCTAATAATAATTAAAAAATGGAACATGAAAACAATTCTTTCTAGAGCACTAAATTACTCTTGGTCAAGCCATCTATCTTGTAATTTTTGGATCCAGACAGTGAACATCCAGAATGACACCATATTTAGCCCAAGCAAATCCTTCATAGAATGATTTAAGTATAAACTTGAAGAGATGTCAATGTTAACGTAATTGTGTTTGATAGGACAGCTGTCGGGGCCCTGGTTATCTAATCAGATCAAGAAAGTTTTGCCTAGTGAATTGACTAAGCTTTGCCCTCCACAGTGGTTGCTTTCAGGATAGAACTTAGGGCTTTGCAGCCATACATTTGGGTGGGTGCACTGACATTTGAACCGCTGGGGGCTTTATAATTCTAGTATTTTGTGGTGTACTTATGGACTGTAGATTGACCTACAAACCACTCATTCAACCACGCAATTGTGTTCACCTTAACAGATTAGGACTTCAAAGAAAGGCTACTTTGTTATGAGCTTCTGTCAGTGTGTTTCTAGTTTAGAAAAGGATATAAACCACCGCGAATAGCTAACAATTGAGAGAAAAGGCATTTGGGAAAAAAAACAAATGACCATTTCTACAAGGCACAACTTGTAGATACACAGTAATATCAGGATTATCATTGCTAAATTATGCTTACTGTTCTCTATACACAGTTATCCAGTCGGTCTTATAACCAAGCAATACAGTAATAGTCAGCTATAATGACAATTATCAAGTTGCTGATCTTGCGCTTACCATAAGATGAAGTTAACATGGCTTAAATAAGAATAAACTAAACTCTTCATCCTCTTCTAATTTCATGTGGAGAAAATAGCAGGCATTCAGGTTAACGAGGTGAGATGAATACCTTCTCAGTTTGCGAAGGAGAAAGAGATGGCAGGATTTCAACAAGGCGACTCTTAATACGCTGAACAGCATCCTTTGTCAAGCCCTGAGCAGCGTGGGTCATGTCTTTTATAATTGTTTCCACTGATTGGCGAGCGTTGTCCAGAGCTTCTGCTGGAACAGGAACAGCAGCCAGCTTGTACATTAGCCTCTCTTTCATATGAAACAAGCTTCTGCCAATATCTGCTGCATATTCTTTGGATGCTCCCAGAACCTCCATCCCTTTGCTCCACAGGTGCATGTGCTCTATCCTGCTCCCCAAATCGCCCCCATTTGTCTGAGCTTTGCTTTGAAGCCCTTCTTCATTTCCATTCTTACTCAGTAAACTCTTCTTCGGACTCTCAATATAAACCCCATTCTCTAAAGAACCCTCCTTACCCTGATCACTTCCATTCCTCTCGAGAGATGAATTCCCGACGAGCTTTGGAATTGCCGTCGAAAGAGAGTGGATCTTGATCTTTAAATTGTTGGAATTCACGAATGCCATGTCCTTTTCTAATCAATTCCCAATTTTCTGATTTGGGGAAATATTAAAAACCCATCAGTGTACATCTTAAAACAAAACGCAACAAATTTTCCTCTGATTTAGCCCAATATTTGCTCAGACACTAACATAAAACCATCCCATTTCTGTTAACCAAATACCAATTTGGCTCCCAATTGTACAATACAAAATTAACAATAAAATACTACGATACATTGATCTTGGGTAATTCGCCATAGAAAAAAAGTACAAATTCAAGAAACAAAATTTGAGAAGAAAACGAAGTGAACAAATTTCGAAATACAGTAATCCTAACCACAGGGAACCGCATATAAGAAAAATCAAATAAGGATTTAATGTTGGAAATAAACCGGAGAAAAACTTGAAGAATCTGGCATCAATTAAAATTGGACAATCGACTCTACCTGAAATGGGTAGGAAGTGAAATTTGAATACCGTGAGTAGCTTCTGATTTCCTCCCCAAAATTCGTGCGCAGGGGGAAAAACATGCTCTGTTATCTGCTACGGATTGGATGGCAACAATGACCCGTGACTAGGAACCAGTGCATGGAAGGTGATGCCTATCCATATCATCCCATCTAACAATGGAGTCCAGGTGTAGGGGTATTACCCACTCTTCTCCCTTGTGGAATCAAACTCTTCGCCTGTATCGGCTTGGATGATGTGGCAGATAAATCGTTATATATTTTCTTTATTGCAAAACTCAGCTGTGAGCTAATTGCCACTGTTATAGGATCTGTTGTCGGGCTAGAGGACAAAAGGGCGAAGAAATGTGTGCTGGGCATATTCGGAATATCGATTGTGCTTTTAATATCGAAAACAGATAATGAGGAGATTATTAAGGAAATAATTGGGCCCTTATTCACCACACATTTTTCACGAGGAAGTCCACATTGAAAACTAGAGACAAATCAAGAATCCCACGAGCTTGAGTACGGGGAGCTTAGTACATGTGACCAGCGCAAAAATAAGCATCTTAAATGCATCTTGTAAAGAAGTTGTCCCTGCAAAACGATTTCCATTGATTACCTTTATAAGTACTTAGAGACAAATATTTATATAATTTTGGGTATGATTAAGGAAATAGTTGGACCCATTTCACCATTTTTTATCAAGAAGATCGCAGTGTACATGTGACCATTACACAAAAAATAAGTAATTAAAAAGTTATAGTGTATTACAAAATAATTTCCATTGATTACCTTCATAATCACTTAGAGACAAATGTTTACATAATTTCATAACATAATAATAAAGACTTGCACCTATTATCATTTGAGAATACTCAAAAGACTCTTTGGAACAATATGAGAATCAAGCAACAAATCTTCCTTTCTAGGGTGAAAATAAATGAAGTGATGATTGACATATTATTTGTGCTAGAAGAGTTTATGTGTGAGTGTTGGGAAGACATTGGTATGGCCCCTTTCAAAACTAGCATGTTGGTTTGATTAATTAATCTATTTCCTTTTCATATAGATTAATTGGAATTTCTAAAAAAGATTACTAATTCAAATATTTATTAGTATTCTAACATCTCTTAAATTTGAAAACAATTAAATATTACATTAATTATTTCAAGTTGAAATATGCATTTAAATTTCTTGACTTCACTTCTTACATTTCTTATAATATTTGACAATGTCTATGCAAAATCGAAATGCACATGATTAGACAATTTATTTGCATTTTTTAATTAATTTGTCTAACCAGGTATATTTTGGCCCCTCTATAGCCATTTAGATAGTATCTCATTTTCTAGGTTCAAAAGTTAACTACGAAGACAACCCATTCCAATTTTAAATTATTTTTCTTTCTCAAAATATGATGTGGGTGTTTTCGATGTCCAATTTAGGCATGAATCATATAATTGCAAGAAATTTATCATTTGGCATCATTATGGCTTGTGAAAACTTTATTTGGAGAGAATTGGTATTATTCATATATTCTATGGGTGAAAATTTGTTGGTGTTTGTAGACAATGGATGAATTGTTTGGATTAGAGGACAAAATCTTTTTGATTTTAGAGACTTTCTCATATAGAGGTTGCAATTGGATATAAAGAAACAATAGCTAGAGGGTTTTATTATTTGCATTTTGTAAGTGGTAGGAGAAATGGTTGGTGAGATGATTATGAAGTGGATTTCGAGTTTGAAGTGTGGTTTGTTGTTGTAGAACTTCTATTTTGTGATATGTTTTTTTTGGATATTTTATGATACACATGTAATTCTGAATTTGATGTTTTCCAACATGGGTGTCAATAGTTTGTAGATTTGGTTATTTGTAGTGAAGATTTGATTCACTTTTTGTCGTGTTGACATGAAAGTAAATTCTTAGATTTTGTATATATTTTTTCTTTGTAATTTTTTTTTGTAGCAACCCACTTTAATCATTAACAATAGAAACAAGAGCTCTGGGAGAGCTTGAGTCCCTGCCTTGTGCAAGAATTGCAAGGTATTAGATGTATGTGATAGTTGTCATTACTGAACATATATTGTTAAGTGTTAACAGTTCGATTTGCAACAACATTACCAAATCATCTTGATTTCTATAGAATGTCAAAGAAATTGAATAATATTGGTTTAAAAATTATTGATAGAATTTCATTCATATCAATTATAATTGTTGAATTAATTTTTCCTTTAACTAGTTTCAATTTTCCACAATAATTAAATTCAATAGAAAATTATTTCATTCTCATTTTAAATTATTTTTCCTTATTCTTTTTTTAAAAAATTATATTAAAAAGAGACAAGTATAAAGAAAATAATGTTTAATCTTTTTTTAAAGTAAAGATGTTAAAAAAATATAAGAAAAATATTAATTCTTATTTTTTTAAATCAAAACAGTACTATAGAATTTTCTAATTTGTATTATCAAGTTTATAATTGTTTATTGTTTACATAAACACCAATAATTAAGATCATATTTTATTTATCATTGCTCACAAGGAAGTATCACTATATAAAATTTCCAGCAATATTACATACTTTGAACTTGACATACAAATCATTATATTTATAATCAAGTTGTATTAAAAATAATAGCAAGGCTTGCAATTAAATGTCATTGATCTAAACAACACACATATTTAAAAATATACAAAAAACTTGCTAAAATATACTACTATAAGTTTGGAAAGATGTATGATAAAGCACAGAGAAAAAAGAAGAAAAGTGCCCTCTTTTCTACATATTGTGTATGTTGGGATATAATTTCAATTTGAAAAGTTGTTTGACACTTTAATATCATGGGCAGATCTATATTTTTGCCATGTTGCCAAACACGTATATAGTGTGAGCTTCAACACTTTGTAGAAAATCATGCATGTTAGCAAAATGCCTTAAAACCTATGAGAATAATTATTAAGGAAAAATTTGCATTGTTAATGTAATGCATTAAATCACCGCACCTTTCTGATAGTGGCAGATGTGACAATAAATGAGACCTTAGCACCTTACTATTTTTCATACCATTTTCCACAATTTAAAAATAAAATTACCCCTGCCAAAAATCAAACCAACAAATAGTAAATTAGAATTCAAATGACAAAAAATACTTTTTAAATACTATGCGCTTAACCTTTAAGTTATGTCAACTGGTCTAATTTAAAGAATTTATGACCCACCACCAAAACCATTAGTTCCCCGCCTTATGCAAGGCAGAAAAGATCATAATGGGAAAGTTTCAAGAGTTGGGTGTCAAAATAATACAATCAAGTGTTTGCAATTGCCAAAACTTCAATTCTCTCACGATAACATATTTCCTTGTTCAAAGGTCTTGGGATAAATAATTATTATTTTTTTATTAAAACAAGTCAAAATATGTAATATCCCTCCAGATTGTCTTTATAAAGACAATTAATAAATATATCATATATTAATTATTTTATATTAGTTCACAAAATAAAAATTAATATAACATAATTAATAAAGTTTACTCATTCTAATAATGCTTAAGTTATCATGGACAATTTGCGTGAATGAGACAGTTCATGGGAATTCTGAGTTTAAAAAGAAGGCCAATGGATATCAAAGGGCATTGAAGATTGGAAAATTATTAAGTTTTGATGATTTGAGGAAATCATCTAAATTAAAGAAGTGAATATATTTGTAGAATCATTCCTTTGGTCAAAGTACAATTTGACCTAGTGGATTGAAATATATATTCGAAACAAGTGGGCAATTCTGAATATTACATATGTGTAACGTAGGATTTCCAATTCAATATTGTTTTGGTTTTGATAGACAGGACATCTATTTCATTTCCAAAATAGTTGATGGCAAGTTTGAAAAGGATATTGAAGCAAGTTGACTACTTTTGGAAATTTACAATAACTTTCTATGTTCGTCTAGCACAACTATAAAAAGGGACAAATTGAATTTGGTCGTATTCAACAATAGTCTTCTTATTAAGGAAAGTCTAACGACTGCATATTTCAAACAAGGAGGAACTATGTGGAACAACGTGGATGGATATGACATCAGCACTAATGGATTTGTTGAACGTCTATTATCATGGATCTTTTGATACAGCCTAAGGATAACATGTCCACATCAACTATTGTAGGTACATATTTTCCTTAAGACTATTTAATGTTCCTTTGTGTTGTGCATGAGCAATGACATTAATATATTTTAAAATATTTAGTTATTATATTTTGTACAGAAGTTACATCTTAGATTGTCAATTGAAACTAATAAAATGGTGCAAAGCATTCAATCTGAATCTATATTTTCCATTATGTTGTATTAAATTAAATTTCCAACTTAGAAATTATTATAGAAGCTTGGAATATGTCATTAGAGAAAACTAGAATTTTGCAGTGGTATTAGAGATTTCAATCCTGCCAACATGTGGGTACAAACACACATATGCCAAAAGGAAATTATAACTTCTATAACACTAGAGTTAGACAAAATAGATTGCTAGAATAATTAAGTTCCTCTACACAAGTTGACATTGAAAATGGTCATAGTGAGTTAGATGAGGAAATCATTTTTGAAAACAATACGGGAGATGCAGATGACACTAGGGATCTCATAATTGCATTACTTAGGAGTCAACAAGATATGCAAAATAATGTAAAATGTATGGAAAACTTGACGACACAATTCATGAACAATAATAGGAACCAAAATTAGAATAATGCAAGGGAAATGGGTGAACAAAACAATCAATTAGTAAATGGACAACTTGAGAGTGCAACTTCAGCAAGACCCTTCATGCCAACCTTTACTCCTAGAAATCCACAATCTAAAAGAGAACCTACCATTAGGGAACTCCAAGAAGAGGTCTATTAGGATTGGGTACAAGCAAGTGATGAATTTAGAGCGTTAATGACTTTTAGAGAATATTTGGATGTTAGAATGAAACATAAGAATAAGGGACAAAGGTGGTATAATAATGAATTACAGAGGAAGATTGGTGAAATGTACCTTCCTTATTTGATGGGTCAGGTAAAACCACTGCCAAAGCCTGGGTACAAAAACTTGACACATATTTACAATTAAAACTAATGATGCAGGATGAAGCCATCAAGTATACAACATTACACTTGGAGGGAATTGCCCATGAATGGTGGCATCATGGACAACTTACATTACATCATAATCAAATTAACACCTATGTTGTTTCCACAGAAAGACTTATTGACATATTTGATTCTAAGGATCTTGAAATCCATCTCAAAGATCTGACTCTGCTTAGACAAACAGGTACAGTAGAACAATATATTTCTAAATTTGAAAAATTAGCAATATTAGTAACAAGAATCTCTAAGATGCATAAAAAAATGATATTTATAGATGGATTATTTCATACTATCAAAGGGTGGATTAAGTACTTAAATATGCCTTCCTTGCAGTCAGCCATAAAAAGGGCTAGAGAATTGGAACCCCCTTCTAAATGAAAGATATTTAACAAAGGGTCATTCTTTAAGCCAAATTTTGATTAAAAACCTTTTCCAAACAACACATCACCTAGAAACAAATTAGAAAAGGAAGAGTGTGATGAACTTTGAAGGAAAATATTGTGCTTCAATTGTTAAGAAGCATAGGTACTAGGTCATCGATGTTTGGGAAAAGGGAAAAAAATTCACTATATTGAAGTAGTATCAAAAAGTGAAGATGAGGAAAACATAGATCCAAATCAAGAACAAGATCCTAAAACTACAAAAAAGGTTTAGGAAAATCCACTAGGAAAGGGTGAAATATCGACACTGATAGGGACTTCGTATTTTAACATTTTCAGAGGAAGAGGGGTTTTATGAGGGCAAAGAGTCATTGTTATGATAAATAGTGGTGCTACACATAATTTCATTGATATTGCTCTTGTTAAAAAACATAACTTATCTATAGTGAAACATGAAGGTTTTGGGGTCCGAGTAGCAAGTGCTACTACTTTAGTAAGCACACATAAGGTTCCTTAATTAAGTATCACTCTTGGTAATTATACAGTAATAGATGATTTTTATGTGGTTGATTTGGCTAACTCTAATGTTATGTTGGGTAGTCAATGGTTGATAACCTTGGATAAATATTCATATAATTTCAAAAGACTGGAATTTTCTTTTAAAATTAATGGGGAAAAGGTAATCCTCAAAGGAATGGCGAATGGAGGTCCCCAAGTTGTATTTGCTAATAGAATGGAGACCATTTTTCATCATGGTGATGTAGCATGGTAAACACAATGCCTTATCTGTACTAGGTGATAGATTTGGAATCTAAACATGATCAAGATGATTTATTGCATATTTTAGATTCTCATAGTCTAGTTTTTAGTGATATATCTCTAGGAGTTCTTCTAGATGGAGGGTTTGAACATACTATTGATTTAAAAGAAGGGGAAAATACCGTTATTACTACTCCCTATAGACATCCTAAGGCATTCAAAGATGAAATAGAGAAGGCCATTAAGGAGTTACTAGATATGGGACATATCAGGCCTAGTTCAAGACCATTTTCTTCTTCAACAATGCTCGTCAAAAAGAAAGATGAGACATTTTGCATGTGTATTGATTATTGTGCTCTCAATAAAAAGACCATAAAAATAGGTATATGATTCCTCACATTGAACTATTAGATGAATTACATGGTGTTGTATATTTTTCTAAAATTAATTTAAGATCCGAATACCATCAGAAAAAATTATGGGAACATGATATTCATAAAACTGCTTTTGGTTGCCATTATGGTGACTATGAATTTTTAGTCATCCCATTTAGACTAACTAATGTGCCAATGACATTTAAGTCTCATATGAATCATATTTTTAATAAACAACTGAGGAATTTTTTGTTAGTTTTCTTTGATGATATACTAATCTACAACAAGACTTGGGAGGAACACTTGGGACATATTGATGAGATTTTGGGTATAATGGAATCACAATCACTTTATTCAAAGGCCTATAAATGTGAATATGATATGACAACTTTTATATTTGGGTCACATGATCAGTGCCAAAGGTATGCAAGTTCATCAAGAGAAGATTAGAGCCATTTTAGATTGGCCACCTCCACAAAATCTCTCAGATCTAAGAGGTTTCTTTGGTCTTTGCAATTACTACAAGAGATTTGTTTAGGGATTTTCATAGCTAGGATCACCATTTACAGATCTTACCATAAAGGGAGCATTCAAGTGGACTGAAGCAACACGACAAGTATTTGATAAACTCAAAGAGGTATTGAGTTCTTGTCCAGTTCTTGCAATTCCAAATTTCAATCAACCATTTATCTTAGAATGTGATGCTTTTGGTGAAGGAATATGAGCAGTCTTGATGCAATGTAAACATCCTATAGCTTATGAAAGTAGGAAACTCAATAATGCTAAAAAGTTGTATTCCATATATGAAAAAGAAATGTTAGCAATCATGCATGCACTCGCTAATTTTGACAATATTTGGTGGGTGGTAGGTTTGTGGTTAGAACAAATCATGACAATTTAAAATATTTCTTAAGTTAGAAAGATCTAAATGATAGGCATCAAGTCAGTAAAATCCAAGCTTGTGATTTTAAAATTGAATATTTCAAAGGTAAAATAATGTGGTTGTTGATGCATCATCGAAGAAACCAAAAATCAATGCTATATCAGGGGTAACTATTGACTAGAAATCACTATTGTTAGTAGAATATTCCAAGAACACATTTGCTTGTAATTTAATGGATGGAAAAGTACATGATGACAGATATAAAATCATGAATGATATTATTTACTACAAAGATAGAATCTTTCTTTTTTGTAGATCTAAATTAAAATTAAGAATTATGTAGGCCATTCATGATCTTCCTTTGGCAGGATATCTTGATTATTTCAAAACTTATCGGCAAATATGTGAAAGATTCTCATGGAAGGTACTAAAAAATGATGTCTTACAATATGTAAAGGAATGTACCACATGCTAGCAAAATAAACTCGAGCATTCCTATCCAACAAGTTTACTCTACCCTTTAACCATTCCATCTCAAAAACGGGAAAGTATATCGATGAATTTTATTACTAGATTACCCCGTGTGTAAGGTAAAGATTGTATTTTTGTTGTGGTTGATAGATTGACAACATTTGCCCATTTCTTCGCTATCACTACAGATTTCACAATAGTACAAGTCGCTAAATTATTCTTCAAGGAAGTGTTTCGCTTACACAACTTGGCAATGAACATCGTTAGCGATAGAGATAGTAGATTTCTGAGCATCTTATAAGAGAATTTGTTCAGATTAACAAGTACAAAATTAAATCATAGCACCAGCTACCATCCCTAAACAAATGGACAAATAGAGATTGTAAACAAATGGGCTGAAGGTTAGCTATGCAATTATGTGGTTGGGCATCAAAAGGCTTGGATCAAGTGGTTGTATTTAGGGGAATATTGTTACAACACGACATATCATATGTTTATTGGTATGACTTTATTTAAGGCTTTGTATGGATATGATGTTTTCTCCAATCTTTCTTTTAACAATAATAATGTACCCAAAGCTCAGAACTGGCTTGAGGAAAATCAAGGTATTTTGAAGGCTCACTTAAGGAAAACTTACAATTTGCCCAAAATCAACAAAAAAATTATGCAAACAAGAAACATATGGAGCACAATTTTGATGCATGTGAGTTGGTGTATCTTCGACTATAGCCCTATCGACAGTCTTTACTCAAACATAGTGGTGCTCAAAATTTGAAGCCTCGCTTGTATGGACCTTATCAAATTATCAAGAAAATTGGTGTTGTTTCTTATGAATTGGATTTACCAATAAGTAGTTGTATACATAAAGTTTTTTATGTCTCTTGCTTGAAGAAAGCATTGGGTTATCAAGTACTAGTATAAGAAGCATTACCACCCTTGGATTCAAAAGGAAAATTGGAAACCATTCCTAAAAAGGTTCTAGATGTACGTGAAAGGCATTTACATAATTGATCCATCAAGGAATATTTAATATAATGGAAGAACTTTCCAACATATGATGCCACATGGGAAGTTGAATAGGTGCCCCGACATTAAAATTTCTTGTTGCTTGTGGGCAAGTAACATGGAGAAGGGGAGATTTGTAATATCCCTCCATATTATCTTTATAAAGAAAATTAATAAGTATACAATATATTAATTATTTTATATCATATATTAAATATTTTATAGTAGTTCACAAAATAAAAATTAATATAACACAATTAATAAAGTTTACTCATTCTAATAATGCTTAAGTAATCATGGACAATTTGCAGGAATGAGATAGTTCACAGGAATCCTCAATTTAAAAAGAAGGCTAGTAGATATCGAAGGACATCAAAGATTGGAAAATTATAAATTTTTGATGATTTGAGGAAATCATTTGAATTAAAGAAGTGAATATATGTGTAGAATCATTCCTTTCATCGAAGCACAATCTGAACTAGTGGATTGAAATATATATTTGAAACAAGTGGGCATTTTTGAATATTACACCTGTGTAATGAAGGAGTTCCAATTCAATACTATTTTGGTTTCGACAGATGAGACATCTATTTCATTTCTAGAGTAGTTGATAGAAAGGATATTGAGGCAGGTTGACTACTTTGGAAATTTATGATAACCTTCTATGTTCATCCAACACAATTGTGGAAAGGGACAGATTGAATTTGGTTGTATTTAGCAATAATCTTCTTAGTAAAAGATAAAGAAGATTATACATCTGGTAGAGGAAAGTCTAATGACTACATATTTCAATCAAGGAGGAACTGTGTGGAATAATGTGGATGGATATTGCGATGTCTATGCTGACATCAAAACAAATTTTTTTATATTAAATTTAAATGTAAGATACAACTATTAAATGATTTTTAATTTAATTATTAAAAACACCAAATTATCATTTTGATGCCGGCGTAGACATTGGCGATGGATATGGAATTGACACTAATGGGTTTGTTGAACATCTATTATCATGGATCTTTTGATACAACCTAAGGATAACATGTCCACATCAACTATTGCAGGTGCATATTTTCCTTGAGACTATTTAATATTTCTCTATGTTGTGTGTGAACAGTGACATAAATATATTTTAGAACATTTAGTTATTATATTTTGTATAGAAGTTACATCTTAGATTGTTAATTGAAACTAATAAACTAGTGCAAAGTATTCAACCTCAATCTATATTGGCCATTATGTTGTATTAAATTAAGTTTCCAATTGATAAATTATTATAGAATCATGGAATCCCTCATTAGAGAAAACTAGAATTTTACAAAATAAGGGGGCTAGCTCAAGAAAATAACAAGAGGCAAAGCATAAAATACCATAGTTATCACATTTAACTATAACCAATTAAAGAATTAACAATAGATAGTCTTCCTATCCCTTCCCTTAATATCAAAAACCCTTACCACCATAAATGTGAAAACTTCAATAGAAAATACCTCTCCCTACCCACAAAAAATTTGTTTAGCCAATGAAACATACAAAGTCTACTAGCTAACATAATAGTAAGAGTAATAAAAGTCCAAAATCCATTATGGCTATATAAAGAGTTCTGTAGTAAAATAAAGTCCAAGATAAGGAGTCATGTAGGGCTAATCCAAAGCATATAAACCTTGAGGATTGAAAAAGAACTAGACAAAACTAAAAAAGAATGATTAACAACATAACCATTAAATTGTCTATTTGTCTCTCCTTGGGCTTAGAAACAAGCAGAAGTGTCCAATCATTTATTAGGAAACTGAACAACCCCTTTGTAGTACCTCTGCCAACATCCTCCTAATTCTTCTTGTCTTGTTAGAGAAAAAATAAGGTAGTGGAAGAAGAGTGCATGGCTTTCACATCAAAGTGGACAACCTAGTAAATCTCTTGACACAACCTTCACACAGAACACTAGCTTTCTAGCTACATCCACAACATAGTATATGCCTTCAACCCTTATCCTAGAATCTTCAGTAATATGTGTGCCATTATTCTTGGTATGGGGGGGAGAGGTAGGAGTCACAAGAGAGGTATTTTTACTATCTTCCTTGTTCTTGGTGGTAGTAAGGTCAATAGTGTTGATGTTGAAACTAGTAGAGACATGAACGAAGCTAGTATTTTTCTTAGTAACCTCCTTATCTATCTTGGCTTTACTGTTATCCTCTAAGCTAGGATTGTCTAATTCCTCCTCAATATATCTTTCCCTAACTACTCTTTCCTTCATTTTTGGTTTAGCATCAATCCTATTGGATTTTTGTGGGGTTTCAAAAACCTCTACATTCTAGTCCACCGGGTGAATTTTAGCTCAGTCTTAGGCTTCTTGGAGGAAAAATAGGGTCCCTCCAAAATAAAAATAAAAATCAGCTAGATTTAGAAGGGGAATCTAAAGGGGACACTTTGGGGGTCTGATGGGGGATTTTGTCTTTTTAGCATTCTTTTTTCCTCCCTTTTTAATCAATTAGGGGGTCCATCGTAGAGCTAGGAGAGGTGAGGTTGTTTTGGAGAAAAATAGTTATTGGGGAGACAAAGCGCCAAGTGAAAATTATAAAGGCACAAAATAAGTCCTCGGTGGAGGATGGTAAATTTTCTACATTGGCTATGACATTTACACACCTCCATAATAGTAGATTCCAAAGAGTGGAGAAAATAGAAAGGGAAGGAGATAAGATCATGGTGAAAAAATGAATCAATAACAAAAAATTGGTAAAATTATTAAAAACCAAGCTTGACTTCAAGGGTAAAAAATTTCATTATAACCATAAACACCTAGTTCTAAGGTTAAGGGAGCTCCCCTTAATTCAATCCAACACACAACTTGATAGGTTTGTCACTCTTTCAAAAAAAATCAAACATATGATCCATATGATGATATGGAAAACATATGATCCATATTCTTGGTTATAATTAATGAAAACTATCAAATATGGCAGCTAAATTGGTGATAAAACACATGATCAATGAAGGCATAATGCATAGGGGATGAATACAAGCATATAAATAGTGAACTATAGAAGAATGGTTGACAACATAAAGAGAACCTTTATAGTGGTTGAGGTAGAAGATAAATCAAGAGATGTGATAATGTGTACATAATCTAAATGATTATCCCATTGCATAGTTATGGCCACAACCTAATCAGTCGATTGAGTAAGGAGAATGAATTATCCTAGATGCCAAGTAAAGGAAGAATACTCGAAGACATTTAGAAGATTCAAAATCATGGAAAGGTATAGTATGAGAAATCCTATTGGATGATGTGATAATAAAGAGTGAAGGTTATGAGATGTTGAGTTGGCATCAATTGAATCATTAGATCAATATAAGGTAGTTTTAAAGTGGTGCATTTGGAAAGGTAATACCTTTTGACTATCTTAAGAAATGAACAATAAATATCTTGTTGAAGGCCAATGTGGTCAAGATAAAACATATTGAGATATGTGAAAGGCTTGAGGTGATTAAGATGGAAGCTTAAGATTTGAACAAATGGTTAAGATTAAGAGGTAAAATTTATGCTTAACTTAATAGTTCTTCAGAAGGTTTTCAATAAGAAAAATTAGAGAATAGAGAAAAGATTTTGAAGTGCTAAGGTTGGGAACAAGATACAAAATAGAGAAGAGAAAGAAATAGTTACAAAAGAGCAGAGAGAAAATTGGATTTGGCAAATAAGGAGTTCCATAATTGGATCATAGATTTAGTTTTTTCCTAACAATCACAACAGACAAATCCTTAAATCCATTAAGCCCTAATAGGTTCTAGTTGTAAATATATTAACTAGGTAATCTCTTAAAAGAGTGTTTGAAATCATCTAATAAGGTAGATCTTAGAATATTTGTTTGCACTTCTAACAAGATAAAAATCACTCCTAACATGGTGAACACTCATAAAGGGTAATTGTAACCTCTTAACATGGAAACTCATTTACTGTAGTGGTGACCTTGTGGTTATCATCCCCACTATACTTTTCACCCTCTAACAAGGGTTTCCATGATACCAAAATCAGTGTGTTATGTGTGATGGTTGTGTGTTTTTTTAATATCATTATCTTTTATTTTCCTACATCAGTTTAGAAAATCAATGGTTGAATTTTTACATTACCTATTTCTACTAAATCATGTCTCCCAATACATAAGATTCCTTGCACTCATCTCACCTAAAACCTTTCTTGGTTTTTCCTAGTTCCTTTCCTAATTTGAGAGCCTAGTGGCCTATGTAATGACTTCCTCATTAACTTTGAATGTTATGCCCCCATGGTAGCTCTCTTATCATCCTAGGCAGCTATTCACAAACTACATGGAGTAATTCTGATCAAACCATACCATGACTTCCATGAAAGGCACAATGTTTCCCTTGTCAATGGTCATCTATGGTTAGGTTTTTTATGGATGTTATCTTCAATGGAATTTGACTCAACCTAGAACCTATCCCCTCTCATTTCTAAATCTAAGTCTGAGTCCTCAAGATTGTAAAAGAAGTTTTCTCAAGAGGAATAGAATTGTAATAATTGTAGAGACCAACCACACAATCTTGATTAAAAATGGAAAGTAAGAATAAAAAGAATAAAAAGGAGGAATTATTACTCTTAGTGTCCCTTCAGAAGGGAAGCATATGCCAAAACCAAAATAAGCGTAAAGATTTAAGTTCCAAGACTACATCTTTATCAAGAAATAATTCTTAGTGCAACAGTCTAGAAATAGGGTTAAAACATAATATAATAATTAATATGAACCATCTTTTCATCACTATTGATATCAATTTGGATATCAGTATCCAACTCATGAAAGATTTTGATCTTACCTATCATATCCAAGTCATGAATGCACCAATGGTGATGGGTCCCATAATTATAAGTCATAATGAAGAAATAGAAATAAAAATTTGAAATTAAAATATTTTCCTCCTTAGTCATAGTTGTTTAGGGAAGCCAATAGACCATTCAAAAGATCATAGAAGTTTAATTTATTACTACACCAAAAAGGATTTTCCCCTCCCCATAAGGGATCTAGTAACCTCTGAGAGGAAAGAAAAACACCTCCATCACATCATTCCCTCCTATATGAGGCCATCATTAACTAGAGAGTCCTCAAGGATGTTTCTCTCTCTATAAATCTATTAAATAATGACTTTTTCTAGCTTTGTCAACATCAATCAAATATAATTAAGGATATTATAGACCTTCCAATTGACATTCATGTTCTTTTTAATGATCTTTATGATTAATTTGGAAAATCCTTCAATAAATAATCTCTTGGGACTAATTGAAATGACATACATAGGCCCCAAAATAGAGAAAGGGATTCAATTAAGCTATTTGAGAAATAACATAAATTGTTAGTGATAAGCCAAAACTAGATTTCCATTACCATCTCTTATAATTCCTCCTCTCGCATCCATACCAATAAAGGTTGCACCATCGAAGTTAAGTTTTAACCAAGGGGAGATGGGGGAAGACCCCTTTGTGTTCATTATAGCTAATCTTTTGGAATTTTCAAGTTTATAAGGTATCAAGTAATTTCAACTTCTTATCTAGAAGACAATTGTATGTAGAAGGAGTATTCATCAAGGTTTTCCACTTACAAAAAATTATATTCACCAAAACAAGTTTCCCAATTATAGACATTACAATATCAATAGAGTTCTCATTCCCTCAAAAAATATGGTTGTTTCTCTCTTTCCATAGGTTCTACCATATGTGAGGTGGATAAATCTCCATAGTTGTTTTATCAATGGGTGGGGTGAGGGGAAGTACCAGTTGTAGACAAATTATTGTAGATCCTCCAAGAATATCCAAATAATATTGAATCTTTTAAAAACCTTAAACCACACCATAAAATCAAAAGGAAAATGGATGAATAAATCATTAATTCTTTCTTCTTCATGCTTGCATGAGATACACGAATTAGTCATATGAAAACCCCTCCTCTTAAGATTGTTGATAGCGAGGATTTTACCAGAAAAGTAGTGGACCAGAAGAATTTTTTTTTGGAAGAAGATGAGCATCTAAAACATGCCTCCAAAAATTTAAATCATTCATAAAAATAACAAGGTGGACATGAGATAATTTGATTAAGAAGGAACCAGAAAGGCTTTACCCTAGAAAAATATATCCTCAATAAGGAATATAGGAATCCTAAATGTCATCAACAAGTTTTGAAGCTCCTCCACCCGCTTTGTAAGATAAGGGGAAATCTCCAACCTGTCTAATATCCATATCCAATTATTTAATGGGTAGATATAGTCAACAATATAAGAGCCAAAATGGTTCTTAAGGTCCCTCATGAGCTAGCTAAAATGACCCAAGGCTAAGGTTTTATCTTTAATCCAAGTGTCTTCCTAAAACCTGATCCTCTCACCATTACCACCTAACACCTTAATAATTGCTTAATGATCTTCAACATTTTATAATGTTGTTCTATATACCACATGGAGGTCATGGGTAGACAAAAGAGTGGGGAAAGTTGAATTGAATTATTAAAATACTTTACTTTTATAATCTTACACTAGTTAGTCAAGTCCAAGGAAATGACCCAAATAATCTTGGAAAGAAGAGAGCTTTTAAGGTTTATAAGCCTTCAAATCCCTAAAACCACTCCCACCTCCCCCACAAATTTAGGCTTATAGAAAACCTCCCAGTTAAAAAGGACGAGTCTAATCTTTTTCCTCCATTTCAAACCATAGGAAGTTCCTTTATATTTTCTCTAGTTTATTTGTCATCAGTTTAGAGATCTTGAATAAAGAAAGAAAATAAATTGGAATGCCCTGTATGGAGTTTGACATATATTTAAGATTGTTAGTGCTTCTAAGATATTTTCCTTTCTATCCAACCACTCTCTTTTGCATTCTCTCCAAAATTAAGCACCAAAATTGCATGGATACCTTATTCATCATTAAGAGAAGTCTCAGGTAAGTGTCTGAAAGAACAACATCTTGACAACCACAAATATTAATAATCTTCTTATTAGATTTAAATTAGTATTGAAAAAGTATGTCCTACTCTTATTGTAGTTAACTTTTTCCCTTGATGTGATTGCATACTCTTCTAGAAGCTTTTTTCATTTTCTAGCTTTAATAATAAAGGATAATCCAAGCAAAAAAGTATAATAAAAAAACTATTTCAAGACCTTAGGGGGTTAATTAGAAGCAAATTTCACCCCCAATTTTTTTCACTTATGGCCAAAGAGGTGAGATTTGTGCCCAAGACTTCAACAACCAAAATAATTAGGTAAGCTTTGTCTAAGCCCTTTCCTTGCCTTAAAGAAGCCATAGGGGGTTCCATTAAAACCAACACACACAAAATTAGCATTTTCCACCACTATCTTAAAAATTCTAATAAACCTCCATTGAATTACCATCTTCAAAAGAACAACATACATGAAATTCTAGTTAACTTATCATATACCTTAGAAATATCCAACTTCAAAGCCATACAATTTTTTGGATTTCTCCATAGAATGAATAACTTCATTAATGGTAATTGTAGAATAAGGGAATTTACCTTCCTAGGAAAAAACTCATATGGGAATGACTAATAAATGTGTCTAAAATAGGCTTTATTCAATTAATAATAACCTTCAAGGATCTCTTATAAATAGTATTGCACATGCTAATAGGGTAAAAATCCACCATGCATTTGAGATGTGATATTTCTGAAACAAGGAAAATATAGATATTATTCAACTTCTTAAGAAACTTGTTTGAATATATAAAGTCATTGGTGGCTTTGGTCAAATCATATCTCACCACCTTCCAGAATTCTTGAAAGAAGGCCATAGGGAAGCCATCCAGTCCAAGGGCTTTGTGAGTAGCCATGGGGAAAACTATAATATTCCTTCATAACAAGGAAAACTAGAAGATCATTATCAACATCATCCATAATTGAGGGGAAATGACTAAGAAGATTATCCCTAATTTCAATGGACCACACCCTACTAGTACCTGAGAATATCGTCATAAAGTAATGTGAAGCCTACCCCACAATATTGTCAATCTTCATCAGGTCTTACAAGATCTTGTCATAAGCACATATACATGCTTATGGGTGGACACAATCAATTCCATGTGTAACAATAATATAACAATATGTAGGGGTTATATTTGAGAAATAGAGTCAAAAGATTCAAGTAAGAAAATACACTCAATGAAGCACTTTGCCATGAGTACAAATTTGCCAAAAAATCTAAAAGCCACAAAGTGAAAACATGGGATGAAAGGAAACATGGAGGAAAATCTATTTTCATCATCCAAACTCATGCCAAAAATTCCTACCTTAAAATTAGGTGACATGCAAAATCAGGCACACAAAAATGCCCAAAATCCAAACATCTCAGAATTTGATGAAATAAAAAATTCACTTTTAAAATATAGTCAAACTCTAATAAATCTAATGAAAATTCCATTTTGGATGCACATGCAAAATTGAATAGCATGACAACACCAAAACTTACATTTAAATCAACAAAACCACATAAATAATCATATGTGAACAACTAGGCTATGGGATCACATGAAAATAGAGAGGAACACTAGTTCTCAACCTCCTAACATATATAAATCAAAGAAATACGATAAAATAAAGTAAAACATCTAAAATAAGAGATCCCTACCTCTCACCAAAAGCTTCAAACTAGGAATGCAAGAAATAATTGTAGAGAACTCTAAAGGAAATGAAAACCTTGGGAAAGATGGAGAATCACACTATGAATCCAATGAGTCTATCCTTGTGACAATGTGACAAGACAATCTTCCACAAAAAATAATTCAAGAAAAACCTCAAAGAGGGTTTTGGAGAAATTATCCAATTTCACAACTCAATAATAATGAGTGTAAAATGTCACTTTTTGCTTAATTTAACCACTTTAATTAAAAGCGACTTATAATTTAGAATATTAACCACTTAGTAGACTAATTGGCCATTTTTTGAAGTTAAATCAAATAATTCTAGGTACTTGGAATTTAACTATGGAAAATTAGTAGGTAAATAAGATAAGTTAAATAAATAATTAAAATTAGCCTACATTTAATTAAACCATCATTTTAAATTAATATTTTTTATGACAATCAGATACCCCTAAAAACAGAGACATATTTATGAGTCTAATAAAATAATGCATTGTGAATTTAAATTTATGTCAATAGTTGAAGGGTTAATAGTAACAAAATTACAAATAAATTGCCCATATAGGACACCATTGGTTTGACATGAAAGATTAATACTATTATCTCCTTGTGCAAATACAAAGGATATAGGTATACACTCAGATCATGTAATTAGGATGAATGTACCTAGTACTTGTTTAGTAAACAAGCCAATATCAAGTGTGGATGCTCAATATACAAATAGTTGAAGCACATATAAATTCATACTCGTGTTGAAGGATAATTGGACATCATGTAGATCTCACAAGAAAGTGATTACGACTCCATTCACACGTTGTACTAGCAACAACACATAGTAGTAGTATAATACATCATAACATATAATCATGTGATATAGAAGATAAATTAAATCATCTAAATAATTATTTACAACCATATGAGTGTTAGAGTGGGGTTGTCGTTGCACCAAAAGATCGATCTGTCAATGCCCGATACAACCACTCAACTTATAGTACATGGGATGTGGTTAATCCATTGTCATCAATCCTGAGGGGAGCACTAAATATTTTTGTAAAAATATCCCCCTCAACATTACTCAAGGGTCTAAGGATTCAAACCTATTAAACCAAGCTCTAATACCACCTGTTAGAATGGGGTTTCCATTACACGAAAAGACTAATTTGACAATGCTTGATACAACCACTAAACTTATAGTATAGAGGTGGTTAAGCCCTTATTATGAATCTTGAGGGGAGCCCTAAAAAAATTCTAACAATGAGCATATATCTACTAAAGGTAAGGGCCATATATGTTAGGATTCTTGAGTGGTGAGAGAGGGGAGAATCAATACTAACAAGTAATTCAAAACTTCTACCATCGATCTTCTAACTTGAAATATTAACTTCAAAATAGTAAAGCATATAATAGATGCTAACAAATAAAATATAATAACAAAAAACCACCACACAATCATAACACGTAAAAAATTTATTTTGGTATTGTAGAAACCATTGTTAGAGGGTGAAAACTATGGTGGGGATGATACTCATAAGCTCACTACTATAATAAATGAGCTTCCCTATTGGGCACATATAAATAGCCTTTTTAAGGGTTCGCCTTGTTAGGAGTGTTTTGTACCTTGTTAGACTTCAAATAGATCCACTAGGATCTACCTTGTTAAAGGATTTCATCTACTCTTTTAAGAGTGAGCTTAGTTAATGGATTTATAACTAGAACTTGTTAGGGTTCACTTGATCCAGTGATTTAACTATTATAACTATTAGGGAACAACTAAATGTCTTATCTAGATTTGGAACTCCTTGCCTATTAGATCTAATTAGTTCTCAATTATTTTGTAACACACATCAAAATATATTACCTTTCTTGGAATATTATAGAAAGGTAAGATATTGAGAGGGGGAATAAACCAGTATCTCTTGAAATTTTTATCCCTTAATAATTTTTACCTTCTAGATTAATGAATGCAATTTGCATGCATATTCATGAGGAAATTTGATGAATAACTTCAATAAATTTAATAATCAAATGCAAGCACCAACACATTGACACATTTGACACTTATATTTGCTCATGGAAAAACCCTTGGTTAGTGAGAAAACTGTGGTGGAGATGATACCCACAAATTATTCACTATTGTAGTAATAAGGTTGCCTTTTAGGGCATACAAAAGTGACTTTTTGTGACTTACTCTTTTAAGAGTAGTACAATAGGAATTGTTAGAGTCCACCTTGTTAAAGGATTTAGTAACACTCTTCAAGTGTGCACTCAATTAGGAGATTTTACATAAGGACTGTTAGGTACACTCTGTTAAGAGATTTTCTAGTACAATGGTAATAAAGTAATAATAAATGATCTGACAATGTGCAACTTACTTTGCCTAATTTTAGATCTATTCTGCTTTGAATTGATATCACTTTCCAATGATTAATTTCAACTAATCTTCCATTGTTCACTACTTGGTAGCTATGTTCTACTATAGTTTTATCATACGATCATTTCCTTAGAATTACTTCATCTCTCATCAATTTGTAATTTGTTCTCAAACCCTCTTTATATAGAAAGCCTTTAGCTTTCATCAATGTGACCTAATTAGGGTTTGTTACCTTCTAGAATTCACAATCAAACAAATCAATGATCTACATTCATCCTTATTATCAAGAACATGTTTCCTCTTTATTTCATTGGTCCAAACCTCTATCTTGGGATCCATAAAGTCATGTTTCATTTCCAATAAATATTACCTAATTTTTTCCTCAATCCATGCAAACCATTTCCTAGCTTGGTAAGATTCAACTACATAAGATTATGTGTTTTTCCAAACATTCATATGCTTCTTTTATTTCTTGATATAGACTATCTACTATGTTGGGTAATCTTGTTGTCCTTCAATGATATCCATGCTTGGTCATAATTGTACTCAGTTACCATACTACTTGGCTATCATTGTGGTCAGTACTTATTCTACTTACTGACTTAAACTTCATTCAATGTCCATAATTTTTTGGTGTCGGGGTTCATTGACCTCTTTGTCTTCCATTAATTGACCTTCCTCTTCATCATAGGTTTTCACCAATGACAACACTCAAGTGCAAATAGGAGTAACATTCTACCCCTTTTGCATTAGTGGAAAAAACTCTTCCACATGCTAGAAATTGTTCATGCAATCAAAATTGAACTTAGTGAGAATTTTTGTACTCCCCCTAAACTTATGCTTCTCAGTAACTTGAGTTATTTTTCAAAATCTTTTTTAAAAATGTCTATCATGCTTATATCTCATTTCCCTTATAACTTTATACCAAAATTATTTCACATCCAATTTCATTTATTCACCATACTAATCCACTTTTTTTGACAGTAATACCAAAAGGTCATTAAAAAAATGTAAGTATGTACAATATCCACTTACAATTTATCAAACAAATATTTGTGTGCACTCTGTTCACTATCCATGGTGGAGTTTCACGATTCTTCCAAATCTTGTAATGCTAATTTTTGGGGATGTAATTGTGAGGAGAGCTCTAATAGGTGATCTATCTCTAAAATTTCTTATGTTGAGATGAGATCTCTTTCATTCTTCACATTTTTTTGCATAACCTCCAACAATGGTATGAGAAGTGCCTATACTTCTAAGATTTTATCTCTTATCTTGTCTTCCTCTCTCCTCAACTCTAGTTGTAATCCCATGAAGTGCTTCACCTTTTGATAGTGAACCTAGAAATACCAAGGCTCATACATCACGCAAATTTTAAAATATTTGGATAAGAAATTTTGGGATTCTCTCCAACTTAGTTGTTAGGGTATCAATATCATCTTTTTGAATTGTAATAAAATCACTTACCTTCTCCATGATCTTGTTCTCTAGCTTCTTCCCAAATATTTCCAATAGCTTCTCTTGAGAATCTACATTTAGTGCATTAAATTTCTCAACAAGTGATGTAAGTTTGTCAATAATTTCTTCCTTCTCATTCAATGGAGTTTTTGGAACAATATGCTGTAATATCTCCTTGACATTTGTCAATACTTTCTTATTCTTGGTTCCAATATTAGCTTTTCTTGGGCATTTTTCCTTTGAGATAATTCTCCATAATTTTTCAATTCATTAGGAGGTAATTTTGTATGGTCATAGTGTGGTATCACAATAACTTCATCAAGTGTGTTCGGACTACTCTTGGTCTTCTTCTTCTTCTTCTTTCTTCTCCTTCTTTTGTGAGGTAATTGAACTTGTGCTCAATGAAGTTATCTTAGGTGGCATTAGAGCTTGTTGCTCCTAATTTTTCTTGGATTTCTTATTAGTAGAAGATTCTACCTTATTCACTTTAATGTCTTGTTGTGGTTTAGGGGCCTCGATGTTAGGAATTTATGTTGTATTTTTCTCCTGCTGAGGTTGTTGTTTTGTCTTTGATGGATTCTCTTTTTATGTCTCTTTTCCTTCCTCTATACTCTATTTGGGGTCTTATGTAGCTGACACAATATCATTAGTAGGCATTCTTTGGCACTTATAGTAGTATCATATTTATTTTTCTTGACATCTTCATTATCATCATTTTTGTTATCATTTCCTTGCATGATTTGTTGTTACTCAATGCCTTGCTCAGGTTGATGCTTGGGTGCTTGGTTTTCATCTCTATCCTATTGAGAATTAGTGCCTAAAGAATTAATTGAATCAAAGGAATTATTTACATTTTCACCTATCATAGTAGAGGCTATGTATGCTTGGACTTGCTCCAAAATTGTTTCTTCATTATTTTTACAATTGCATACTCTAAAATAGGAGTCCCTTTAATTGGTTTTCCAATACCCTCCATGACATATTGATCATTATTTATACTCTAGTTTGGATCTTCATCAATGACATCTTCAATTTCAATCCTTTCTTTATTTCCTACCACAATATATGGAATGTCACCAATTACTTTATTGATTTTGTCTATGGGATCCTCATCTTTACTATCTAATTAAATGGTTTCTAGCTCTACGGTTGGTTCATCATATTGATCTTTCCCAAGTTTAATTATTCTCTAGAGTTTCCAAATCTCTTCTTCCACTTCTTGTATCCTCCTCATCATTATATTCAAAGATCTTCCCTTTACCTTAAATTGTGGAGTAAATTATTTTATGACTTCATCCATTTCTTGCACATTGATAATCGGTATTGTAGCCACACAAGATCTTTCTCTTATCCACTTCTAAATCATACTTCCATCTTGTAGATAATTTATATCATATGGATCATTGGGAACATAGCTAGTAATTTTAATAGGAATAAATTTCCTTCTAAGCATGGAATATACAATGGCCTTTTCAATTTTTAGTTTATCATCATCATTCAATGTATGATATTTTATAAGATTAATGTCTACTAATCCACCCATTTTCCTAATTGCCTTGACATGCTCATCTATACTTTTAGTAACTAAATTACTCACTACTTTAAATTGGTTGATATCATCATATTCTATATGCTCACTATCTTCATCTTTATCAATTTTATTCTATCTTTTTGATGGCCTTATCAATGATTGTTGAGCATTTTTCCTTTTCTGATCAGAATTTTTTTAGCTTTCTCACTTTGATTTAGTGTTGAATCTCATTTCAACATCATTGATTGTAGCTACCTTAATATCTCTACCATCCCAAATTGTAATAGTATTGTCTTTGATTTCTTTCCTCAACATGGCTCTTATAGCCTTGGCCTTCTTGGTAATAGGGTATCCCATAACTAGATGCATCACATCTTTTATGATCTTAATAGGTTCATCCAAATAAATTAATTTTCCATGTACTCAACTAAGTATGATTGTAATCCACTTATTCTTGAACACTTCTAGAAAATTAAAAGAATGAGTTAAGCCATTATTTTTAAATGTTTGTGTGTATCCTTTAGTTGGCCATTTTCACATTGTTTTGCATAGGTTGTTTGCAACTCATAATCTCCAACCTTACAAATTTTGTAGTAGATGTACAGTCACATGTCATGTACAAGTAGGAGGTATTGATGACAATATTCTAGCTTCATCAATTTTTATCACAACCTCTAGATGTAATTTTTAGTTAGGTTCCTCACAATCTTCACTCCTTATTAGTTTGATCTTGCACTAACCTTTGATCCCTTCACTGCTATTGAATGGATGCCATTTGTACAATTTTGTCAAACATGGGTTTTGGAAAGTGTGGATAAAAAATCTTGGGCTCACTTGAATTATTAACTAAATCAACTAACAACTATAGTTTTAGAAAAATTATCTCTTTCTAGCTTGGAAACTCAAAATTAACTTTAATCACTCATAATTGCACAAATTTTCTCTGAAATGCTAAAAAATATAAGGTAAACAATAAGTCATTAAATGCCTATTTATGGGTAAAGTGGATTTAGGGTTAGGTAGGGTATTATAAATGCTTCATTTTCTAACTCTATTGCATACTGACCAATACCTTTATAGACTTCATATTCTTTTCTCAGTTCATGCTACACTGATATCGACTAATCATCTTACTCAGTTACTACATTACTTGCATAGATTACCATACTTAGTTGAGCTCATTGACTTGTCTAACTTCCAACCTTTACAAGAGTTTTCCTAATGTATCTCACATAAGATAATATAGATTTCATCCTATGATTACTAAGAAATTGATAAATGATTTAACAATTCTATTGCAGTTTTGATACACACATTTGTGATTTAATTTGAGTTGTTGGAGTCACCCAATCTGGCTGATGAGGTATTACTAATTGATGAATTTATAGTTCCATTTTCCTCATTATTTCTTCTCCATGTCATATTCATCTAGTTTTTTATTTCATCAATGTTAACCTTTCCTTTCCCTTTGGTGGCTTCTTCTTTAGGTGTTGATGCTTGATATTTGCAGTTCTTTCTTAGATAACTAACTTGATGACAATGAAAACATGTCATGCATGAGTTCTCCAAGTGCATGTCTTCCTCTCATGTGCATCATCATGTAGTTTGATGCAATGCATCTGCATCTTCCACATGTTGAACATATAACCTATGTGTTGTAATTTGAATTGACTATAATACCTTGTCTTCTCAATTGCCAATATTTTTTTTTGTGATCTAAATTCTTTTGCCTTATTTCCATACTTTTTGTAGTTATATTTGTAACCATAAGATTTAGGAGTAACATTAGTCTTACCAATCTTTCTCCTGCAAATATTAACTATATGACTAGGTTTTCCATAATGATAGCATGTTGTTTCTTCAATTTTGGATTGGCATAAACATTCCTATGCTTATCTTCCTTTAATGCTTCTCCTTGCTCACTTGTTGAATGCTTGGTATAACATAGTGTAGTGGTATCTCTCAATTTCCTATGACTTCTTAGTTTTTAGATTAAGGTAAAAACATGTTTTGAAGGGACCCAAAACCCTTTCACAAAAGCAAAAGATCAACATTAAGTACTTTCAGGTTTTACAAGGACCTAAAATCTATAGCAAAGAAGAAAACACAAATAAAAAAAGTTTTATAAGGACCTAAAACCTAGAGTAAAGAATAAAACAAAAAAAAAAACTAAGTTTTACAAGGACTTGAAAGTACAAGTTTAAACCAAATACACCCAGATTTTACAAGGATCTAGAACCTATAGTTTAAACAAAAGCTGGAAATAAAAAATAGAACCAACAACACCACGTAGACCAACAACCAACACACCAAAAACCATGACCAACACCTAAAACAACTCCTTAATGATCTTCTCCACCTCCTTACCTACTTCTATAGTACTCTAGATAATATCAATTGTGGCTGAATTGGGTACCTTTGGAGATTTAATAATCTTTTTCCTCATACTTTGCCTCATTCTCTTGCTAAGCCCTCCTGGACTCCTTGCCTAGCAGTATTTGGAGACATGATCTCCTCATTGCTTTTCTTTCCCAGACTGGCCACCACAATGCACAAATTGGAAGTAACTTGCTCCATTCTCTACTTGTTATCCTTAATTAGCTGATAGAGTTATAGCTCATAACCCTTTAGTTTTTTAGGGATGTTACCAACTTGTTTCTCCAAGTGAGCTCTCATAGCACATTCATGGTCCAATTCTTTCTGAATAACCCCAACTTTTTTCTTGAGCACCATGATTTCATTGTATAGCCACAAGTCCGCTTGTAGGGATACCTCCACTTTTAGCTTAGCAGTATGAAGGAAAGATAGCTTTGCATGGTGAGACTCATCCTTGCTACCTTCTTTAGTCCTAATTGAAACATCAATGTTAGTGTTATTGACATGGATGTCAGTGTTTGTGTCTTGCTTCTCATTAGGCTCCTCTTTCTTCTCCTTACTTGAGTTGTGCTCTTTCATGACAAGGATTTTAACCTCATTATTCTTTTCTATGTCCATGTCCATTTTCTCCTCACTAGATTTAGTATTGGGAGGAGAAAAGTGAACACTTTGTTTCCCCCCATCATCCCTTAAATCATCAAACCCTACATTTGATTCAATTTTTGTCTTTACTTTCCTCCACATGATCCTTACTAGTTGACATGCCCTTGCTCCTAGAATACCCTTCCAAGTTTGAGCTAAGGTCCCCCATTTTGGTTTTATTACCATTCTCAATAGAATTCTCAAAATCCCTCACTTCATCAACATTTTTCTTTTTAATCTCCCATTTATGACCCATTTTGGTACTCTTGCTATCACTAGTGCCTTCCTCACTTTTAACCTTTTCTTTGAGTGAGGTTCATTGCGAGATACTTTATATTTTTTCTCTATAATCACAGAGGGTTTAAAAACATTTCTTTTACAATACTTATTAATGAGTAAGATTAAGCCCTCATGGAGCATAAGACAAGAATTGTTCTTCCTATGTGCTTGGAGGCTTTGAATTAGAGAGTACTTCAAGTAAAATAGGAAGGAGATTTTATCTTTAAACCTAAAATGATTTAGGAACATGGAACAAAACTTGTGGACTCTCTTAGCTCTACCACCAAGGATAAAATACTCATGAATGCATGATAAAACATCCCTCTAGATTACCTTAATCTAGCTTAGGTCATAGAAATCACCATTCTTCTCTAGCTTCTTCTCCTCTTCATCAATCTTAGGGAATATTTTGAAGGTCACATTCGAAATACGAGTTTTCTTGTTGAATTTGAGACCCTCCTTTGGAAGACCCGTAATCTCAGCAATGAACTCCTTCAACAACTTCACAATCACCCCATCCAACATTACCCTATCTTAAATCCAATTATTGAAGGACTCTATAATGTGGGGCTTATACCCTTGAAGTTTCTTGATACCACTAGTACATTTTAGCAAATATGTGACTATGTGACTAAAAATTTTAGTCACACCACTAAAACCTTTAGTCATGTGACTAAAACTAATCACATTCTACTATTTCTTTGCAATTTACAGCTATATGTGACTAATTTGATCAAGTAAAGTCACAAGATCAATTAAATAGAATGACTAAATAGACCACTAAATATACAACTAAATAAGTGACTAGATAATTAGTCACCTAAGCACAAACTACTAAATAAACTAACAAATAAATGATTAAATAAGTGATTAGATAATTAGTCATTTAATTTACTTCCTTGAGGGCATCTTCATAAGAAGATTGCATTTGCATTTCAAGCTTGTAGGATTCCCCCATTCTAGCTAGTTTTTTTAATTTTTTAAAATACTTTCAATATGTATAATCAGAAATATTTCATAAAATCTTTATGAGCTTTTGGAATAGCCATATAGTTGAAATGTCTAGTTTCAACATGTGTGTGCAAATGCTTTTTCTCTCCTTGTGAAATCTATTTTCAAAATATTAGTGTGTATTTCAAATTTGAGCATTTCATATGAACATTTGAAAAGGCTTAAATATTCTTTTAAGATCATTATTCACTTAATGAAGGTTAGAATTAATTCATACTTCAATTATCCTTCTTATTTCCTAAAGTTGAACAAAGTTGTAGCATGGCAATTTTGTTAATTTTTGCAATTTTGCACTTTTTACAAACTTGACAATTTCAATACAACTCTTGGCTTCCTTGCCACCAAGGAGGAAGAAATGAAGTCATATATATATATTTGACCACCTTTGATGACTATCTTATTATTGGTTTCGATAATATTATAATAAATTTATTTCTAGTGCTATGTAAATTACACATTATTTGCTTCTAAATGCTTGGTTTTCTTACACTCATCATAGTTATTAACATTTGTTATTCTCATGGACAAGTATTGAAGAACTTGCATGTGCAATAAATATTTTTTGGATAGGACTTAGAGACTTTTGAAAAGGTGGGCAAAGAATTTAGAGGTAATTTGGAATCCAAATCATGCATATTTCATTCTGATTAGGTAGTCTTTTGAACAATCTAGGTTAGCATGTGAAATGTCTGATACTGACTCATTTTATATGGCTATTTAAACAAGTAAATTTTATAGGAATATCAACAACTCACAATAAAGATGCAGTTAAAGGGAAGTTAATCGTAACATGCATAGGATACATTTAAGTGATATCTTTACAAACATGGAAGTGATCAAGTTTTTATAATCGATCATGATAGTGATTCATTCCCAAGTGTGTAATTTTAATTTATAGAGGTGCTCATAGTCTTACAAAGATACACTAAAAACAAAAATCATTAGAAAATAGAACCAAGATTTGAGCTTAAATAATTAGAAAACTTGTTCTGATTGAGATATATTAAAAAAAGCACTAGACATAGAATAGTTTCCTATTAAACCTATATAAGCTCCTCATAAAAGCTATTTCATTATATTTATAAACTATAAATACATAAAACACATGAAATATAGTCCACATCTCTATATAATATAGGTTGTGTAAATATATTGTTTATTATAATTCTTAATTAATTAATTAAAAATAAAAAGAAAATAGTTACAAATTAGAAAAGAATCAATCTTATTTTAATTACTAATAATATAAATTTGAGAGACATAAAAATGAATGGCCAAAATGATCTTTTACTTCTAGCGGGTAATCGCCAAAATGATCTTTCAGTTTTGGTGGGCAAGGAATTTTGAGGTTTAATGTAGGAAAAATAGTATCTTAGCTTCTTGCATTGAAGGATTTAGCAACTATTTGTTTCTGCATGCAAGGATTGGGTATTAGCTAATATTTTAGCTTCCCACTCATGGATTGAAGGGTTTCAGATGGAAGGAAAGCAAGAAAGAAGATTTTCCAAAAAAGAGAAGGATTTCTAGTAGATATTTTACTCAACCTTCATTCCAACTTGTTCCCTACAAAAATTTAGTTCAAATTTCATTCTATGATCAAACCTATTCCCAACAAGATTTTATTCAAGGCAGTGAACATGTTCTATTTTTTTCTCAAGCACTGGTCTTTTGTTCCTTTTAATTTCTCAATATGCTATTGATTTTAGATTAAATGGTTTAATTTATTACAACAAAATCGATGCCCTAGGTGAGCTATACCATGTAATTTATTTTTGTTTGTGAGTCATTTATTATTGTGGTTATTTACAATTTTTCATGTCATTCTTTTATTGATTTTGCCATCTTGTGTATGATCGTGTATCATGATTACTCCATCTATCATTTTGGAGGAATTAATAGTCAATAGTTTACCTTTGAAAGAATGATTAAATATAGCTATTGGAGACTAGTAATTTAAGTGATATGCATCACTTTTTGGTTTTGAATCGTGATAGTATAATTTTGGGGATAACCTAAATTCTTATATACCCTCTAACCAACTCTCTATTTGATAAGGAATTAGATTATATACATTTTTGAGTCAGTGCAATGAAATAGATTAAGTCAAAAGCATCAATAGTCCAAATCCAATGACTAGTCATTCAGATCATCTTAAGATGACAAAAAATCATTTTGTCAAATTTAACATAACTAAAAAACTAACTAGAAACATTTTTTGAAGCCTTCACTTAACATAATTTCCTTTCAATTTTTGAATTCACAATCTTGATTTAAAAATATGTCCTTTTACTGGGCTCAATCCTACATTAGTAATATGTTTTAAATTTGTTTCTTTTTGGGAGTGATGTGGATCATCCTACTTCAACCCAACTCCTAGGGTACTCACTAACCCAAACACCATACAAGATTCTCAGTTTTATGGAATTGAGTCATCTAAAAAAATTAACATCCCTATTCTATTGGGAAACACTATTAGGATCCACTCTTAATCTAAGGTTCTACTCACACAAGCACCCTTCCATTGTCAAAGAGATTTCTTTCCCATATGCCATCTCATGGAGTGTCATGGTTTTAGGATATGAACAAAATGGGTTATTTAAAAATACCATCAAGGTATTTAAAGAAATGAGATTGGCAGGTTTAAAGCTAAACTCTACAACTATTGCCAATATTCTCCCAACCTATGCCAAAATTGGAGATTTGAAGCTTGGCATAGACATCTGCCAAAACCTTTGCTTGTTTGTTAGCATGTATTTACAAAGGCTTAGTGGAAGATGGACAAAAATAATTCAATGGCATGGATGATTCTCACTACATTATGCAAACCATTGATTATTATATGTGCATGGCTGATTTTCTTGGTCGTGTTGGCTATCTTGAGGAAACTCTTAGCTTTATCATCAAATTTCCAATTAGACTCAAGATGGTTATGTGAACATGTTTGCTTGATTCCTGTAGACCACATAATAATATAAAGTTAGGAGCATTAACATCAAACATTCTCTTTGAGTTGTAGCCTGATAATACTACAACTTATGGATTTCTATCAAATATGTATTCAAAATTTGATAGGTGGGGTAATGCACAAATGGTGAGGAGATTGATGGAAGGTAGAGAAATAAAAAATATACTTGGATGTAGTTGGATTAAAGGCCACAAGATAATACATCTTTTCTATGCAGCAAATAGATCACTCCTAGAGATACATGAGATCTATGAAAAATTGGAGAATTTTTCCTGGGAGATGAAGGTAATATGTATTTTCCACATTCAATAGATGTATTGAATGATGTGGAGGAGGAGAAAAAAGAAATCTTCGTCAGGTTTCTATACATCTATTGTTTGAAGACTTGAAGTGTGTTTTTGTTTAACAAAAATCACATCTTTCTCTCCCATCTTTATTCCAATGATAGCATGAGTTCCATACTTATCAACAAATTTGAATAAAATTAAATGTATTTAGTGTCTATGTCCTATTTGTTAAGAACTAGAAAATTTTGAATTACATAAATCCCTTACCCTTGAAGATAAGAAGGCATTCAACAAACAAGAATAATAATGTCAACTAAAAAGCATATAAGAAACATGCATTTTTTTATTCAATGGAGTTTTCAAGGAACATTTATAAATTAGATTATGTATTAAAATTTGGATAAAAATTAATGAACTTGTTTAGTTTGACTTCTAAACCATCCTAAGTTGAGCAAATTCATAGCTAGTACATACAATCCAGACTACAAAGAAAGATAATATGGAAAATTAACATCATTAAAGTACAAAAAGACACCTCTGAGATTATATATTTCTTACAAACATATGTCAATAAGAGAAATAAGAGGTTGAAACTATATACATGAAGGCATTTAAGACTGCATTTTCCCTACATCCATTACACTATGCCTGCACATGTGTACCATGTCAGTATCCTGTTAATGTTAATATTAATTTAGATTACTTTTGGGACTTTTCAATCCCACTCTCTGGTTTTTCAATGTTCTAGGTTGCTATTTCAAAAAAAAACAGTATTAAACAAGATGGGGACAAAGATTTCAACTTTTCAGGCTTAAAATCTTCAACACTTTCAAATTTTTATGTATTGCTAGTTTTAATGGAAGATTTAGGATTAAAAACATAATGGTGGTGTTGATAAAAAGTACTTTCCCACACAAGGGAGCACCAAGAGTCACTCCTTACCAGGCCCTCATTTAGAAGATTATATGAATTCAATATTGTATTCAATGGTGGATGCCACTAGAAAAACTATGCATAAAATTAGGTAGGCTCTACATTTTTTGCAAGCCATATTCAACTATTGAGGGAACATTAAGAGCAATAGAGAAAATGGCAATTAGAATATTATATGAATTCAATATTATATTCAATTGTGGATGCCACAAGGAATTGCATAGATGGAACAAGATAAACTATACATAAAATTAGGCAAGTTTTACTTTTTTTGCAAGCCACATTCAACTATTGAGGGCACATTAAGAGCAGTAGAGAAAATGGCAATCAAAGATTGCAAAATAGAGAAGCAGAACACCATGGCCAAAATGAGAAAGCTCTACATTTTTTGATGGCCACAACCAATTAATGAAAATGTAGTCACAATAGGAGTGAATAGATTGATCCAAGTCCCAAGAAATAGGTAAGGGAACTGATCATTATGATCATTATTAAAATTCCCTAGCATGAATAATTAGAACCATATGACAATTCTAGATTATGGTGCAAGATGGTAAAATAAGTTAGCAACCACACCTGAGAGAGTTTCTACGAAAAACTTTATAGACACGTCCTTATGCTCAATACCATGAGCAGTGCATGCAATGTAAAAACCAACAATATGTTCATTATGATATTGTTGTCCATCACTGAAGAACTTTTCCAAATTCTTCCATGAACCTTTAGGAAGAGCATGTACAGGTAGAGCCAAATTCAAAGGACCAACAACATTTCACCAAGGACCTTGGGTAGCTATTTACATATCCTTAATAAAAGCTTGAAAACCTAAATCAATTTAGTCCTTTAATGTGCATTTTAAATTCTTGGCAACATTTGAAATAAAATTATATTAAACCAGTATGCCAATGGAAACACACATTTATGCTCTCTCCATATTCTAAAACTCTCAAGATGAAGAGCCTCCTTTGGGTTCTACATTCCAAATCGTGGATCATTTATAAGTACAACACACATTAGGTCAAACTTGGATTTCTTTTATAAAATAAAATTCACTTTAGCCAAAGCTTCCCGTGTTTGCATTTTGATCTATTTAAACCATCTACAATGATGTTTTATTTGTTGCCAAGCATTTAAAGTGCATATTAAAGGACTAAAATGATTGCAAATTATTTATGATGATGCGTGGACATTTTGTTAATAGTAAGCAGCTGACAATGCTTCAAAAATCATTAAGATTACAATAAGGAGGATTTTGCCTTGTCTGTATCACTTTTTATCATTGAAGGTAGTTATGAAATTCTTAGAACATTTTTAAAATGTTTGTCTAGGTGCTGGAATGTTTAGTGCTAAGTTTTGGGATGTTAGAACTTCATGTTATGCTACTAATTTTAGTGAAAACTTCCTCCCAAAAACTTAGCATGTGACCAAAGATTCATCCAGATAGTTTCCTAATATTTATTGCATGTTTTAGCACAAAAATGTTGTCCAAAAAATTATGTCCAGTTGATGTGGAGATGATAGAAAATAGTGGTATATACTTTTGCAAATGGAAAACAAAGGAGCTCCCTCTACCTCTAGCATAGAAAGTCAAATGATGTTCAATAGTGCCCCTAGAAGGAAATTAGTGGATAGGAAATAACTAAAAGTCATATCATAGACACTTAAGCATTTGACAACCTGGCCTTTTTGCTTCACCTATGAACTTGCAACCTTGTTGGATTCTTCCATGTGGAGGGACAAAAATTAAGCATTGCAAAATGGTATAGGGAAAGTCTTAAAAGAGAAAAGACCCCCACAATATATTGTTGTGCATTATGGAAACATGGCCTTAACTTTATAAATAAAATGTGTAATATTTCCTGAAGTTGCACAAAGTTGCAACATGGCAGTTTTGTCAATTTTTGAAATTTTGCAATTTTTGCAAACTTGACAATTTCAATACAACTCTTGGCTTCCTTTCCACCAATGGAGGAAGAAATGAAGTCATATCTACACTATTTTCTTCTAAATTATTGGTCTTCTTACCCCCATCATAGTTATTAACAATTTTTATTCTCATGGATAGGTATTGGAGAACTTGCATGGGTAATAAATCTTTTTTGGATAGGACTTGGAGACTTTTGAAAAGGTGGGCAAAGAATTCATAGTTTGTTGTAAAGAATTTGAATTCAATGAGGCCCTCTACAAAAAAATTAGAGGTAATTTGAAATCCAAAACATGCATATTTCATTTTGATTAGGTTAATGTCAAATAAATGTAAGATGTATCTTTAGGAAAAATCATAATTTTGTCTTCTTTTTATTATGCTCTCTTCTAAAATTGAGTACTTTCAACAATAATTTTGCATCTTTATTTTGAGATTCATTTGTCTTTTCTTTAAATCAAAAACTAAATTAACTCTAAACTAAATTAACTTTGGAATTCATAACATTACAGATGGATCAACATCAAAGGTTGACTATAGGTCAATATCATGTATATGATAAAAGAATAGCCAATGAGGGGAACATGGATGAATATCCATGTCCATGAAAAATATGTCTTGGTGGAAAGGTGAAAAAAGGGAATGTGATTTGCAATCATATGATTAGGTATGGACATAGTGGTATAAGCCCTTGGGCTGATAATTACTATTAAGATATGATAGATTTACAACTAGTGAGAGATGAAGATGTAACAAACATAGAAAAGTGACATGAAACATAGATGAAGAGGTAACAAACATAGATGAAGAGGAAGAAACATTTGATGAAGGGATTGAAGTGGCTATAATGTTTGATGAGGGTCTAAATGATGATTACGCTAAGTCAATGGAGGATATTTTAAATCCAATGTGTGCTAATTGTAGGTTAAGTCATCTAACAACAATCCTTCAAATTCTTAACTTGCAAGTGGTGCATGGTTGGACAAATAAGAGTGCAGATTAGTAATTGAAATTTTTAAGTTCATTACTACTAGATGACTCTACATTGGCAACAAAATGAAGTCAATGTAAAAGTCAAATCAGCAAGCTTAGCTTGGCATAAAAGAACATCCACACATGTGTGAATAGTTGTGTATTATTTCACAAAACTCTTGAAAACTAGAGTAAGTATCTAAGATGTCATGAAGCTAGGTATAGATAAGGGCTAAAATCAGCTATGGTTCCTAGAAAGGTTCTTTGACACTTCCCAATAATCCCATGATTACTCAGAATGTATAGGTGTAGAGTAGCTAAAATTATGCAATGGCATGATAAAAATAAGAGCACTGATAGAAAATAATGATAGGTGCCTGATTCTATGACATGGATGGAATTTGATAATAGGTGGCCTAATTTTTCTCAAGATCCTCGTAATATAAGGTTGGGTTTGGCTCTAGATGGAGTGAACCCATTTTTTGATCAAAGTACTAAATGGTCAACTTGGCTAGTGTTTCTAATTAATTATAACTTGCCTCCATGGTTATCAACCAAACAATTTTTCTTAATGTTAACATTGATTATACTAGGAAAGAAAAGTGTAACTTTAAAAACAATAGATTCTTATCTAGAGCCACTATATGATGAGCTAATGGAATTGTGGAAAGGAGTTGAAGCAATTCAATCTTTAGAAGATGGCCAGTCAATCAAATTCACTTTAAGAGATTCCTTATTATTTATGATTCATGACCTTCCAACATATGACACATTATCTAGTCTCTCTATTAATGGATACCATGGATGTCTAGCTTGTAATTTTAAGAATTTTGTGAGGCACTCAAAAATTTTGCGCAAGTATATTTACTGTGGACAACATGCTTACCTTAAAATGGACCATCCATATTGTAAAAAAAAAACATGTTTCAATGGTCAAAAGAGAATCATGAAGCACCATTAATAATAATAAGTGATTATATTATTGAGAATGGACAAAAAAGAATGTCATTTATTGAGAATGATGGGATTATTGGCAGCACATATGATCCATGTAATGAAAGTGGTGTAAAACAATTCTACATATTATACAAGTTACCATACTTCAAGGATATATCTATTAGGCACACTGTTGACTTTATGCATATCGAGAAAAATATAGCTTATGTTATTATAGAGACTCTTTTTGGTGCTTTTGATACTATTTCATCACGTGGTGACTTTCAAGAAATAAAGATTCGTTGAAATCTTTAGGTTGAGAAATATGATAATAAAAAATATAAAAAACCCAATACACCTTATGTCTAGACAAGGGAACAACATACAAAATTCTTACAATTAATGTCTGAGACTCACTTTCCTATAGGATATGTAAGTAGTAGCATCAAAAGAAAAAATGACATTAATAGCTTTAGAAGCCTCAAGACTCATGACTATCATGTCATAATTGAAAATATTTTACCAGTTGTGGTAATAGACTGGCAAAGGGACCAAGATTGGCAATTATAAGGTTGGGGCTTAAACTAGAAAGAATGATTTCACATGTATTAGATTCTTCAAATTTTGATAGTTTGAGGGAGGAGGTTGTTGAAGTTTTTTGTCTATTGGAACAAGAATTTCCACCAAAAAACTTTAACATTTCTATGCATCTTTTGATACATCTAGAATATGAACTAGAGTATTATGGCCTAGTAAGAACAAGATGGATGTATCCTATAGAATGATATATGAGGTTTTGAAAAAAATTGTTCATACTAGGGAAAAACTAGAAGGCAACATGTCTGAGGGATATTCAATGCAAGAGGCCATGGGATTTTGTATAGAATATATGAAGGATTTCAAAAATGTCAATCGATGTGTATGGGATGATGACAAAGATGAGAGAGTTGCAGGTGAAGTATTAGAAGGCAATGGATTTTGCTTCAAGTTATCATATCAAGAAAGAAGTGCAATATGTGCCTTTCTTCTTCAGAACACATCTTCATTCGATAAGTGACGCTGGTAGAAAAAAATTAACACTCAATTGTATTTACATATTTATGTTATTTATCTTACTATTTTCATCACATATTCTATGTAGAAAATATGAAGAATATCATGAAATTTGGATGCAACATCAACCTCAATAGCACAACTGTCATTCTTTGATTAGATGTGATTCTTTTCCAAACTTTAAAGAATGGATTGCTAATGAAATCAATGATGAAAACGAAGAAGATGAAGATATAAAAATAGAGGAAAGTGAGCTCTCACAATCTCCACATATATGGGATACACATTTTGGTGGAATGTGGGCTTATGGCAACCATTTAAGAGTTGAAGAAAAAGACAAAGGGAAGATAAATTGTGTTTGTGTTGTTAGTGCTGATTTTTTTCACAACACTGAGAATAAATTTTATGTTTGATTCATTCAAGATATTATTCAAGTTGATTTTGGCAAAAATTTAAGTGGATTCAACCATCCTCAAAAAAATTTGATGAGTATGGATTTGTATGTGCACATACATGGCAATTTTTATTAGCGATAGATGAGCCATATGTTCCACTCTTCAAATCAACTAGTCTTTCTTGATTGATGATTGTAGAAGCCCAAGTTGGTCATATGCCATTCAAATAGAGTCTCATTCCAAAAAAAAATTCATGGAAGTTTCCAATGTATTGTCTGATGGGCAATATGTTAATTTACAAGAAACATTTGAAGAAGTGGATGGAGATGATGAGAGAGTTATTGAAGATGATATTTTGATTGCTAATGAAGAAATTGGGAGAGAGAATGTACTACATGTCAAAAATGAGGATGTTGAAGAAAATCAAGTAGATATAGACATGAGTGATGTGAATTTTGGTCTTCTTGGAAATGCTAATGATTATTGAAAAGCCTTACTTTTTATTATCATTCTATTTAAAGATTTTATGTTGTCTAATGTCTGCTATATTTTGAGGTCACATACCTTTATAATTTAAATGTTTTCCATATAGATATATGACATTAATGTTGCACATGTTATGAGTCAAAATATTTCATGTTGATTTTCATCTTAAACTATTGTGGAATATAAAGGTAATAACATGAAAATAAAATTATGTTTATTTAATATTTTGGTGGTATTTGAAGATATTTTCAAATCTTTCCCTGTATTAGTGGCATTTGAAATTATCTTTGAATCTTCATCTTCTTGATTTGTTTGATCATTGTTATAACATATAATTAATATTTGTGCACCATCTAAATTTTTTGGTTGAATTCTATTGTATATATTATTTCCCTCGTAGAGATGTTTACATCTTACCATTTTTAATATTCCTTGGTCAATAAAAATTTGTAGATCAATCATATATTATTTTAGCATAAGGTAAGAAAATTTTCTATAACTATTTGCTAAATTTCATATACATGAAAAATATTATTTTATAATTATTTTTTCCCTCTTTTTCATGATACTTGCTCCATTTCTATCCTGAGGGTTGTCTTTTTATCATGTTGCTAATCTATAAACTAATATATTTTTCCTCATCAAAAAATGAGGAAAAAGAATACAAGGAATAAACTAGATAGCAGTGAACAGAATCATACAATTCCAATAAGAAATTATGAGTGCCTTCGTGAAGAATGACTGGCAAAGAATAATGACTTTTTGTCATGTCTTGGATTGAAAAACAAGTAAGTTTCAAATCTACTCTATATTATACTAGCATGATTTTATCTAGAAAAAATTTGATCACTAAATAAAAGTTCTAGGTAAATGAAATTTGATTCAACTTTCTACTCTTTAGTCTCTTTTTCTATTTGACATCTTTAAAGTCTACCAAGTGGTAGTTTTTAATCCATCACTTCACGATCAATTGCTATAGTTAAGCATTTTAATTTGATTAGATTTTTTCATTGTTGGATTTCTATTTTAGTTACTATTTTTCATTTGCATAACAACTTCTTTTTTATCAAGCTTAATTTAATATGTAATCGGTTTGACTTTGATACAATATTGTCAATTGATTAACAATTTAATACTAAACAGTAAACTACTAAATTTATCAATTGATCACCAGTTGCATGATCAAATGATAGGCATGAACACGCCTAGGCCTAGTTATTATTTATGATCATAGTATAGTTTTCCTCTACACAATACAATATGGTATAGTTAGTTAGTACTATTACTACTACTACCACTACTACTAACTGACCTTGCCTTATATTTCTCCTGCTAGCCACTAATGTGGTTATATGTAAGCCACTTGTATTGCATTGTGTATACAAGACCCTTGATGCAAAGTGCACAACTGTAACTTCTCTCCAATCTAATCCTTCAATGTGGATCAATATGCTGATGTGATATTTATCCAAACTTTTACTCTCCCTTCCTAGGTTCCCACTTCACTTCTAGGGTCTAACTTCCTTAACAAGGCACTAAAAACTTTGATAATGCTAATCCAACTCCTAAGGTATCATACACTAGTTCAAATGATTTATTTTATTCTTAGTTCCAACCACCAAACATCTCACGAAAGAACTAATTACCTATATTGCAGTTTTCTGGCTTTTTGACCTTCTTGTAAACTAGGCCTCTCCTAACAACTTTCCTTTAAAACAAGGTTAAGGCTATAGATTCAGAACTTCTTGGAATGGATTCAATAGGTTCAAACACAACCCTTTCACTCCCCCAAACACCAATTATCAATTTCATTTGTTTAACTCAAAGCAACTATAGAAAAACACTTTAGCCTAATTGATAAAGTTAGGCTAGGTCTTGATAGAATTGCCTCAGTTGGGTGCATGAAACCAATCCATTAATTTGGTAACCTCCTATAGATATATTTTGAACTATTTCATATAAAAAAATGACCCACAACCTTCCTTTTCTGATCACACGCTAAAATAGTGCATTTTTAGGCTAAATACATGGTTATATTTAGCCTAACACATCAAATTAAAAATAGAAAATGGGCTTTTCCAATCCTATGCTTTTGAAATCATAAAATAAAACATATTAACTTTCATTTAATTGAATGGCATCAATTTCCAATGGTGAAATTGCAAGTTAGGGCCATTTCTTTGCTCCAAACCCTTGAATTGAGGGTTTCAGACCTGTACTCAGTAAAAATGTTGTAACTCCTTTTAAACTTAATAAAATTCAACCAAACCAAGTGCAAATGAAATCTAACTTAGAGAAATAACTTAACACATGCATTATTTTTTCCCACCAATCCTTATAGGGTTGTACAAAACAAAATTTCTTCGAAAAATACATTTTTTTCTTCATAAAATGTTGTTACCACCTATAAAACTTGATGATTTGATATGGGAAAGATGTATTATGTATTAAATACCTTGAACCAACTGATTCAAACCAACTCTTGATGGTTATGAATGCTGGAAGGTTAAAATGACTTTTCATGACAACTTTTCAAAAAGTTGCATTTAGCAATTTTGCCATTTTTTGTCAAATATGAAAACTTTTTGCATTTTTTCTCCTAATCATTACCAAATGATCCCAAACCTTTAAGAATGTTGGGAAAGCTATATCTAAGGTTAAAAAAAACTTTTTATGAGTTATTAGACTTGAAAACACTCAAAACCAACAACCATGTCATATACACCTATGTTGGCACATTGAACTCAATTTTTTCTCAACAATCTCACAAGCTATTATAATGTAATAGTCATCTACATAGGTATACCTTTGAATTAGATTATTTAGATAAAAAATTCCTCCAAAAACCTTGCAACATTATAAAACTTCTTCCAAATGCCTTGCAACATTATAGTATGCAATATTGATCTCTACTTGATTTCGGTAAAATCCAAAGACCAACACAAGTGTTCTGTGCCATTAACGTCTTTCAAAAAGAGTTTGGCTATACTATCAACAATTCAAACCCAAATTTTTAAGAGCTATTGATCCCTTGTCTATGAGGGAGAGGTAGAAGTATAGAGAAAAAATAATTTGAAGTTGTGAATGGTATGTAGAAAAATCAAAAGAAAAATAAGATACTCAATTCACAAATAGCTCTAAATATGTTTCAGACTTGAGGTCTTGATTAGTAGAGTGAGTCAAGACTACACAACACTGTACATTCTGTAGTAATAGCTTTTGACATGTTTCATAATTTAGGTCCTGATTAGCAAAGTGAGTCATGACTACATGAAACTGTGAAGTAACTTAGAATAGGTTTCACTTATGTCATTAGAAAGGCTAGACTAAGGTGATAATGATTTTCTGATAAGTTAATAATGATTTGTAATGTCCCTATCTTAGGATTGCTTCAAATTATCCTTGTTCATAATGTTTATAGTGCTTGTTGTATTCTTAACTAGCAGACTACGATAGTCATATCTTGACTGCAGAAATGGTCATCAAGAGAATAATTCCTTGTCTTCAAATTTTCTATAAATATCACCTTGGTTTGTTCTTACACACTAAGGTTGATGTTCAAAATATGCCTTAGTGTTGGAAATTCAACATGAAACAATCATACTTCTCCCTTTCTTTCCTTGGTTCTCATCAAAACTCAATTTGATTTAGATATATGCCCATGATATCTACCTTGAATTTGGATCAAAATTCCACCAAGTGTGAATTATTTTTGCCACTAAAAGGACCTGATCTATGATCAAGATTGATTCACACCTCAAATTGACTTGCCCAACATTTTCAAAACTTGGAAATGTTGCTAGACTACACCTAGAAGCAACAAACCACCAAAGATAAGAAGTTGGTGTCCCCATTTGCAAAGGGTATGTGTGTTTGACAACACAACTCTTTACATCTCTAGTTTTTGATAGACTAACTTGTCCATTACTTACTACTCCTCATGATAGTTTGAGAGGCAAAATTTTAAAAGAAAATTGAAGAATCTATTTGGATCACTAATGTTCATTTTCTACATGTTGATGCTATTAGTATTCACAACAGAAGAAAACAAATTATTCATTGAACTCCCTTCTTAATGTATGGGTCAGTGCTGCCAAGGAAAGAGCACATAATATATGAGGGATACTAGATATTAATAGTCACACAAAATGAGCCTATTAAAGGATGTTGATATTATAATTTATTTATACATATTTTGGATGCCAACATTATGATTCATGATCTTGTAGGAAGAAGGTTAAAGATATATGAATGTGTGTTATTGGCCCAACTCAAAAAATCAATTCTCCAAATTGCAGATTGATCCTCAAAATAGTAATTCATCATCATATAAATATAGCTTGTAAATACATTTTTGATGGCATGTTGGGTAGTATTGTTATTATGTTTCCTAATTTTATCATATCTAAATGTTTTAAAAAAATTTCCCATTTCTTTTCCCTTTCATAAAATTAGTCATAAAATATTATAAAAAGCTTATAGTATGTATGTTGTCCACAATACTATTTTTACCCTATTTTGCTTTAGGTATCAATTTCTTGAGTCCATCACTCACATCTACTTTTTGGTTAAAAGCTTTAACTAGATTCCTGAGAAAAATAAACTGAAGCAACATAGACTTCACAACACACTGCACTTTTCCATAACCATTGTTGCCATCCAGACTCAAGTCACTTCCCAGAACATTTCATATTTTCCTTATCAGCCATGAACCAATCATCTTTCTAACATTTTCATACAATTCTAGTCATTTCTCACAGATGTAGTTATGAAGGAAACTCATCAAAATCATCTTTACAACCTTTAATCAAAAACTTAGTCTTCATTATCTCATGAATCTAGATAGACAACTATTCTTTCGTTATTTCTAATAGGCTTCATACACACTTTTTTATAAGAAATATGGATTAGATTTATAAAATCCACTAAAATTATGTGGTACTTCAATGAAATCTATTTGTACTTAGACAATCTTGTATCCTAAGCATGGTATGGAATCATGCACAGGAAAACCAACACAAACTATCAGGTAACACCTTCTTTTTATTGTGATTGATCTTGTAGTTGGTAATGTTGCAGAGGACCATTATGTTCATGTCTTTGAAAAGGAAATAAATCACATCTCTAGAAAACTTGTGCACTTGCAACTCATTTTATAACCTTTGGAGCTACAAACACATTTCATGTTCCTTATATGCCTAGATTTCTTGAAATATAGAGACAATGTTCTTTGAACTTCAAAGTGAAAGATACATTTCCCCCATTAAGCCTTCAAAGATATGAATTTAGTTCTCTTAACACTATGAGAGATTTTTCTTATTGAGTGACTCATATAATGAGACATCACCCATTTGTCTCAATACATCTTAATTTTGGTAGAAATATGGGATATGGATGCAATGTATCATTTTGGTGTAGAATAGATCCGATTATTCACAACATATAATAAATACCACTATCTCTATTTCATTGTATTTATTAATTGATCTTAATGTTTTCACACTAATTATTGATGGTATTGTTGATGTAAGCTGCTAATACCAATCATAGCCACTATTCAATTTTTGATATTGCTTCTACCGAGATGATCACAGGTGTAATGTATCAAATGTGTGTTGCTCACAAGCTTCCCAAATGTGATGTTTCTACTATAGTATCTTACAATTGATTGTATTTTTATATATCCTACTTTCCACTTTTGCAATCTCCCTTTATTCATATTAGTTTATGTTCTAGCTAAGCCTAAAATAGTTAGTTCCTAGTTTTTGTGGTATGGTTATTTGCCTCTATATATACTTCAAATCATGAACTATCGGTATTCACATTGCTATTCTATTCCAAGCTATCACTGGATATCATACCATGTTTGTCACTTGATGGTTTTGTGTACATTTATAAATCTAGAAGTTCTCAATACCATTATATGTGTCCATTATTATTGATACTTCTATGTATGATTGCCTATATAAGGTTGTATCCCAATGAAAATTGGATATTTTAATGGATATCATCAATTCTTTTCAAAGAGGAACCAATGCTCTACAATTTTCAAATGATAAGGAATTTGTTGTTGTATTGTCTTCCTTGTATAATACTTATATCTTTTGATATGTTTTTGATAGTTATGTTGAATTTATATCTTTGTATAGATACCTTGAACATTCACTATAGATATGTTTGATTCCATCATGGCCCTTTTTAATGATGGGATAAAAAATATGATATGTTGTGACTTCCCAAATAAGTAATCTTCAATCATATTCTCTTTAATTGACAACATATATATGTATCTACAATGTTTCATGTAGAATAATCATTAACTCATTAATATAGGAGAAATGATTCATTCTGCAAATATTTTTTCTATGAAGTACTTGTATCTTGGAGTCTGACTAGTAATTCCTCCTACTATTAATAGACTGTCAGTGAAAGACTTAGTTGTTATTAAATTTTTCTATCCCTAATATTTTCATGTGATGAGAGGTGAAGAAATATGTTTTTGATCAATACTTCTATTGATTTGGGAGATAGCTTTATCCTATTATAATGGTGTCTTATATTCACTTGCCTATGTGAAACTATTCCTTAGATGTATCGGTGTCTAGTTACCAATCAATGGTCTTTGCCCACGTTCTTAGTATGTGCCTCCCTCTAGTCAAATCCTATGCATGTGTTGACTATTTTGTTGTTTGACTGTTCTTCCACATTTGGAAACCAACTACAATGTGAAAAAACTAGATTTGTTGAGTTAGTGAGTGTGAAAGCCTACTTAAGCACCAATGATGCATTATGATTAACTTTAGCATTACAAGGTGGATGCACTTTTTTCTCAAAGGGAATGTTATACAGTTGAATAAATGTCTTGGAAAAAATCTTCTTTGATGCTCAACATCATTCTGTTATTACTTATGTGCTAGTTACTAGTAGATGAGTTCTATTATTTCACATGCTAATTTTTGAATTGTAGGCTCGAAATGTCTAACCATAATTTATTAGTTTGTCAAACCTCATTTTTACTACTAAGATAATCTTTCTTTTTTATGCTCTAAAAATTTGGGGTGTTGTGTGGCTTGGGGGATCACATCGTTCAAGCAACCTCAAGATTCAAACATGGGCCACTAGTAATAAATTCTTGATCGATTACTATTGTATCACAATCCTTAGACATACTTCCTCATGTCTCTTTACAACACAAGGTAATAAATGTCTTTCCATGCTTGTAGCCATCAATTTTCTCTCTTCCCAACTAGATCAAACATTATATTGGCACTTTGCCAAAAGTGAAAATAATTTTATTTAATTGTTATTTCTTGGCACGTACATTGTGTATTATAGGGTAATGATATGGACTTTGGTAATATATTATTATAATTTTTTGGTATAAGCCCTTTTGGTGAGTTCTTTAACATAAAATATGGAGCTACCATCACTAAATATCAAATAATTGTAAATATCCTTCACTTACAAAATTGGTTGATGTCAGAGCTCTATAGAAACCCTCATGCATTATAATTTGATTGGCAACCATTATATTGAATCAAAATGTTTAGTATGTATATGTATTATGTATTGCAAATGTGATAAATTATTGATGCTTAGAGGTAAATCATTTAATATTGTTGTGTTAGTCATAACCTTGCTAGCCAGACTATTTCATTTTTCCTATCATACTATTATTGGTACTAGCTAAACCTTTATTTATTGATTTTCCCATATGTTGTGGGTTACTAAACACATTAAAGAAGTTATATCTTCAGTCCCATTGACTTTGGGTGGTCACTTGTTGGAAATTAATAAAATTTGTCTTTATCTTCATTACTTATTTGAGGTGCTTTTCAAGGATATCATAGTTCAATTTTCTGCCATACAATTTGAAAAAAATGTGCAACTTAAAAGGTTGAAGTCCTATGACTATAAAAGTTGTGGTATTATATTTAAGTTGTTGTAGTATTTGAGGAGTTTACATCAAATATTGGAGCTTTTTTGATGAGCAAGTTTTTCTTGAGTTTTAATATATGTTGTCATAGTTTGTATCAATCTTCATCTTTTGTCCATCTTGACTATTCTCACTAGCCTATAGGATTATGTGTGCTAATTTCTTATTTTTGTGTGCATATGTTTCTAATAGATATTTCACATCTCCTTAGCCATTTGTTTTAGTCAATGAGTTGTCTTCCACCATTAGTTGATAGTAAATTTTCTTTGTAGATGTCAAGAAACAAAAAATTACTATTAATTTAATTCAATCCATCTATTTTTGTATTATAGGCAAGTAGAAAAACACAAAGAAAATGTAGATTAAAAAAATGAACACAAAAATACAATGTTTCTAGTTCATAGAAGCCAACGGTTTGTTGATATAGAAAATGTTGATGAGGAGATAGATATAGCACATGATGATATGCAAATGCGTACATCAGATGATAATGCAAAGATTGATGTAACCCCTATAGATGTGTTGCCTGATATAAGAAATCTTGATGAGAAACCTAATGAACATCACAAAGAGAGTCCACTTGAATCTACTATGCCACCTCATACTATAGTCGTTGTGCCTATAGTTTTGGATGAAATTGGTGGATCAACAAAAAACATTGATGGTGGTTCAAGAGAAGATATTCCTACCATTGTTAAAAGGAAAAGATTGAGTCAAATTCTATACAAATCTACAAAGAAGAAAGCAAAAGAAAGAGTATTAGAAGGTAAGAAGCCATTTGTGGTTGAGGTATCAAGAGATGGTGAACCTATTGGGTATAATGCTAGAAGGTGGGCTACTAAGTTGGGCATAAGATGTATAGCTCATTTAGATATTTGCAAATCAAATTTTATAGAGAAATGTCCACGAAATTTGGATTTTTTTATATAGAAAATGGAAAATGGCTTTGAAATAATTTGTGGACAAATCTCTAGGAGAAACTACAAGAACACGATGAGACTTCTCATGAACAATTTTAGATACCATTGCTGAAAACTAATCATAGAGGGAAAAGAGAAGTCAGACTCCACTCTATCTCTAAAGAAGTGGGAATAATTAAAAGAAAGTATGCATTGTGAGGAATATTTGACTAAGAGTAATAGAGGCAAGAGAATAAGAGATAGTGTGAGGGTTGAATATATATATGGTAGAGGTGGGTTGTAAACTAAAATGGACAAAGTTGGAGTAAGTGTAACTTAAAAAAAAATTACATTGAGCTATTTATTTTAATTTTTTATGAATCAGATATTTGTTGACATTGACATTCTATATTAGGTGGAGAAAACTAATAAAGAAATAGATTTTGAAGACGTTGTAAACTATATGACAACACTATATCCTACTAAATCTAGCAACAATAACAAGTGCAAATCTAGTTCATCAACAAAGATTTCACAACCATTAGTTCAATGCCTAGTAAGAGCCTCTTCAAATCACGTCAACACAAGTGAAGGGCTACAATATATAATATATTTCTTACATAGTCCCAATGAGAAAGTTTCCCATTTGACTACCTTAGTTCAACCTATAGTTTCTGTATGGAATGAGCATAATTCCATAAATTCAAATGAGGTAAGAGGTTTTAATTTTTCTCCAATTTGATTAAAGTATATTTAAATATCATCTTCTTCTATTAATGAACTAGATTCAAGTATTATGTTCTTATATAACTTTCTATCAATCTGAATTGAGTGTCCCCTTTCTAACATTATTGAATTTGAAATTGTTCCTATTTTCCATCTTTGTTGGCATTTTTCTTCGTGTGCTAATTTTCCCATCTTACAGTGCTAAAAACATCCATTTCCATTCTAATCCAAGAGGAAAATGATATTTAAAATTGTACTATTTCATTCATGTATGTATTCTCTAGTGTGCAAACTTAGCAAGGAGATAGTCTAAAAGTGCATTAGTAGTAACCCTGGAGAGTCATATGTAACTTACACTAGAACACCCTCATTAGACTAGATATTTAGTCATGTTGTAAAAGAAAACCTAATGTCATCATTTGCTACAAAGAAAAAATTCCTAGTACCAAGGAGATGAATGACCTTCCAAAAGAAATATATTCTGCCTAGAAATCACCAAAATATAGCAGCAACTATGGCTATCAGTGAAAAAAAAATATCAATCAACATTGCTGCCAAATGGTTGGAATTACTTGTAAGATAAAATAGTTCTAAGTTTTGTTTCATGCAATGGTACATCTCCTATGCTACAAGTAACTTGTATTTTAAGGTGACTTCATACAGTTCCTCACTTCGGTGAATTTTAAGTCTTTTCCACTACTTTGTCATGAATTGATAAATACATTACTATTAATGTCTATCATTTTAAACAATAGTGGCTGAAGTAATATTTAAGCAAAAATGGGTGCTCCTTTCCACTTGATTTTTTTTTTGCATAACAACTCCAAAAAAGATGATAGAAGATGTTACAAAACTAGAATAACTTCCAATAGGAATGGATCAAAATCTCCTATTGTAGATCCACTTGTTGCTAGCCTACTTAGATGCTAGTTCTTTGATAAATTAGTAGACTATAGAGTTTTAAGGTGCTAAATGGATGCTATATTATTGTTTGTATGCATGCCTCCTATCTTTCATTCAAGAAATCAACTATAATTTTCAAAATATTTGACCTTTTTTTTGTTGATGTTTCAACTACATGTAGAATATAGTTGTTGGTATTGATGCTGATCATGATGAACTGGTTGACAAGAACCTACAACATAAAAGTACTTCTGATGAAGTTTAGGTGATATAATAGTTCTTGTGGAATATTTTTATGTGTCATAATTTTCATTCTCTATTCTACTCTATACATTATCTTTACTTAATTTGTAAATCACATGTAGAGCAATCATATGAAAGAAAAATGAAAAAGAGAAGCCATTATTGATAGTGAATATGTTGAATATGAAGAGAGCTTGCATGATATTCATAGTAGTGGCCATTCTACACTTGAGGTGAGGTATATTTATTTTTTGTTTTTAGTTGTATATTTATTTTTTCTAATAAGGTATCATCCTTGTTTACTGATCAAATGTCTAACAATGTTTTCATAATCTTATATGTTAGGTGTGCATGCATGGTAATATATTGTTTATATTTGGGGCTTCCATAATTAATTATGTAACATAATATATATTTTTTCTTTTTGCAAAAACATATTGATAATAACCTCATGGAAGGGGACAAAGTTAGGGTATTGTATCTGCATGATGGTTCAGTTGCAAGAATTGGGTGGGTTCATTCACTATCTATTGCTCATGGAGTCAATTTGAAAGGAACAAGAGATGCAAATGTAAACATTATAATGGTCACAAAAATATTCCTTTTGTTTATGATGATAGAGTAGATGGAGCCATTTCCTTGAAACAAAAAATGGGGGCCTTCACATGATGGCCAATGAAGTATTTATAAAAATATCATAAAAATATTTATCATCTAGTAGACATTGACAGGCATCTATTCTCGCAATGCTACTTTTTATGAAATATTTTGTTGTTTAAGGATTTTAGTGATCATGGTGTATTTCAAAGAGTTCAAATCTCTTCAAACAACTTTGGAATTTTGATTAAGTTACATATATACTCTAAGATTTTATATATATTTGCATTAATTTTTTGTATTTTAGATTCTTTTTTAATTATCAAAATTATCATGTTGCATCAATCTTATTCTAGTAGTGCTAGCATATTGCATAAGTTTGTTCATATATCTAATATTTTTAATTTTTTTATGGCTTAGTTCAAGTTTAAGGTTATTATATTTACCATTATTGAATTCATTGTATTAATAAGGTATTTATCATATGACTTATTTAATTTTACTAAATCTAGTACAAAATATTTGCCTAACCACATAGTTAAATATATAATAAAATCAACTACTACATATGTGACTAAACACACAACTAATTCAAGTGCTAAATAAACTATTGAATATGTGACTAATGATATAATTAAATATACTACTTAATCAACCACTAAATATGTGACTAACCACACAACTAAATAAACTATTAAAAAATGTGACTAACCACACAATTAAGTATACTACTCAATATGTGACTAGCCACACAATTAAATTAACTACTAAATATGTGACTAACCACACAACTAAATCAACTACTAAATATGTGACTAATCACGCAACTAAATTAACTATTAAATATGTGACTAACCTCACAACTAAATCAACTATTAAATATGTGACTAACCACATAATTAAATGTACTACTAAATATGTGACTAGCAACATGATTAAATATACTACTACATCAACAACTAAATATGTGACTAGTCACATGATTAATTACAATACTAAATATACTACTAAATCAACCATTAAATCAATGATCAAATAGATGACTAAAATTGTTTAGTAGTATATTTAGTAGTGTTATAAATGATTGGATATTAACTACCATTAGTCATGTGACTATGTTTAGTCACATATATACAAATTTTAGTGGTTTTTTTATTCACATATTATTGTTTTTGTAGTAGTGTACCCATGACTTCTTAGTTATTCATCTAACTTCCTAATATTCTCCTCAGACCTCTATAGTCATTCATTGGTTTCTTTCTCAATCTTCAACTCATTTCTTTGTTGTTCATTCTCTAACCTTAATTGAAAAATCTCTTCCATCTTTCTAGCAATTTTATTATTTACACCGAATAGTTGATTGACCATGTCATAGTGATTTTGTGTTAACTTTTATATTTTAGTATTTTTCTCATCAATTCTTGTAGTCATGTGACTCTTATCTTCTTCAACCATTCTCTTATAATCTTCATCTTGACTCTTTTGTTCTAGAACTTCACACATTCTCATTGAGTAAGCTTCTTGTTCTCTCTTCATGTATTTTATCTTCTTAGTTAGGGTTTGATTCTTTTTCATTAGATCTGATATTACATCTTTAAATTCATCAAATATACTTCCTTCATATAGTTATTCAAACTCTTCTTCCTAATAATGAATTTCATTATGTTGATGTGATAATTGTGTTCTTTTCTTCAATTCGTCCTTTAGTTTCTCTTTCATTTCACCGATCTAACCTGGGGAGATCATTAGCTTCAATATTTGATTCTCATTCAACTTATCAAGCCTATACATTTCCATCTCTTTGGATCTTTCATCTTAAGTGGTTAAACTCCTTAACAAAAAACTATGCTTTGATACCAATTGTTAGAATATTATAGAAAGGTGAAATGTTGGGCGGGGGGGATGAATTAGTACCTCTTCAAATTTGTATCCCTTAATAACTTTTGCCCTCTAGATTAATGAACTCAATTTGCAAGCATACTCATGAGAATGATAAATTATTTTAAGAAAATATGAGAACTATAATAGTAAAATCATTACATGCAATCATCAACACACTAACAAATTTGACACTTAGATTTAGTCATGTAGAAACCCTTGATTAGAGGGAAAATTGCAGTGGGGATAGTACCCACAAATCCTTCACTATTGCATTAATAAGATTTCTTGTTAGGGCATTAAAAATTATCAATTCTAGTGATTTACCCTATTAGGAGTAATTCAATAGGATCTATTAGAATCCAAACTTTGTTAAAGGATTTAGTAACACTCTTCAAGTGTGCACTTGGTTAAGGGATTTTACACAAGGATTGTTAGGTCCACTCTATTAAGATATTTTTTGATACAATGGTAAGAAAGTAAAAGTAAATGATCTAACAATGTAAAACTTACTTTTTCTAGTTTCATATCTAATATTCTTTGAACTGATATCACCTTCTAGTGACTAATTTTAACTAATCTTTCCTTGTTTACTACTTGGTAGTTTTATTTTACTGCAATATTATCAAACTATCATTCCCATGGTATAACTTCATCTCTCATCAATTTGTAATTTGTTCTTGATCAATATTTATATAGAAAATATTTGGCTTCCATCATACATGAAATAATTAGGGTTCGTAGCTTCTAGAATTCACGATCAAACAAATTAGTGATCTACATTCATCCTTATCATCAAGAAAATTATTCTTTTTTTAATTTCATCAGTCCAAACCTCTACCTTGGGATTCATAAAGCCATTTTTCATTTCCAATAAATATTACCTAACTTTTTCCTTAATCCATGTAAACCATTTCCTAATTCAGTAGGATTCAACTACATAAGATTATTTATATTTCCTAATGTTCATATGCTTTCTGTGGTGCTCGATATGTACTACCTACTCTACTCAGTAAGCTTGGTGACATTTGTTAATATCCATGCTCGATCATAACTATAATCAGTTACCATATTGCTCGGTCTCACTACACTCAGTAATTATTCTTCTTGCTAATTTAAGCTTCATTTGATGTCAATAACTATTTGTGCTAGGGTTTACTAACCTCTGTTGAGAAAATGGGTGTTGCACACATTGCATAATATTGTTATTTTATTATTTTATTTTTATTATGTAATGTTGTGCCTAGATGGACGTGCAACATGTAAAGATTCCCATGGAATATTCTTGACGAGTTGTATTGTAACATTGTGAAAATATTTCATGTAATTATTTAATATTGAGGAAAATAATTAAATGCCCAATATTAAATGTGGGGTCAGTGGGTTAGGTAGCACATGGTTTATGTAATACCACTTGGTGGCTTTGTGGGACTTGCTACTATATAAGCAGCCACAAGGGTAGTTGTTGTAGAGAGTAAGAGTGACAAGGAGAAGAAAAAAGGCAAGAGTCGAGCGGGACAAGGCTTGACAGGTTAGCCAAGGGAGCATTTGTGAAGGTTGAAAGCATGGCATGGGATGTGTGGATTCATGCTTGTTCACATAGTTTGCTCGGTTGTGGCTATGGCCATGAAGGCTTCCATGGTTGTATGGCAATGGTATTTTTGCTGAATAATACATGGTGATGGATGCTTTTGGAGGCTAGGTTTTTCCCTCAATGAGGGTTTTCCAGGGTATATCTTGTGTCACATTTTGTGGGTATGTTGTCTATTCTCTTGCATGTGGATTTTAATTTCGTATTTATTTCAGATCTATTATGGGTTATGTAGAAACGGTTATATTCTTTGTTGCCAAGTTTCCTTACAAGTGGTATCAGAGCTATGGTTTTATTATTGTAACCCTAGATTGAATCAATGGGAATGCATGAGAGGATAAAAGAAAGGGTAAGATATATGAATGATTTATTGTAGATCTAAGGACTTTGGATTTGTTGTTATGATGGGATGTTAAAATATTTTGGGCATGTGAAATTGTTGGACAAAAAGATTTTTTGGATGTTTCATTTAAAATGAGGGTTTTGGGGGGTAGCTTGCAAAAATGACCTCCTGGGTAAAAACAGACCTCACCATTGGATCCGAGTCGACATTTCCATAAAATTTGATATATAATATGCCCTAGTTTGGCCATGTTTAGAAGAAATGAAAGAGTTTTTTGGTTTCAGCCCATGATGGCCATCAAATTTAATCCCGTTGGAATTTTCGTCACTGAAAAAAAAAAAAAATGAAAAATCGTACTGAAACTAGTAAAAAGACTGTCTTAGTAAAATGGCCATAACTTTCTCTCAGAATATTAGATTTCAGAGTTCTTATAGGCGTTGGAAAGATAATTCAGAGCACTATAAGATGGTGTAGGTTTGGTTCTATGATTTTGAAATTTTGTCAAGTTTTAAGAGCCCTAAAGTCAGATGTTATTTATTTTGAGCACGAATTGGGGCATAACTTGGGCATACGGAATCGGATTTTGGACTTCAAGTAGTCAACGAAAATTTCTTGGAGAGCTCTACACATTGGTTTAGATTTAGTGTAAGTTTGGCATGATTTATTTGTTGATATATTGATATAAACAGTTTATAGGTATATTTTGACTATGGTAACATTGTGAGTTTATGGCATTGGAGATTTAAGTTTTGATGTCATTGTATACCCAGTTCATATTTTAGATTGGTCTCATGATGATATGGTTATTAGTGTTTGGTTTGGATATGCATGATGACTTGTTGGATCTACAAGTTGTGTAGTGTTGTAAGCGGTCTATACTTACAGGTTGCATTTATAACTTGGTTATGGGTTGTCTTTGCCCATTGATCTTTCATTATTGATGCATATTTAGATTGGTGGCTTGGATTTGGGTTGTCTATGCCCTAAGTCACATGATTTTATCTTCATGTAGAAGGGATGAGATGTTGTTACCAGGTACAGTCATGGCAGAGGATTGTGGTTGACTATGCTGACAGGTTGGACATATTGAGAGCTAGACACTCAGTTCATGGATGTGATCATGGTGTCATGGATTTTGGCATGAAATGATTGGATATATAGGTACATCCTTGATGTTCATTAGCTTGGATTTTTTGATTCAATTATGGTGGTATATCTTCTTGGTTGAGGATCATGGTTATTTGGTTTCTTTTGAGGAGCTCATGATGTGCACTTTGAGTTCTTTGATAGTTTGATGCCTTGGTTGATTCTCATGGTTAGAGGATGGTTTTTCATCATGATGTCATGGATAGCTTGGATACATGGTTTAGTGGGAGCTTGTGATAGTGATGAGGTGACAGTTCAGGATTAGTTCCTGGTTTGGTTTGGATCTTCATATAGAAGATGGATTTTATGACGCCATAGGTGACTTGGTACCACAGTTGAGTGGGAGTTGCTAGCATTGATATATTTATTGAGTGTTTGTAGATGTTGGAGGTTTGTCTTAGATCCTGTTGCTGTAGAAGCATCTTTGAAATTTGCATGGTGCACTTGTTATCTTCATGGTGTTTGAAGATGGTTAGATCTTGAGGACTCATGGAGTTCTTGGTTATCTTCATGGTATGTGGAGATGGTTCTTCTTGGTATGTGGAGATGATTTTCTTCATGGTGTGTGGAGATGGTTGCATCTTGAGGACTCATAGGGTTATTGGTAAAGGTGTGGTTTATGTTTTTATTTGGCATGTTATCCTTGGTATGAGGATGGTTTCATTATTATGTCATGGTATAGTCTTGATACGCATTTAGAGTTGTGACATGTTATGGTATGTTCATGTGGAGCATGTTATCTCTTTAGTTGAGATGGTAAGATCATGTTGTCATGTATATGTTCCTGAGGCCATGGTTGGAACTTTGACATTGATCTTGGTTTAGTTTCTTGGTATTGAGTACACTGATCATAACCTGGATACTTCATGATATTGCTATGTTGCATTTGGAGTTGGCATGGATTGATTGGTTACATGTGCTCATGGATACTTAGAGACGGTGGTGACGCTGATTTCTCTTGGATTAAAGAAGTATTTGTTGGGACGGTTAATGGTTTCAGCAGGAAGTTCGAGGGGTAGTCACCTGATATGGACTTGAGAGGAGATTGTTCTTAGATGAGTCTTTGTTGGAGACTTGGGTATCTTGATGAGCATTCTCATTCCCCACTCTTGGTCTACTCGGTGGTTTGCTACTTGAGAGGTATAGCCCATTGTTTCTCTTAGTTGCATTATATTTATGCTTGTCTTTCATGGATATGGATCTTGAGCTATGGTACATGAGTTAGTTCTAGAAGGTTCATTTGAGATATGGTTAAGCATTGGTTGTCTCCATGTGCATATGTTGTTATGCTGGTTGAGTTTGGGAGATGGTTTTATATTGGGCATATTCCTTGGATTAGGAATGGTTATTCCTTGTTTTAGGAATGGTTTATGAGTTTGATCTTCTTGTGAGAGGCTTACATCCATGATGAGTTATATGGTATGGTTTGGGTGTTGTTGAGGCTTCTTGTTGGGGTTTTATGGAGGAGATCATACTTGCACAGTTTACATCTAGAGGTGTGTGTAGAAGGACATGATATAGGTTATGATTTGAATGGTTTCTCTAGTCTTGGTTATCTTCTTGGATGTTCAATTTTGCCTACGTTGGATTTGAGATTGGTTAGAGATTGTGATCACTGGTTTGTGCTCATGTATGTCATGTGAGAGATGACATGGTTATTCCTTTATCTCTTTCCTCTGTTGGTTGTGGTGAACTTGGGAGAGCATTGGAGACTTGTTATAAGAGTTGTTCTTGTAGGATATTGGATTATGTATTGTGGATGTCCTTGATACTACATGGATTCACTTCTTTGAGATGTGTTGAGTGGATTGGTTATAGATTTGACATTATCTTTTGCAATGGGAGCTTCTTGGTATATATGTGGTAGGTATTGCTCTTGAGGCTTGTGATTGTAGGTTGCAGATTGGATATGTCAGTGATATGAGATTCACTTGTTATATCTTTGAGGTATGGATAGTTAGAGGGGTTGGCACTTTGCTGTGGGTACTATTTCAGCTATGGATATTTTGACAACTATGGATACATGTGATTACCTTTGGATCAGGTTTTTGTGCTTGGAATTTAAGTTGGTACAGGATTTTATGATCTTCTAATGCGACAGGTTGGGTGGTTTTCTCTTTGGATGGCTTCTATGTATGTCCAGTGGTAGTGGCATAATAGGAGGTGAGATCATTCATGTTCAAGATGCTGGATACTTTGATTTTGTTGCGAGTACCAAGATGGAGCACTTGGTGTCTTTTGATCCATAATGGTGGATGTGCTGGGAGGGATTGTTCTCTTGTTCATTTATGTGGCTACGGATTGACCTTATGCAATGTATACAACAAGTGGGAGATTGTTGAGATAATGGGTGTTGCACACATTGCATAATATTGTTATTTTATTATTTTATTTTTATTATGTAATGTTGTGCCTAGATGGACGTGCAACATGTAAAGATTCCTATGGAATATTCTTGATGAGTTGTATTGTAACATTGTGAAAATATTTCATGTAATTATTTAATATTGGGGAAAAGAATTAAATGCCCAATATTAAATGTGGGGTCAGTGGGTTAGGTAGCACATGGTTTTAGCACATGGTTTATGTAATACCACTTGGTGGTTTTGTGGGACTTGCTACTAGATAAGCAGCCACAAGGGTAGTTGTTGTAGAGAGTAAGAGTGACAAGGAGAAGAAAAAAGGCAAGAGTCGAGCGGGACAAGGCTTGACAGGTTAGCCAAGGGAGCATTTGTGAAGGTTGAAAGCATGGCATGGGATGTGTGGATTCATGCTTGTTCACATAGTTTGCTCGGTTGTGGCTATGGCCATGAAGGCTTCCATGGTTGTATGGAAATGGTATTTTTGCTGAATAATACATGGTGATGGATACTTTTGGAGGCTGAGAATTTCCCTCAATGAGGGTTTCCCAGGGTATATCTTGTGTCACATTTTGTAGGTATGTTGTCTATTCTCTTGCATGTGGATTTTAATTCCGTGTTTATTTTAGATCTATTATGGGTTATGTGGAAATGGTTATATTCTTTGTTGCCAAGTTTCCTTACAACCTCTTCATCTTCCATTAACCTACCTTCCTCTTCATCATAGATTTACACTAATGACATAACTTAAATGCAAATAGGAAGAACAACCTTTCCCACTACATCACTTTGGTATTACCTTATACTAATCCAAAAAACTAACTAATGTCAACACATCATCTCATGAATTTCACTCTTTATTACCACATTACCCAATAGGATCATACATTTCACACCTTTTAGTGATCTTGAATCTTCTAGCTTTCCTCAAGTGTTCTTCATTTGTTTGATATATAGAATAATTTAAATGATTTATGTTAGATAACTAAGAGGGGGGTGATCAATTATGACTAGTTACCCTATAGGTCCTTTAACACTTTTCTAGAAAATTCACACTTTAAACTTTCAAATTTCTAGCTTGATAAATAGATCAAGCTTGGTAAATAGATCAAACTTCACAATAACTATCAAGGTAGCAGTTTTACACAATCCATTGAAATTTTTTGTTGTATTTTTTGAGTAAATTTTGTTCCAATTTTTGCATCTATAAAATTGGAACACAATCTACCCAAAAAATACAACAATCAATAACTATCAAATCAAACTTTATAATAAACTGTAAACTTCATATACCAAGTATCAGAGTAAACTTCATGTGTATATTGACTTGTAGCAATAAACATTAAACATGAAAAAATATGCAACAAAATCATTCACATAATTTGACACAAGTATTTTTAACATGGAAACCCTTTTAAGTGAAAAACCACCTCAAAACTGGCAACCAAAAATTTCACTCTTCTGAAGTGAGCTTGGTTAGGAGCCAACCTTGTTAAAGGTTACATACACATTGTTAATGTGACCTAGCTAAAGGATTTACACTATAGATCATCTAGACCTTATCACTTCTCAATATTAGTAGCTTTCTTTAAAGGAATTAGAAACATTTAATTGAATGTCACCATACAAATGGATTTATAAATAAGATCGTTATGTCCACTTAGTTAAGAGATCTTCTACTGTAATGATTAGAGAGCAACAATGAAATGATATGAGAATAATGTGGCTGCCTTTTCTTTTTTAGATCTCCATTTCACTCATTCATTCTCCTTTATTTATCCTCTTTCTTCCTTTTGGTTGATCCACTCACTTACAAATCAACTTAACACCTCACTTGCTAGATCTTACAATGTTTCTATGCTTGATGACCCTTTGGCTATCAATCTTCAAGTTCAACTTGATAAAAAAAATAAACATCTTATTTATCCCTTAAATAAATAACTTATTGCCACTCTAAAATCTTTTCCAAAGTTTAGTCACTTAATCATAATTGTCCAATCTTCATCTAGCTTAGATTCATTGAATCTAGACACTCGGGTATCATGCCTTTACCTTGAACGTTGAACTTCATTTTTAATCATTAAATATACTTCATTAGATCTTATTTTAATTTCTCCAACTGTATATCTCATAACTAACTTCATCCTTATCTTCAAAAATTCTTGATCAATCCATATTTTTATCAAATGTTGGCCTTAAATTGAATCTTCTAGAGATTTTTCTTCTTTTTTTTGCTTGGTTAACACTAAATATGCTTTGTCAATACTAAGCTTAGTTAATACTACTTATCCTTTACTTCATTAACATGTGGCTACAATTGAGTTCTTCATTCACCAACCAAATTATCTAGCTTAGTACAACTTGTTATTTCTTTGTCTTCTCATTTCATGACTTCATAACTTTCTTATAGATGATATCAATACTTAATCAAATCATGTAAAACAATCAAACCAACATTATACTATCAAATTCTAACTGATAAAGTGCCCATTGAAATCCATATACTTATCAACACTTTCTTCATCATTATACTTTCTTCAAATTGTCTTCATCAATCAAATGATATGGCACTCTATTGAATTATCATAATGACTTACCAATTCATATTCGATATCAATGAAAACACACTAATATGACTCTTTCACATACATTATCAATATTTTTAGCTGGGGCCAACAATCTCCCACTCTGGTGTTGATGGAAACACATTATTACATATTAAGACATTATGAAATAATCCATAAAACCAACATAAACATTTCTAGCTATGACTTCATCAAGTTCACTGCAACTTTAGTACTATGCTCTTCATCAAATTCTCTTCTTAGTCTGCAACTACTCCTGATTAGAATATACTTTATTGTTTAACATCTTCACATATTTTTTGTTTCCCCTATTGACAACGATGATCATCATCATACGTTAGCAACATATTTATATCATATCTTGCATTAATTACTCATTTTTACTACTCCGCTACCTTATTTCATATGCATCGTCACTCTCATACAACATTCTCCCCCTTTGACAGAAATGCCAAAGGTAACTATAAGCTTCAATGAGAAACTTAGAAGACATTGTAGTTATACCTTGTACCTTGCATGTATGGATTACATCTTTGGCATTGCAATCATTTTCATGACTCTAAGACAATTCCTAAAGAATGAATTCGTGCATTAATTCCATAAAGATATTATGATGAACCATGAATTGATGTAATATGCATCTTCACTTACTAAACATGAGATAGGGGAAGGACCCCTAATTTACCTCTTAGATACTCAAAAGAATCCTTAAGTAATGACTATGTGAATATATCTACTAACTCCAATTTGACTTTCTTTTCTTGAGCTTTCTCTCTCAAGAAATGATACTTGATAGATATGTTCTTTGTTTTTGCATGAATTACAGGGTTATTTGATATATTAATTGCACTAGTATTGTTACAATACATAGTAACTAGTTTTTTGACTTCCTCTTGCATACCTTCTAATAGTTGCTTGATCCATACAATGTTAGAACAATTGATTGCATAAGCTACTACTTAGCTTCAGTAGTAGATTGTGAGATAAAAATTTACTTATTGCTTATCCATGTTACTAATCTTTCTCCTACAGAGAAAGCTCCTCCACTAGTACTCTTTTTATCATCAACATTTCCTACCCAATCAATATCAATTTAGAATCTTAGCTCAAAATATCCATCTTTCTTATACCATAATACATAATCTTCAATACCTTTCAAATATCTAAAGATTATTTTCACTATGGTCATATGTGTATCCTTAGGATTGGCTGAAAATATTGGTACTATTCCAACTACATGTGAAATATTAGGTCTACAATGAACTACACATTACAACTTTCCAATCATGGATCTATATAATGTCTCATTCATTTTTGTCAAGTTCTCTTCATTAGAGAATTTACATCTAGCAATCATAGGAGCGCCTACTTGACTTGACTCATCCATGCCAAATGTTTTCAATATCTCCTTTATGTATTTAGATTAAGCAACATACATTCCTCCTTTCACTTGATGAACTTGTAAACAAGTGAATAATTTAATCTCACCAAACATAAACATTTCAAATTATTTTCTCATTTTATAAATAAATGACTTACACATCAATTCATTTCCTCCAAATATAATATCATCAACAAATATCTCTTCTATTAAGACCTTATCTTCAACTTCACTCTTTAAGTATAGGCTACTATTATTACTACTTCTAATAACTCTAATTATGATTAAATAGGAATGCAATATTTTACAGAATTATCTTACTGCTTGCTTCAGTCCATATATTTTATTTTTTTTGTTTACATACCATGTGGTTTTTATTTTTCTCCACAAGCCCTTCAAGTTTTTCAATGTAGCCCTCCTCCTCCAGAATCAATTCAAAAATTTTGACTTGACATTCATTTGGTAGACCTTGAATCTTTTGTAAGAAACATATGCCAATAGTATTCTCACTCCTTCTAATCTAACAACTTGGGAAAATGTTTCTTCATAAACAATTCCTTCTTGTACATAACCTTTACATACAAGTCTAGCTTTGTTTCTTACAACTTCTCCTTTCTCAATCATCTTGTTCTTGAAAATCTATTTTGTCCCAATCAAATTTTTGCCTTTGGGTCTTGCTACCAATGTCCATGTATTATTCTTCTCAATATGATCTATTTCTTCATTCATAACATTGATCTAATCTTCATTTTTGAGTGCATCTTTTATAGTTCTAGGATCAAACTAAAAAAAGAAGCATGTTTTATCTCGTAACTTACTTCTGTCATGACTCCTATATTCTTGTCCCAATACTTTGATCCTATGAATGGTGCCTTCTAACATTTTTTTTAAAAGAAATACACGGTTTTTCTTTCTCCATCATTTTTATTACTCAATTGTGGCTCAACATTATGCTCAATGTTCTCTATCTATTGTTTGGGTATTACAAGTTATTTCTCATTTTTGCTTTGTTGTTATTATGTGAGCCTCTATTGTGGCTCAATTTGGTGTTTGGGTAAGGTATCATGTGCTCCTTCTTGAACATAATCAAATCTATTGTAATGTTCAGGTTCTTTCTTTCTTTCCTCATTGTTCTTATCTGGAAATTTTTTTATTCTTACATTTGAACTTTTAAATAGTGTCAGTCACTTTATTCAAACATTTATATTATTTGCTCCTAGTAGAGTATCCTAGGAATATACCTTCATCTCCTTTTGAATCAAACTTTCCATTTCTATCATCCATATGAATATAACACCTACTTCCAAATATTTTGAAATAACTTATAGTTTGTTTGTAACCATACTAGAAATCATATGATGTCTTGTTTGTGTGTTTCTTCTATTGAACTTGATTGAGGGTGTAAACAACAATACTTATAGATTATCTCCATAACATTTATGTAACTCATTTCTAAATCAATAGTGTTCTAGCACAATAAAAAATGGATCTATTTCTCCTCTTTGCAATACCATTATATTTTCGTGTTCTAGGTGTAGATACTTTCCCTCTAATTCCATGCTCAATACAAAAGTTAGTAAATTCATCAGAAATGAACTCACCTCCTCTATTAGATCTTAAACATTTCAACTACTTCCTCCATGCATTAAATGTGGGCCTCTAATTCAACTACACATTTCAACATGGTCATTGTTTGTTAGGTACATCTAGGAATGAGCATGAGGTTATTAATCCTAAATGTCTACACAAGGAGATCTATTGCCTTTAATCTAGACAAAGTTTTACTATGTGCTCTCAAAATCAATAGTTTAGTAACCTTACCGACTAAAATGAAGGATTTAATCTAAATGAATGCAAGATTAAGATATAATGTAAATGATATTAAGCTATATTTTTTAGATTTTCTATCCAAAAATATGATTTTAACCTATATGTAATGCAAATTCAAGCTATGGAAAGGAAGAACAAACTAGACTAAACATATGCATATTAATCTAGAATGAGATAATTACAACAAGTAAATATGAGAAAGCTTTGAATGCACAAATTTTGAGCCCTCAAACCAACAGAGTTTCAATAGTTATCCATTGCATCCTCCCAAAATAAGAGGTAGAAGGTCTCTTTTATAGAATCCCAAAACCAATTTGACGATTTAGATTAAAGAAGAAGAATGGTTTAGATTAGAGGAGAGTTCACTTCAACTAGAGAGTTCCCATAATCAAAGGAGTTAACTAATTTTTTTCCTTACTTGATATAAAGTTGACTCATAATTTCCAATTTAGAAATGGAGAGAATGTTTGAAGATAATATTTGATTTATTTAATTGAATGTGACCACATAATTAAATATTCTAATTAATTAAATAATTATATTCAATAACTAGGATGAGGGTATTTAATTAAATCAAATACATTTAATTTATCATGTCATATGTTTTTTTTTAATAGGTAATCGACCGAAGCCTAGATTATTTATCATTCTTTTTTAGTATTATTATTGTTATAATTCTTTAGAATAACTGAGAGGGTTGGGGGGGGGGGGGGGGTGTGAATTAGTTATTCAAGGCCCAAATTCCATAATAAAACTTTTTCTCTTTTCTCTACAAATCCTTAATGGTGCATAACTGAACTTATCATGCATGCAATTTAAATATTGAAACAACTAAGAAAAGAAGACATGCATCACACCATAACACTAAGAATTTGATAACTCAGAAAGCCTCCAGGAATAAGAAGGTAAAACTGGGGTGGGGATGATACCCACAAAATAAGTACTCAATTGATTTTAACCACTTTTGATGCTCTGCCCTGTGAGAAGCTTGCCCTATTAAAGGCTACAACACATTGTTAAATGCGACCTTGTTAGAGGATTTCACCAAACTATTAGGAATGGGCCTGGTTAAAGGACTTCAAAACATTCACTTGGAATGTCACCCTGTTAAAGGATTTACAATATGGCTATTAAACCAACCTAAGTCCATAGGATTTATCTTAACTGTTACAATTGCTAGAAAGTAACAAAAATGGCTTTGATCTGATACAACTTACAACATAAATTGCAGATTATAGATCACACTTCAGTTCAATCCTTTTCTTGGCTTTTAATCACTTCAGTTCTGTTAGTTTGTCTTCCTCTCAAGCTTTGTTTCCTTGAGTCTTCTTTACTCATTATACCAATGCAATCATATCTGTGGTCATCCAGCGAAACAGAGTATTCTTTGATCCCTTTCTCCTTAGCACTTTTCTTCAGTAGCTCATGCTTTCATACTTTCTCACTACCAACACACTACTGCTTTGTGACCTTATGACTTCTTAAATAGAAATCTGAAATATCTTTCCCGCTCAATTCTCCCTCTCCAATTTTAGGTTTTCAATGGATTAGGTAGGATACAATGTATCTACCCTATATTTCTTCTTCATCTAGAAACCTTGTCTAGTATCCAGTTGTATTCGCTAAAAACCTTTTTACATGGTGTTCTGTGCCACCAACTCATCACTCTTATCTTCTATCTAGTTTACAAATTTCTAGGTAACAACCTTGTCGGCTCAGATCTAGCGAATCTTCAATTTCAAAATAATACAGCAACTTGGCATTATTGGTTTACTGATACTCGGCTTGTTCTGTGTTACTCAGCACTTGTTTCTTGTTTGGCATCTATATCTTTACCCGAAACCTATTTCTTGTTCGGCATCTATATCACTCGACACCTGTTTCTTACTCGGCACTTGATGTTTACTTGGCACTTGATATTTACTCGACACTTGATTTCTGCTCGGCACTTGATATTTACTCGGTACTTGTTTTGTGCTCGGCACTTGATATTTACTCGACACACTCTAAAAGTGAAATTGCTCAACTTCAACTAAGAATATGTTTGGCACTAACTAGCTTGCTCAGCATTCTCTTATGAACTTAGTTAGGCTGTCACAAATATCATAGCTAAACCCTTACATCTTTGATATGTTTTAATGTGTCTATTATATGTGTCTTAGAATATGTCAACAATACACTATTTCATCAATGGTTTAGCTGATCCTTGCACTTCATTAAAACATCATAACTTCAACCTTTCTCTAGGTACTCTAGTTACATCTTATTGATTTTCGCCTCCTTGTCAATCAACCAATTGATAGTATTTGGATCACTAAAACAATTGTCATTCCTGTAAGTAGCAAGTTTGACATCAATGACAAAACAATGATTGAAAACATTCTTTGCCAGTTCTATCATTCTTATTCAATCATTTCCAACAATCTCCCTCTTTGGCATTGATGGCAAACCAAACTGATCATTTGATCAACTTAGTTACCATCAAAATTACATTTGTTTTTCTACCACTTTCTATTTCTCCCTCTTTTGATGTAGTTTTACTACTGATCATATATATTTACCTTTTAGTTTCTCATAAGTCTCCCTCTTTCATATATATCTCCCTCATGAGTTTCTCTCTCTTATTTTGTTTATTTTGATTAGTTTGATCAATTTCTTCATATCTCCCTCTTTGACATAAATGCCAAAGATGTAGCATCTTTAATATGTGAAATATAGACTTTGCATCTCATAGTTTCTCCCTCTGTCACCATGCCCTTGATTGATTTGGAGTTTCTTGTTTCTACTGTCATCCTCTACATCACTCTTCTGACATTTCAATGATCTACTCTTGTTGATGTAGGGTAGCATCTTTTGTTGCTTTTAAACTACTTGAGTTAGGGGCATTACCCCTAACTTGCCTCTTAGATATTCATAACCATCCTTGGGCAATGGTTCGGTGAAGATATCTACAATTTGTTCTTTTGTGTGAATATACTCCATCTTCACTTGTTTGTCTTCTACTAGTTCTTTGACATAGTGATACTTGTTCTTTGACATAGTGATACTTGATTGCAATGTGCTTGGTTTTTGCATGCATTACTGGATTCTTGGATATGTTTATAGCACTTGTGTTATCACAATACAATATCATAGGTTTGGTTATCTCTTCTTTCATTCCTTTCAATAAATGTGTGAGTCATATAATGTTTGTGTAATTAATTGTTGCTGCCATGTATTTTGATTCTACAATGGACTAAGATGTGCATGTTTGCTTCTTGCTGGTCCAAGTAATTAATCTTTTTCCTAAAAATAGTGCTCCTCCACTTGTGCTTTTTCTGTCATTAACGTTACCTCCCCAATCTGCATCTGTGTATGTATTGAGCTCAAATTTTTCATTCTTTTTATAATATAGACCAAATTCATCAGTTCCTTTAAGATATCTCATTATTCTTTTTACTACTTTGAGATGGTTCTCTTTGGGATTAGCAGAGAATCTAGCCGCTATTCCAACTACTAATGCTATGTCTAGTTTTCTATGTACAACATATTGTAGTTTTCCAATCATGGATATGTACATTTTTTGATTAACTTCAGCTGATACATCATTTTTGGATAGCTTATATCACATTGCCATTGGTGTACTGATAGGTTTGGAATCTTCTAATCCAAAAATTTTTAGTATCTCTTTGATGTAATTTGATTGTGTCATAAATATACCATGTTTTAGCTAATGTACTTGTAAACCAACAATGAATTTGACTTCTCCAAACATAGACATTTCAAATTCATGTTTCATTTTGTCAGCAAAACTTTTGCAAAGCACTTCCTTTCCTCCAAACACTATGTCATCTACAAAGATTTCAGATACAATAATGTCCTTACCTTCTTCTGATTTGATGTACATGTTGGTGTTGTCATCAGTTCCTTCAAAACCAATTTGCACTAGATACTTGTGAAGTCTTTCATACCATGCTCTAGGTGCTTGTTTTAGATTGTATAGTGCTTTATGTAGTTTACAAACCATATCTTTGTTGTTTTCATCAACAAAACCATCTGGTTGTTCAATGTAGACTTCCTCTTCCAATATACCATTCAGAAAAGTAGACTTTACATCCATCTGATAGACTTTAAAACCTTTATATGCAGCATATGCAAGTAAATTTCTTACTCCTTCCATTCTTGCAACAGGAGCAAATGTTTCCCCATAGTCTAATCATTCTTCTTAAGCATAACCTTTACATACTAGTCTGGCTTTTTTTTTCTGGTAATTTCTCCATTCTCATCTAGCTTGTTTCTAAATACCCATTTGGTACCAATCACATTAACTGGTCTGGGAACTAAACTTCAAGTTTTGTTCTTCTTTATTTTATCACTTTCTTCTTCCATAGCTTTATACCAGTCACCATCTTGTAATGCATCATACACTGTCTTAGATTCAATTTTTCTTAGTAGACATGATTCATTTCTTAGTCTATTCCTTGTCATTGGTCTTGCATCTTTGTCACCAATTATCTATTCAGCAGGGTGATGCCTCTTCACATATTTGGACACTCTTGGTTCTGTCCTTGTTTATATATTTGATCTTTCAAATTCAAGATCACTATGCACTTCATTGTTAGGTAGCCCTATATCTCTATCATGTGTGCTGACTTTAGAGTTAGAATGAGCATTTTCTTCATTCTGCAACTCGGCATTCACTAGTTATGAGTTGACTGAAATTGAAACTTGTTGTTGAATCCCAATTTGATTGATGGTATCTTTGTCAATGGGCATTCCTTCATAAGAATACATGAAGGTTCTATAGTCATCCATTTTCTTTGGTTTTTCAACTTGGACATCTACATGCTCATCAAATTTCACATTTGAACTTTCCACAATTTTGTTAGTGTTAGTATTTAAACACTTGTACACTTTACTTCTAGTGGAGTAACCTAGGAATATGCCTTCATCACTTTTTGCATCAAATTTTCCATTTCTAGCATTTTTAAGGATAAACCATTTGCAGCCAAATACTTTGAGATGCTTTACATTAGGTGAGTGACCATACCATAGTTCAAAAGGTGTTGCATTTGTACCTTTCTTGACTTGTACTCGGTTCAGTGTATGAATAGCCACACTTACAGCTTCTCTTCAATATTTTAGAGCAAAAATTTTTTCCATCATTAATGTTCTAGCACAATAAATCATAGATCTATTTCTTCTTTTATCAATTCCATTTTGTGGGGGAGTTCTTAGAGCTGATGTTTGTTTCTTGATTCCTTTGTCATTGTAGAATATCTCAAATTCATTTCATGTAAATTCACCACCTCTGTCTGATCTCAGGCATTTCAAACTTTTTCCTATTTCCTTTTCAACTCTAGCCACATACCACTTAAACATTTGAAAGGCATCAAATTTTTGCTTTAAAAACATAATAGTCATCATCCTAGAATAATCAGCAACAAACAACATTATATATTTGTCTCCTTTGTAGCTTTGTACTTACATAGGACCACATAAGTCAGTATGGACTAACTCAAGTACTTCTTTAGATGTATAGTTTTTACTTTTAAAACTTGAATTGGTCATCTTTCCTAGCTGACATTGTTTGCACATGATATTGTCAGGCTTCTTCAGTTTGGGTAAACCTCTGACTTTCTTGATTTTACCGATATTGACCAGATTATCAAAGTTGACATGACATAGCCTTCTATTCCATAACCATACATCATCAAATTTTTCAATGAGACAAGAGGTATTTTCCAAATCAAGATAAAATAGATTACTTCTTGTTTGATCTCCTTTTCCTATCAGTCTACCATCAGTATCATAGATTTTTGCAGTTTTATTTCCAAATTCTACTTTGCAACCTACATTGCCTAACTGTGAGACACTTAGCAAATTGTAGTTTAGTCCTTCAACATAGTATGCATTATCACATGAAATTTGTTCTGTAAGCTTAATGGAACCTTTTCCTTTGACTTGACATGGAGCATCATTACCAAATCTAACACAATTTCCATCATACTGAGTAAATTTAACAAACTTACTTTTGTCTCCTGTCATGTGATGTGAGCATCTATTGTCTATGATCCATTTATCATTATTTTTCATGCATGTTACCAGTGTTTTTGGCTCTTCTTCATCAGATTGGTCCTTCATGGCCACATAAACAACTTCATCATCATTATCTTCAAAATCCTCTTCAGCAATATATCACTTCTTGCCTTTGTCTTTGTAATCTCTCTTGTCATCTTCTCTTCTATTTTTGTACTTGTTTCCTTCCTTGTATTCCTTTTTCTATGTACACCTTGCAGCAATCTATCCTACTTCATTGCAATTAAAAAAAATGATAGGCATCTTACCTTTGAATCTTACAATGCCTTTGTGAAATCTTCTAACTAGTAGTGCTTCCAATTGTTCCACATCTTCCTCATCAGTGCTACTATCACTAGATACACATTTCATCTTTCTTCTTTCTTTCTTTGATTTCACCTTATCAGCATCTTTTAATGATAGCTTGGCTTTGAAAGAAAATTCAACATTCTCAGGTCTATAGTTATCAAAGTTAGATAACTCAAATGCAGTGAGTCTACCTACTGTGCCTTCAAAACTTAGATTGTTTCCTGGCACACATCTTAGCTCTTGTATAGCTAATACTCTATTAGCATAGATAGGAAGCAAGGTTCTTTAAAAATTACTATTAATAGTATCATCATCTAATTGACCATTCAAGCATCTTATTGCACTTACCACTTCCTTTATTCTAGCTGCATATTGAATAGCATTCTCAACTTCTTCCATTTTCATATCATCGAACTTTCCTCTAAGACTTTCTCTTTTTGATCTTTGGACATTTTGATCTCCTCCATAAATGTTAGACATGGCTTTCCACATCTTGAATGCAATGTCACATCCTTTGATATCATCAAATTTAGCGTAGTTGAGTGCAGAAGCAATTTTCAGCATTGTTTGATTGTGTTCCTGTTTGTTTTTTAAATGTTCTGCAGTAGGAGCACCAGTTGGATCAACATGTTTAGTATCAATTTAATTTTGGGCATAATCTCCTATAGATCCAAGATGTAGCTTCATCAAGCTTTTCCAAGCAACAAAGTTGTCTTTGTTGATCTTGGGAGCTTCTCTCTTAGGCATTTTGATATTTTCTGCTTCTGGTCCTTTTAAACTAAATCAGCAACTAGGCTCTGATACCAATTGTTATGATTTTTTAGAATAACTTGGGGGGGGGGGGGTGAATCAATTATTCAAGGCCCAAATGCCATAATAAAACTTTTTTTCTTTTCTCTACAAATCCTTAATGGTGCATAACTAAACTTATCATGCATGCAATTTAAATATTAAAACAACTAAAAAAAGTAGACATGCATCACACCATAACACTAAGAATTTGATAACCCAAAAACCCTCCAAGAATAAGAAGGTAAAACTAGGGTGGGGATGATACCCACAACATAACTGCGCAATTGATTTTAACCACTTCTAATGGTCTGCCTTGTGGGAAGCCTGCCCTGTTAAAGGCTACAACACATTGTTAAATGTGACCTTGTTAGAGGATTTTACCAAACTGTTAGGAATGGGCCTGGTTAAAGAACTTTGAAACATTCACTTTGAATGTCACCCTATTAAAGGATTTACAATATGGCTATTAAACCAATCTAAGTCCATAGGATTTATCTTAACTGTTACAATTGCTAGAAAGTAACAATAATGGCTTTGATCTGATACAACTTACAACATAACTTGCAGATTACATATCACACTTCAGTTCAATCCTTTGCTTGGCTTTTAATTACTTCAGTTCTATTAGCTTGTCTTCCTCTCAAGCTTTTTTTCCTGGAGTCTTCTTTACTCATTATACCAATGCAATCATATCTGTGGTCATCCAAAAAAATAGAGTATCCTTTTCTCTCTTTCTCCTTAGCACTTTTCTTCAGTAGCTCATGCTTTCATACTTTCTCACTACCACCACACTACTACTTTGTGACCTTATGACTTCTTAAATAGAAATCTGAAATGTCTTTCCCACTCAATTCTCCCTCTCCAATTTTAGGGTTTCAATGGATTAGGTAGGATACAATGTATCTACCCTATATTTCTTCTTCATCTAGAAACCTTGTCTAGCATCCAGTTGTATTTGTTAAAAACCTTTTTACATGGTGTTCTGTGTCACCAGCTCATCACTCTTATCTTCTATTTGGTTTACAAATTTCTAGGTAACAATCTTGTCGGCTCAGATCTAGCGAATGTTTGATTTCAAAATAATGCAGCAACTCGACATTATTGGTTTACTGATACTCGACTTGTTATGTGTTACTCAACACTTGTTTCTTGTTCGACATCTATATCTTTACCCAGCACCTATTTCTTGTTTGGCATCTATATCTTTACTCGGCACCTGTTTCTTGCTGGGCACTTGATGTTTACTCGGCACTTGATATTTACTCAGCACTTGATTTCTACTCGACACTTGATATTTAATTGATACTTGTTTTGTGCTTGGCACTTGATATTTACTTAGCATACTCTAAAAGTGAACTTTCTCAGCTTTAACTAAGAATCTATTCGGCACTAACTAGCTTGGTCAACATTCTCTTATGAACTTAGCTAGACTATCACAAATATCATAGCTAAACCCTTACATCTTTGATATGTTTTAATGTGTCTTAGAATATGTCAATAGTACACTATTTCATCAATGGTTTAGCTGATCCTTGCACTTCATTAAAACATCATAACTTCAACCTTTCTCTAGGTAATCTAGTTACATCTTATTGATTGCCGCCTCCTTGTCAATCAACCAATTGATAGTATTTGGATCACTAAAACAATTATCATTCTTGCAAGTAGCAAGTTTGACATCAATGAAAAAACAATGATTTAAAACATTCTTTTCCAGTTCCATCATTCTTATTCAATCATTTTCAACAATCTCCCTCTTTGGCATTGATGGCAAACCAAATTGATCATTTGATCAACTTAGTTACCATCAAAATTATGTACATTTTTCTACAACTTTCTATTTCTCCCTCTTTTGCTATAGTTTTACTACTGATCATATATCTTTACCTTTCAATTTCTCAGAAGTCTCCCTCTTTCATATATATCTCCCTCATGAGTATCTCTCTCTTATTTTGTTTATTTTGATTATTTTGATCAGTTTCTTCATATCTCCCTCTTTGACATAAATTCCAAAGATATAGCATCTTTAATATGTGAAATATAGACTTTGCATCTCATAGTTTCTCCCTCTGTCACCATGCTTGTGACTGATTTGGAGTTTCTTGTTTTTGCTATCATCCTCTACATCACTCTTCTGACATTTCAATGATCTACTCTTGTTGATGTAGCACAGTGTCTTTTGTTGCTTTTAAACTGCTTGAGTTAGGGGCATTACCCCTAACTTTCCTCTTATATATTCATAAGCATCCTTGGGTAATGGTTTGGTGAAGATATCTGCAATTTTTTTCTTTGTGTGAATATACTCCATCTTCACTTGTTTGTCTTCTACCAGTTCTCTGACATAGTGATACTTGATTGCAATATGCTTAGTTTTTTTATGCACTATTGGATTCTTGGATATGTTTATAACACTTGTGTTATCACAATACAATATAACAGGTTTGGTTATCTCTTCTTTCATTCCTTTCAATAAATGTGTGAGCCATATAATGTTTGTGCAATTGACTGTTGCTGCCATGTATTCTGATTCTACAGTGGACTAAGATGTGCATGTTTGCTTCTTGCTGGTCCAAGTAACTAATCTTTTTCCTAAAGATAGTGCTCCTCCACTTGTGCTTTTTCTATCATCAATGTTACCTCCCCAATCTGCATCTGTGTATGCATTGAGCTCAAATTTTTCATTCTTTTTATAATATAGACCAAAGTCATTAGTTCCTTTAAGATATATCATTATTCTTTTTACTGCTTTGAGATGGTTCTCTTTGGGATTAGCAAAGAATCTAGCCACTATTCCAACTGCTGATGCTATCTCTGGTCTGCTATGTACAACATATTGTAGTTTTCCAATCATGGATTTGTATATTTTTTGATTAACTTCAGCTAATACATCATTTTTGGATAGCTTATGTCCTATTGCCATTGGTGTGCTGATAGGTTTGGAATCTTCTAATCCAAATGTTTTAAGTATCTCTTTGATGTACTTTGATTGTGTCATAAATATACCATGCTTTAGCTGATGTACTTGTAAACCAACAAAGAATTTGATTTCTCCAAACATAGACATTTCAAATTCATGTTTCATTTTGTCAGCAAAACTTTTGCAAAGCACTTCCTTTCCTCCAAACACTATGTCATCGACAAAGATTTCAGATACAATAACGTCCTTACCTTCTTCTGATTTGATGTACATGTTGATGTTGTCATCAGTTCTTTCAAAATTAATTTGCACTAGATACTTGTTTTCATGTTTTTAGGATTTTTAATTTTCTAGTTTGTCAGTTGCTTGTGCAAAAACTTATTTTCTCATGTGGCCCTCTGGGAAATCTTGCATGAGACTTTTCTGGGGAGGATTTCTCACCTTAGAGACCCCTGTATATTGCATGGGATACCCTATAATAGGGTGTCTACTCATGTAGCCACAAGAAAGCTCATACAAAATTGGTATCTCGCACAGCTACATTGGAACTCTCGCACGAGTGTTAGCATTGAGGCTTTCATTTACTATAAAAAATGTTTCACATTTAAAAAGTAAAGCCTTAATATATCTTGGCTTTCTCTATACATATTACATAACATATAATATATATAGCTAGTTTTTAAAATCTCATACAAAAATGAACTTCTTTATAATTTTTAGGATAGAAAATAAAAACACAAATAATATTTTTTTTTGCAAAAGTATTGTTTTACAACATTCTTGATATAAGAAACTTATAGTGCCTTTTTAAATCTCCTCCACACAAGATTCATTTTTTTTTCAATGGTATAAAATCAAAAGGGCTATTTAATTGTGGTGTCAATATTAACTAAGTGTTTTACCACATTTAATAACTCTTAATAGAAAAAAATTCTTCAATGATTAATGAGGAGTTCATACCACTATTTCCACTAGGTTCTCTCTTTTTTTGGGTCAAAATCTATTAATACATATAACAATTAATAGATATTATATATATATATATATATATATATATATATCTATATATGAGTCCTAAGAATTAATTTTATAATTCATTATACAATATTATTTTATTTTATTATATAGCATCAGTCTCTATCAATTAAATTTTATTTTCATGTTATGATAAGATTTGGTTTATGGTTAGGGAGCAAAAGGATGGTTTTAAAATGTTATATTTGGGTTGATGGTTAGGTTTAGATTGTGATTTCTCTTAATATTCAATTGTGAGAAGGGGTAGACTTTACTCATATTTTTATGTTCGTGTTTTGATAAGATTTTTTTACCATTTGGGTACAATATGCTTTTTTTAATCTTATATTTGGGTCCATGGTTAGATTTAGGTTATAATTTGTCTCAGTATTCAATTATGAAAAGGGTTAGAATTCATTTTAATTCACAATTATGATTTTAAGTCAAATTTATGTAAGAATATGTTGAATTAAGTTCAAAATTAGGGTACAATTGGATTCATGGCTAGATTTAAAATTTATTTAATATTAGGGACTCTTAATGGATTTAGTCTAGCGTTAATGTTAAGGATAATAGTTTATTTTGAGATTTAGGCTTTATATGTTTATATATATGGTTAAATTTTGAGTCCTAAGAATTAATTTTATAATTCATTATACAATATTATTTTATTTTATTATATAGCATCAGTCTCTATCAATTAAATTTTATTTTCATGTTATGATAAGATTTGGTTTATGGTTAGGGAGCAAAATGATGGTTTTAAAATGTTATATTTGGGTTGATGGTTAGCTTTAGATTGTGATTTGTCTTAATATTCAATTGTGAGAAGGGGTAGAATTTACTCATATTTTTATGTTCATGTTTTGATAAGATTTGGATTACCATTTGGGTACAATATGCTTTTTTTAATGTTATATTTGGGTCCATGGTTAGATTTAGGTTATAATTTGTCTCAGTGTTCAATTATGAAAAGGGTTAGAATTCATTTTAATTCACAATTATGATTTTAAGTCAAATTTATGTAGGACTATGTTGAATTAAGTTTAAAATTAGGGTACAATTGGGTTATAATAGTTTATTTTGAGATTTAGGCTTTATATGTTTATATATATGGTTAAATTTTGTTTAGTATTGTGATTTAATTTTTTTTGGTCTTCTTAGGATTTGCATTAAATGGAGTTTAATTTTGGGTTATGTTTAATTTTTAGCTAAGTCTAGAAAAATGTTTCATTTTAGTTCTTAAGAGTAATTGGATTTGTGCATGAGATTGAATTGGGTTCAATTTTTTTCAATGATATGGTCAAGATTAAACTTTGATTATCATGTAAATTTTCTTTTTAAGGTTGGCATTATATTTTGTTTGAGTGCTTAGATTGAATAAGCCAACCATAGTGGTTATCATATTGTCTCATCATCTCCTACCCTTTGTTTACCCTTTGATTCCACCTCATGTATCTCATTTTCTCTTCCTTTTCTCACTCATTCTCCCATATCCCCTTCCTACTCTCACTATCTCTTCCACCACTTTACCCTTTATCTATATGATGCAGAAAGCACAACAAGAAAAGAAGTTTTCTTCATATCCCTCACCCACTTCTCCAAAAGAAGATTGAGTCTTCCTCCTAATATATATGGCTTCTAGGATCTCCAATTTTCCTCCCTAAACAATTCTTACTCACTCCAAGGCTTCTTGACAACTTCGGCAACAATTTCAAATTTGATGCAAAATTACTTTTAGGACCCTAGTACCTAATCTTTCTATTTAATATAAATTCACTCAATACTCCTTACCAAATCATCCAACACCTAGGAATGATGTCTTAGGCACAAAAATAAGGTGAATCAATGACTATTATTACTCCCAACTTCTCACAAGGCTCCAAATCCAACTTGGGCTAGTAGACCAATTAGGCCTCCTATTTAAGTTTTCCCTACTTATTTCTCTAATCTCTCAAATGGACCACCAAAAAAATACATTTTCAACATTGGTTTTTGTATCAAGCCCCAAGAGATCAAGATGTGATCTTACTCCAACACTCCAAAACCTTACTCTGTACGTAGGCCTAATGGGCCTAATTAGGCTTGGTTTACAAACAAACTATATAGAAATGGGTTCATCAGATAATCTCAACCACTAGGAAGTATTCCTCTACACCAAATTACTCTAAATACCAAGTTTCATGGGTCACTAATAAAATTTGGGCACTCAATTGTATGCTACAACACTTCACTAGGTCAAATACTTTGAGATATTTGACCTAGGGTTGATTAGGAAAAATAGTAAACCAATGATTCCAACCTCCAAACTTTGGAATCCGTTGGTATACATCCCCAAATTTCTTTCCCCAAATGGCCATTGAAATCCATCAATGGAAAGGCAAGTTAGCACTCCATTTTGGCTATACACCCTAGTTGATGAGGGTTTTGATGCTGCCTACACAAAAAATGTTATAACTTTTGATAGGAATGTCAAAGAAACGTGAAACCAAATGAAATGGAAATTTAAATTATCCATATATCCAATCATGTGCTCTGATTGAGTTTTCCAATCTATAAATAGTCATACAACCACTAGAAACAACAATATTAAAGGTAAAACTCAAAATTATATTAAATTTCAATGTTCCAAATCATCATAACACTTCATCTCTATCTTGAGAGATGTCAAACATTTTTAAATATTCCTTCATAAATGGTCACAATAGACCAAGGCCAGTCACAACCAAAATTTGAAAGGTTGCCTCCAAAATGTAACTTTTCAATATTGTAATTTGATAATTTTTAGCATTTTCAATGTATTTACCTTCCAAGACCTTGGTATCAGTTTGGAAATCTATGAAATGACTTATTATGATCCTAAAATATTTATTTTAACAAAATAAACAAGAAATTCTTGAAATCCTATGGGGATTCAAGGTGATCCATGGTTTATAGTGCACCAATTGGATTTTCAAGACATGTAGCATATTATCTAATACTTTCTAACCTCCTATGACCTTATAGAGAAGTTTCACATATTATTTCTTGGGTGCTCTACACCATACTCCCATAGTCAAAAGAAACTCAATTCTCTTAAGTTGGAATGTCTACAACTTTGTATCCTGCCTGTGAAATGGCTTTCTTAGTCATTAATGATGCATCTGAAGTGAGTCGATTCTTCCACTTAACCAAGTAATCATAGTAGGTAGCTCTCCTAGTCTTCTTTTTTACCCTCTTGGCAAGGATACACTCAATTTGTGGTGTCTCTTTGGGAAAAAATTCCATCAATTTCTTATCAGGCTGAACTTCAACTTCCACCACCTTATCAACATCACCTTTGTAGGGAAAGATGTCAGCCACATTAAAGATTGGAGATAAACCAATGCTAGGAGGAAGGCCAATCTTATAAGCATTTTTTTCATACTTATGAATTATTTATCAAAGGACAAATCTCCTTCATCATGAGCTTGGTAGATTTCTCCTTAAGAAGTCTTTCCTATTTTAGATGAATCATCACCATATCTCCAACCTAAAATTAGAGTTCTCTTTTCTAATTATCTACTTGTTTCTTGTATTTAGTTGAGGCATGTTTTAGCCTATCTTGCACCTATTGGTGGATGTCTCTCATGACCTCTACAAAGTCTTTTGCTTGAGAACTTCTCTTCTCCATGTCCTTTACATCTCTAAATTCAAGAATGCCTCTTGGGTGTCCTCCATAGACTATTTGGAATGGGTTCATCCTTGTACTTCTATTAATTAAATCATTGTATGAGATTTATGCTTGTACCAAAATGCTATCCCAACTAGTCTCATGTTTCTTTGTTAAACATATTAGTAAGTTTCACGAAGATCTATTGATTACCTCAGTTTATCTATCAGATTAAGGGTGGTAGGTTGATGATAAGCATAGGTTTGTGCCAAGATTTCTCCACAATGTCCTCCAAAAGTGTCCAAGGAATTTTGGATCCCTATCTAATATGATGGATAATGATAACCCATGCAACTTACCAACTTCTTTAAATAATAAGCCTACTATATAGGATGCATCATGTGTGCTCTACAAGGAATAAAATGGGCCATTTTAGAGAATCTATTTACAACCACATAAATGCTATCATAACTTGATTTGGTTCTAGGTAGGCCTAGTACAAAATCCATGCTTACTAAATCCCAATTCTTTCTAGGAATAGGGAGTGGAGTATACAACCCTTCATTTGAAGTATGTACCTTGGATTTTTGGAAAATCAAACAAATCTCTACATACTTCCTCATATTTTTTTGCAACTTTGGCCAAAAATAGTGCCTTCTTACCTATTGCAATGTTTTATCCACTCCAAAATGTCTTGTCATAGTTCCACAATGCTTCTCCTTTATGATGTTCTCCCTTACTGATCCTTTGGGAATGCACAATTTTCTCCTTTTGAATAATAGTCCCTCCTACAACACATACTCTTAAAATTCAATATGGCACTTGTCTAATTGTTCTGCACAAACTTTGTAAGCATCTCCAAAGTCTTTATCATCTTGATACATGTCTTGGATGTAATGAATTCCAGCATTGTCCAACTTGATTTCTTGCACCATGAGATTTCTCCTACTCAAGGCATCACCAACCTTATTTGAGGTTCCCTTATTGTGCTTAATGATGAAGGTATAAGACTGAAGAAACTCCACCCATTTGATATGCATGCCATTCAACTTCTGCTACCTATTCGAAAAACTCAATGTGTGGTTGTTGGTACAAATAATGAACTCCTTAGGCAATAAATAATGCCTCCATTTCCTGAGGGATTGCACCATGGCATACATTTCAAGATCATATGTTGAGTATTAATTTTTTTCTTCATTAAGTTTCTCATTGAAGAAGGAAATAGATCTCCCTTCCTAGCTTAGGACTCCACCATAAGTCCTTTTTCTTGCATCACACTCAACTATAAAGACTTTATGAAAATTAGATAGTGCCAATATTGGTTGTTGTGCAACTTTATCTTTAAGGTATATAAAGGCCTTATTTGCCTCATCAATCCAAGAAAAATTACATTTATGACCCCCCTTAATGGTGTCAATCATATGGGCACAAACATCACTGATATTCCTTATAAATTTCCTATAAAAACTTGACATACCATGAAATTTTTTTAACTTTGAGGCAGTCCTAGGCATGGGCTAGTTAAGTATTGCTTCAACCTTTGTAAGGTCCATCTTAAGGCTATTGTGAGAGATGAAAAATATAAAAAATACAAGTTTAGTCTACAAAAACACACACTTTTCTAGATTTATCTTCAACCTCACTTCATGAAGCTTTCTCAAAACTTGATCCAAATGCAATAGGTGTTCATCCCTACTCCTGCTGAAAATCAATATTTCATCTAAATAAACAACAAAAAACTTGTTAATGAAAGGTTTCAAGACTTCATTCATCAGCCTAATGAATGTGCTAAAAAGGCATCACTAGACATTTATCAAGTCCCTTGATTGTTTTAAATGTTATTTTCCACTCATCCCCCTCTCTTATTCTCATTTGATGATAGCCACTTTTTAGATCCACCTTGGAATAGTACTTGTCTCCTCCAAAGCAATCCATCAAGTCCTCAATCCTAGGGATGATAAATCTATATCTAATTATCATCCTATTGATGAATCTGGAATTAGTATAAAGCCTCCATGTTCCCTCTTTCTTTGTTTCCAAGACTGTAGGGACTACACAAGGACTAATTCTCTTTCTTATGAATCTCGTTCTCAACAATTCTTTTATTTTTCTTTTTATCTCCTCATTCTTCTCTAGAGTCATCTTATAAGCTTCTTTGTTAGGTTAAGTAACTCCTAGTATGAGGTCTATACAATGGCTAATCTCCCTATGTGGTGGCAAAATTTTTGGCATACAACTGGCAACCAATCCTTTGTATTGGTTTAAAAGATCCTTGACCTCCTTAGGACTAACATCACTAATCTGTTTGTTGTCTATACTCTTACTTATTGTCTCCTTCTTTGGCCTAACAATCTATCCAAAACATGGGGTTTCCTTTTCTTTAATGGGTTGCATAAATTCCTTTTCCACCACAAGCATATCAATACCTTTTGTTGTTTTACCACCCACTTCCTTGAGCAAAGGGTTCATGGTGTATCTAACTCCTTCTTTAGTTATGTGGTATATATTAGTATCTCCTTCTTGCCTAGCTTTCACATCATATTTTCAAGGCCTCCCTAATATTAAATGATATGCATCCATTTCACATTTGTCAAATAACACTTTGTCATTGTATTCCCCTATATTGAATTCTATCCAAACTTGTTCGCTCACCAAATTTTTCTTATCTCTTGTTAAACATGAGGCTCTACATGGATAAGCATGAGGTATTCTTTGTAACTTCAACTTATCAACCATCTCTATAGAAGTAATATTATCTATTGAACCAAAATCTACTATAACTTTGCATACATCTCCATCAACCTTGCATGTTTTCTTCAAAAAAGGCTTTCTTTGGGGTGGTTCCTTTGCTGCAGTTGTCTTCAACAAGGTTCTTTACATCATCAAATGCTCTCCATGCTTTGAGCCTTCTAGTCTAGTCATTGTGGTATGGTACAAGGTTTCATTTCCATACCCATCTTCTTGAGTTAATTACACCCTCCTTTCTCCTCCTTTCTTATTTGATCCAAATTTCTCAAGGCACCTAAAGGATTGATGTACAATATGATTGTAGTTGAATCATTTACCAATGAAGACAAATGGTTATCTTCCCCCAAATATTCCTCCATGGTTTGATCACCTACCTCTAAATCCTCCTCTCTGACTAGATTCTCCAACTTGCTCTGGTTTAGTATTTTCATCTAATTTCTTATAGGAAGTCCCTTTTCCATTAAACCTAAGTCTTCCCTCTAAAAGTGTTTCCTCTTCCTCTTGAATTTTTTTCTCCTCTTCTCCTTTTCTTCTCTTCTATCCATAGTAACATTTGACAGAACTTGTGTATAGTATCTAGTTCAAACAAACTGATTTCATCTTATATGTTGTACTTTAGTCCATTCTGATATCTGGCCAACTTTTTCTTTTTAGTTTCATTTATTTTAGCACTTAGAGTCATCCTATGAAACTCCTTGGTATAGGTGATCACATCCATATCCTTCTGCCTTAAGTTCTGCAACTTTTTATTCAAGAACACTTCACAATATTTAGGCACAATTTTCCTATTGATCTCATCCTTCATCCTTCTCCATTTGAAAATAGGATTCTTCCCCTTCTCCACCCTTTCACTTTGTAAGAAATTCCACCAACTTAGAGTAGGGCCTTTGAGTTTTGATTTGGCCAACTTCACTCTCTAGTTTTCTACAACCTCTTCACATTCAAAATGGTTTTCCATAGCCTCAAGCCAATCCATGCATTCTTCTAGATCCATTTACCCATGGAACAAGGGTAACTTTACTTTGGCTTCTCTTCTTCCTAGCCTTCCAAGTTCTTCAATGAATCTCTTGTTCTCTAATTCACCCATGATTTCTGGTTCCTCCTCTTGTTCTACCTTTTTATCTAATTCTTCAGCATCTCTACCAATACCTCTCTCCTTTTCCAACTTCCTAATATTTTCCTCCATCTTCTTGCTCCTAGCCATGTGCTATTTCATTATCTTGGCCAACTCAGCATTAGTAACTCTTGTAGGGATCTCCTCCCCAATATATTCACCTTCATTTGCTATCCTTATCTTCTCCTAAGACCTTTGTTGCTTTGATACCACCTGATGCAGAGAGCACATCAAGAAAAGTGGTTTTCTTAGTATCCCTCACCCACTTCTCCAAAAGAGGACTAAGTCTTCGTCCTAATATAGATGGCTTTTAGGATCTCCCAATTTCCTCCCTAAACAATTCTTACTCACTCCAAGGCTTCTTAATGACTTAGGTAACAATTTTATTATTTTTGATGCAAAATTAATTTTAGGACCCTAGTCCCTAATCTTTCCATTTAATGGAAATTCACCCTATAATCCTTACCAATTCATCGAACACCTAGGAATAATTTCTTAGGCACACAAATAAGGTGAATCAACAACTAATTTTACTCCCAACTTCTCACAATGCTCCAAACCCAACTTGGGCTAGTAGACCAATTAGGCTTCCTATTTCTATTTTCATTACTTTGTTCTCCAAAATCTAAAATGATCCACCAAAAAAATACAACTTCAACTACCCTTTTGGAATTTTTATTAGACCCCAAGAGATCAAGATGTCATCTTACTCCAACACTCCAAAACCTTACTTTGTACACATACCTAATAGGCCTAATTAGGTTTGGTTTACAAAAAAAGTGTATGATAATGGGTTCATAAGATAATGTCAACCACTAGTAAGTGTTCCTCTACACCACATTACTTTAAATACCAAGTTTCATGGGTCACTGATCAAGTTTGGGCACTCAATTATATGCTACAACACTTCACAGGGTCAAATACTATGAGATATTCGACCTAGGGCAGATTAGGAAAAATAGTAAACTAATGAGTCCAACCTATAAAATTTGGAATCCATTAATATACATCCCTAAATTTCTTTCCCCAAATGGCCATTGAATTCCATCATTGGAAAGGAAAGTTAGGGCTCCATTTTGGTTATACACCTTAGTTAATGAGGGTTTTCATGTTGCCTACAAAAAAATTATTATAACTTTTGATAGGAATGTCAAATTGATGTGAAACCAAATGAAATGAAAAGTTAAATCATCCCTCTATCCAACCATGTTCTCTAATCTATTTTTTCAATCTGTACACAATCATACAACACTAGAAACAACAATATTGAAGGTAATTTAACTTAGAATTTTATTACATTTCAATGTTCCAAATCACCACAATACTTAATCTTTATCCTGAGAGATGTCAAAAATGTTCAAATAGGCCTACCTGAATGGTCACAATAGACCAAGGCTGGTTACAACCAAAATTTGAAAGGTTGCCTCCAAAATGCAACTTTTCAATATTGTAATTTGATAATTTTTAGCATTTTCAATGTATTTACCTTCCAAGACCTTGGTATTGGTTTGGAAAAGTATGAAATTAATTATTATGATCCTAACATATTTATTTTAATAAAATAAATAAGAAATTATTGAAATCATATGGTGAGTCAACATGATCCATGGTTTATAGTGTTGTAATGGATGCCTTAGGCTTATAAATTTTGGATTTTTAGGACTTGTAGCTTATTATCTAATATTTTATAACCTCCTATGACCTTATAGAGAAGTTTTGCATATTATTGCTTGGTTTTGCTGCACCACTATACCTCATGTCTCTCTCACACACACTCTCACACTTCCTTTATTTTTTTGTGTTTGACTTGGTATCTAGTGTTCAATTAAATTTGTAATTGTTATTTAATACGGTTTACTATTTGGAAAATATTTTATTTTGTATTTGATAGAGGTAAGTTAGTTTAGTGTAAAGTTAATGTTAACATAAGAGTTCAATTTGGTTTATTTTATTTTTTAAGATATAGAATTAGGGATTAATTGAATTCAATGTTAGAATTATAGTTAAGTTTTGCTTAATTTTTTAAATAGGTTTAAAGTCTCAATTTGTTTAAGGGTTACAATTTAGTTAAATATTAATATATATGTGGACATATGTTTTCTTAAACTTGATATTCACTACACGTATGTATATAGTTACATATATATGTGTGTATGTATATCTATGCATATATACATAAGAGTCTCTCTCTCTCCCCTCCCTCCCTCCCTCCCTCTCTTCACGAGGTTATGAGAGAAGGGTAAGAATGTGTAACTACTTAATTACCCTCCCTCTCACTCTCTTATAAATGTTCCTTAGGTTATGTTTTCAACATGGTATCTAGTATTCAATCAAATTTAATATTGGACGCTCATTAATAAATGATTATACAAACAATGATTCTAATAAAGAAAAGGATGTATGTATGTATGTATGTATATACATATATATATGTATGCATCTATATAAATACATGTACATGTATGCATACATACATATATATATATATATATATATATATGTATGTATATACATATATATATATGTATATACATATGTATATACATATATATATATATGTATATGCATATATATATGTATATACATATATACATATATATATGTATATACATATGTATATACATATATATATATGTATATACATATATATATGTATACATATATATGTATATACATATGTATATATACATATGTATATACATATATATATATATATGTATGTATATGTATACATATATGTATGTATACATATATATATATATATATATGTATGTATATGTATACATACATATATGTACATGTATACATACATATATGTACATATATACATATATATATATATGTATATATATACATGTATATATATGTATATATATACATGTATATATATGTACATATACATACATGTATATATATGTACATATACATACATGTATATATATGTACATATACATACATGTATATATATGTACATATACATACATGTATATATATGTACATATACATACATGTATATATATGTACATATACATACATGTATATATATGTACATATACATACATGTATATATATGTATATATGTATATATACATATATGTATACATGTATATATACATATATGTATATATACATATATATACACATATATATATAATTTATATATATACTTATATGTATATATGCATATACATATACATGTATACATATATGTATATATATGTATATATACATATATATACATGTATATATATGTATATATATATGTATACGTGTATATGTATATGTATATATACATATATATATATATATACATATATATATATATACATATATATATACATATATATATACATATATATATACATGTATATATATACATATATATATATATACATATATATATATACATATATATATACATGTATATATATATGTGAATATATGTGTATATGTAGGTTTAAAATTATAGAACATGTTTGATTTAATGTATATGAGAAAATTAAAAGGAATGGAAGTAGTTTTTAATTTTTCTATTCAATAATTTAAGATTATTTTAATAAATATATTCTTAATAAGGTGGTATTAATAATAAAGTAAAATGTTATCTAATAATGAAGATTATAAGATACAAAAATTGATGTAATATATAAATCTTACGATCTAAGAAAGTTAATATATTTTCACAATTTTAATATAAGCTCTTTTGAAAGATATATATTAATTTTAGTGTCAATATATTTTTTCAAAAATGAAAATAAGATCATTTTAATAAATGTAAAATTTAGTATCAATAAAATCATATAAATATTACCATCTAAGTTAATATCTTTCCACAATCTTAATATAGATTTTTGAAAAATATATTAGCTAACATGAATTTTAAAAACTAACACACACATACTCTAATTTTAAAATACTTTGAAATGTATGAGAGTTGTTAGATCTTTTCAAATTTAAATTTTTTTTTGAAGCCAAATGATAAAAATATTAAATGCTCATATACATCTTGGTGTATTTTAAATATAGAGTATATATTAGTTAGTGGTAGTTGTAGTGCATGTAACAAATCGAATATGTTAAGATTAAGGTTAGCATTTAGGGTTATGATTTATATCATTGTTAGGGTTAGCATTAGGTTAGAGTTTAGTTTATATTTATTATTATAATTATGGTTATGGTCTAGTGTTAAGGTTGGCTTTATAACCATGTTTAGGAGTAGAATCATACTTAGGATTGGGATTTGAATCATAATTATAATACATTCTAGAGTAGGAATAAGGATTTGGTCCATGTTAAGAGAAAGGTTGGAATTACTATTAATTTTGATATATGAACAATAATTAAATTATAATTATAATTATATAGTATATATACAAAGTGAGGTTTAGGGTTAAGGTTATAATTTACATCATGGTTAGAGTTTGGGTTAAATTTTCCAAGATCGTGTTATAGTTAGGGTTAGCATCATTCTCATGTTAGAGAAATAATTAGGACTAGGCTTAGTATTACTTTCAAGACTAGGAGTAGGGTTTAGGTTATGCTTAGGGTTAGATTTAGGATCATGGTAAGGGTTAGGATTTAGGGTTATGGTTATAATTAATGTCATTTTACAAGTTTACATAATATTTAGGTAACATTAAAAAGTTTTAAAAATGTCATTTTAAAGCCACATGCTCTACCTAGCAAAAATGATGAAAGTATCAAAAATATCAAGGCAAGCGATTAACCCCAGATGCAAACTTCCCCTAAATAATTTAGCAAATCAATCTCAAACAATAGGGGGAAGTTCCATGTGAGTCAAAAATTGATTTGATGCACTTTCTGTGATCTAGGAAGAACAAGAAGATTGTAAAATATGAGAAAGAACAAATGGTTTTGAAACCCTAATCAAGCTTCATGCAAAATGAAGTGTAATAATTATCAAAAATGAGAAGAGTAATGAAGAAGATGGCTAAAAGCTAGTTAAAAACAAGAACTATAGTAAGCATGGCAATGAAAAATTGATCTCAAAACCCTACACCAAGAAAGAAGGCTTGGATTAGTAATTGAAGAACCAAGAAGCTTCTTTCAAAAAAACCAAATATACCAGCAGCAAAGGTAAATGAGATAAGCATACTCCAGATCTTAATAAGTAGAGAACTTATATATCTCAAACCATAAACATCTCTAAACCCAATGATATACCCTTAGAATCTTCAAAACCCTATCTAATCCAGTCTAAAGCCCTAGCAAAAAAATAAAGATCATTCCTATCTATACTGAAAAAACCCTATTGATAGATCAACCAAGATAGTGACAAAGATATCTCAAGCGTCTATGTATATTCCCACAGATAGGAAAAAGTATCCAAAAAAAAATAAGCAAATCAAATTTACAAACCCTCATCAAAGAAATACAATGTCGAAAACATTGAAACTATTATCATTAGAAACAAGTACAGTGAAGCAAAATGGTAGGAATTCTCTTGTAGGGCCTACCCCTAGATTACTTTTCAGTTATTATTGCTAAACTCTTTTAGGCCAGCTTTATTGGATATTTTTTCATACTCATTTGATTATATGATGAGACTACTTTGGTACTAGTTATTTCATGTATGCATGATTATACTTTGATGATGATTATTTATACTTATTTCAGTTATTTAATAATGTTAGTTAGATGGATTATTTATGCATGTTTTCTATGGTTACTTACCCCATACTTGCATGTGTATGGTGCATGTGTATGTTTTCTTTATGTTTGACTTTTTTGATGTGGTTAAGGAAGGGATTCATAGTCACCTACTAGTCAGGATCTACAAGATGCACCACTTCTTGCCATTTCATGTTTAGTTAAGAATATATTGTTTTACATGTGTGGATTTTATGCAGATTACAGGTACCAGGTATCAAATTCCCTAAATTGCTAGGATGAGTGTACCCTATCACAATATCTCAATGGTAAGAGAGGGGAGATAAATTTTTGAGTCCAAATCCAAACCTTAAAACCAATTGTCCTAGAAATTAGGACAAGTATTTGAGACGATTACCCTTCCAAATTCATCATATGATATAAATTTCTGATTATAACCCTTGAGTTTGATCTTGTATGTTGTATTTTATGATGAGTTTGCATCTTTCATCTTGTGCGTTTGTGGTGATTTTATTGTTAATTAAGTCAAATTAAAAGAATATTTAATGATTTAATTTAATGGAAATTTTTTAAGGTAATTTCAATATTTAATTGTATTTAATTAATTGAGAAATTAATTTAATAAAATAATTAAATTTAAAGATAAAATTATAGTTCTAATTTTAGAGCGTAATAATATTTATTTAATTCAATAATAATATATTTAGGAGATCATTTTTAAATAAATGTAAAATATTATTACTTAAGTTAATGAATATTTTTATCAAAAAAATGATTTGAAAATTAATTAAAGAGAGAAAGACAAATTAATTTAATAAAGATATTTTAAATTGCAAAAAGTGTGCATGAATACTCAAAAAGTAATAAAATATTAAAAAAGAATTTTGATCAACGTGTTCCCTCGCATGATTGCACAATCAGCACCCCAAATTTAGGGGAGAACTCCTTATCAGAGATTGGGAGTTCATTTTGCAGGGACTGGGATTTTGAAGGGGAGATTTTTAGAAAGAAGGGTTTCAAAAGAAAGAGGAATTCTAGTATTCTTTGTGCAGTTGTGTATTAGCATCAGATTAAGGTAGAATCTTGTGGTTATTCGCATTGTGAATTATGTTCTTTGAAATCCCTGCTTTCATCGTATCTGAAAAATCTATTTTCTGAGTTTTTTTAAAATTAAATTTTTAGAATGAAAAATTGACTGGTTTATTGGGTTTTCCCTATCAGAGTATTTTCCTTAGTCTTCTTTAAAAATATATATATAATACATACATACATTTTTATAGAAGGGGGAGCATTATTTTGAATTGGGTAAATTGTGTACTAAACTATATATATATATATATATATATATATATATATATATATATATATATATATATATATATATGCAAAAAAAACACCTTTTTGTTTGGGGTGGGGCCACCAAATTCCCCCATCCCCTTTCTATATTGTCACGATAGTAAATTGCTGCACACATAGCATGTACTAGCTGCTTCTGTGGTCGCAGCAACATGGTCTGTGACAGGGCCCTTTAAGGGCCAACCAATGGGCCTTAAACATATAAGATTAAAGTTTTTTTTGAAGTTTTAATTTTATTTTATAAAATTTAATTGTTAATTGATATCTATTAATAGTTTTTACTAATTATTAATTAATTTAATAATTAACAATTTGGATTTTATTATAGTTATTAATTAAAATTAATTTAATTTAGTTTTAATTGATGACAAATATCATTTAATAAAGTTTTAAATAATTATTATTATGAAATGATTTTGATTATTTATAAAATTGCAATTATTTTTATTAAATAATCATTAAGTATTATTTTAATAATTTAATAAATTATTGTTTTTAAATTATTATATAATATTTAATTAAGATCTTTGTAATTTCATAAGTTAATTGTAATTCTGCATTTTGTTTTAAAATGGGAAATGGGTTAAGTTGTAACGAAAAATTTGTGAACCTTATCATTTCAAAAATTTACATTGAAACAAAAATTTAAACCCTACTGTTAACTCAAACTGTGTGTTCTCAAAATCAAGCAAAACTATAAAATTACACTATTTGTTGAATGCTTTCTTGTATGTTAGAATTGGGGTTGACTTAGAGTGTTGACCAGTTTTAGGATGTTTACCAGAGGCTGAGAAGTAATGTTTTGATGATTATATGTGATGTCATGATTTGGTTTATATGTACTTTCTTAGATCAGTTCAAATAGGATGATTGTGTTAGTGATGCTCGTACTTTTACCAAGTGATTTCGGTACTTGTTAGTTGCTTGTTTGGAGAACTGATGTATGGTTTTTTGGTCTTTTGAGATCTTTTTGCTTTACTGAGCTTAGGGTAGGTTATCTGTATGTTAAGTTGGGAAGTGGCTTGCAATGGAGGCTGAGGCCCTAAAGAGGTTGACAGGTAACCCATTGTAGGTTATTTAATAAGTAAAAACACTACACTAAATGAGAGTAAAATGAACTTAATAAGAGTCTTTGTCTTTCCTCACCCATGACTCAAGTGCTAGTACAAACTAGGATGGGAGTAGAGAGGATGCTTGGTTGTGACCATGCATCACTAGTACCAAATAGAGTTACTAGGGGGGCAGAGGATTAAAAGACTAGCTGCGTAACCTTGGAGTTAGCTCGTGTGATGACACTTGCCCACTAGCATTATAGACCTCTTTGAGTTAGATTTCTTTTAGGTTTTCCTTGACTCAGATGTTCGATTTGACTTTTGAGTTTGTTATCCAATTTGAGACTTGAGAATATCTCCTTAGTGTAGTGGGAGTGGACCTTTTTGGGTTACCACGAGGTTGGGTGGTAGTGTTTTTTACTTTTACGATTGAGATCTGTTAGTTGATGTCATGGTCGGAGTTCCTTGTTCTGCATTTGGTTTCATTCTATATTTTTTTTTATGATGGATGGTTATACTTATTGTATTGTATTTTATTTCATGGATCTTAAAGAGGTGATGTGATCTATTTTATGTTGTCTATTCTTTTAGCCTTTCATACCCTGTGACATTTATAGTGGATGATTGTGTATTTTGATTATTGCCAAGTGGCATTCATAACAAATATATATTATTTAAATGGATTTAAACTTGTAGTTAATCTTTAATGTGGATGTGTTATATATTTGATTTAGTATTGTTTAATTTAAATGTGATTCAATGTCTTGGGATCCTTAAGGAATGTAATCTATTTATGTGTTTCTTATGTATGAATGTATGTTCTTGCTTTCGTTGTTTATAATTGTTGTTATATGTTATCCTTCAAAAAAAAATGTTTGGCAAACTTAGTAAAACTTTAGGTTAGTTCTTTTGGATCCCTTGGCAGGGTGTTATAGCTATGATCTAGGAATCTACACAATATGGAATGGTCGAGAAAAATATAGAGAAAATCTACAATGGAACTTAACAAAAATCTATGGAGCAAAGGTAAGTAAAATAACTTGTCATGAAAATTAATATTGGTATCTACAATGTCAGGATCGTAAAATTAAAAATGAACTAATAGAAATATCGAATTGTTTTTATAAAGGGCATCCTATTAAATTTTTAGCATGGCAACCCAATTTTAATGAAAAATGCAATAAGAAGAAACAATCAACTAAGTGGTTGAATGTTCAAACATTCCATCAAAATTAAAAGATATTAACATAATAAAAGAATAGGGTAATCTCTAGGAATTTTAATAGGATTCAAAGTAAATCATTTTAAAATAGGTAAGATAAGATTATTAGTCTCAATAAAAATAGAACAAAGTGAATCAATAATAAAAAAATCATAACAAATAGATCTATATATAAATTAACCTTTACTAAATAGATAGGAGATATAAAAAAAAAATAGGAGAAACATTAAAAGTATAAACATTAAGAATAATTTGAAGGAAACATTAAGGGCTATCAGGAAAAGGGGGGAAAAGGTAGAAGAAAACAGGGAAAAAGGAAAATCAAAGAACAAAGAAAATAGAAGCAATCAAGACCTGAAGGAAAAAGAGGCAGAGCAAGAGGACCGAAGGAAAATACAAGAAGAGTAGAAGATAAAAAGTATAGATGGAATACACATATGGATTACCAAATTTTAATAGATAAATATAGAAACTACAAAGACTACATAATAGAAACTTGGAAACACTAGAAGAAATAGAGCTCAATGTGAAAAAATTGAATATGCTTTCCCATGAGGTATTGGTCCTACAAAACGATCTGGAAGATCAATTTATTATAGTAGATAGCAGTCATACAAAACAAAAAGGTAAGACAGTCATGAGGTTAGAGTTAGAAAAGAATATAGAAAGAGGAGGCAATATAAAGACAAAACCATTAGAAGAAGGGACATACAGGGATCAGAATGTAGAAAATTGTAACAGAGAGTCAAATACAAAGAACTTATAGTAATGGGATTAGAGGAAAATGATAATCAAGAAAAAAATCATATAGAAAAGGGAAAAGCATCAATGGGAAAAGATTACCAGAGCCCTTATATCCTACCAGCTGAATCAACTCAATGGAGTAATGTTACCATCAGAAAAAAATCAAAGAGAAAAAGTTACAAGTTCTAGTAGACACCTAACAATGGGATGGATATGTTTGATCTAGATAAGGAATAGATAAGCAAGATAGAAGATAGAAGAGAAACAGAGCTATTGATACCAAAAAAGATAGAAAAAATTTAATCAAATAAATAGAATAGAATAGTAGACAAATAACAAAATTAGGAGAAGAATAGGAATATCAAAGAGAAGACAATTCACCATGGGAAGAATTTGGAATCATACAGCAAAAATCCAATAGGAAAGAAGGATTAGAAATAGATAGAATGGAGGTAGAGGGAAACACTATAGATGTAGAAGAATACCCAATAAATAATCAATTGATTAAAGAACTTTTAACAAAGGATGATCAGGAAACAAAAGAATCAGAAATTGCTATAAAGGTTAGAAATCGATTAAATTTGGAAAATTTGGACATATCCATTAATAAAGAAAGGATAAAAACACCTAATTGTGGAAAATAAAAATTGAAACGAGGATGGAAATCACTCAAAGAGCTTAGGGAGGCAGTAGGACAAGCAAAGGAACAAACTAAGATAAGAGAAATTTTACAAGGCAGGAAGGGGAAGAACCTTCCCAAGGACCAATGAGAATTACAACATGGAATGCTAGGGGTCTAAATGCCCCTAGCAAGAAATGCTTATTGAAGTGCAATCTCACACTATTTGAAACATAAAATTTATTAATTCAAGAAACAAAATTAAACAAAGAAGAAGGAATAAAGTTAAGATAGAAATTAGAAATTTGGAAATTAGAATTCAATATATAACATGGTGCCTCAGGCAGATTGGGAATAGTATGGAATCACCAAAAAATCAACCTAGAAATAATAACCTCAAATTTTAATTGGATGGGAAGCAGAGTCTCAAGTATAAAAAATAATCTCCACATTATAGTAATAAATGTTTATGGGCCTACGTTAGCAGCAAAAAAATTAGTAGTATGGAACGAGATCAACACATTCTTAAATATGCTACAAAATGATAACATTACCATTGGAGGTGATTTTAACACAATATTAAAAAGGGAAGAAAAATATGGGGGGATTTAAACAATTCCAAGAGCTACAAAAGATTTCAAAGAATGGACAGAGAGAAATTCACTCATAGATATTCCAAAAAAAAATACATTATACACATGGAATAACAAAAGGAAAGACTTTATCTATGTAGCAAGAAGATTGGATGGATTCTTTTTTAAAGGAGATTTAAATAGTCTAGAAAGAGAAATCATGGAAGAAATCCTACCAATGGCAGGCACAAATCACTTTTTGGTAAGAATAGAAATCAAGGAATCATCCAAACCCACTAGAAACCCATTTAAGTGTGAAAAAATGTGGTTTATTGACAAAAATTTCATTAGTAATATAAAAAATTGGTGGCAAGAAGAACAAATTTAGGGCTAAAAAATGTTCTACTTCATATCAAAGCTAAAAATGATAAAAGAAAATATTCTAAAATGGAATAAAGTACAATTAAAAAATATATTTAAAGAAAAGTTAGATATAGAAGAAAAAGTGGAAAAATTAAACAAAGAAGTCATCAAGAAGGGAATGAATAAAGAAACCTATCTACAAGAAAAAAAAAAACCTACTAAAACAAGAAGAAATTTTAGCTGAAGAAGAGGTGTTTTGGAAGAAAAATCTAGGGAGAAATGGCTGGTAAAAGGAGATTGCAATACCAAATACTTCCATACAAGTACCCTACAATAATATATTAAAAATAAAAAATCACAAGGTAATCTTATAGACAATCCAACCAAAATAGCAGAACTTTCCATAATAATTATGAAACTTCTAACAGAATAGAACAAGAAGAGATGTTGAAAGCAATACCTAAGGTTATCACAATAGAAGATAATAAATCCCTCAATAAACCTTTCACATTGCAAGAGATTAAAAGAACTCTCTTTAATATTAATCTGGACAAATCACCAAGACTAGATGGATTTCAAGCTTTTTTCTTCCAAAAATGTTGGGCAATAATAGGAGTAGACTTGTGGAAAGCAATTGAAGCATCAAGAAACAGGGGTACACTTTTAGCATAAATCAATCACACATTCCTAACTCTAATCCCAAAGAAAAATAAGGCTGGAAAACCAAGAGACTTCAGACCTATTGCTCTCTGTAATACTATCTATAAAATCTTCTCATAAGCTTTAGCAAACCACCTTTAAAAACATCTCCCTAAATTAATATCAAAGAATAGATAGGGTTTGTACCTAGGAGATCTATTTTAGATGGCATCTCAATCATTCAAGAAACAATACACTCAACATTAAAGAATAAAGAAGCATGCATGTTGCTAAAATTAAATATACAAAAGGCATATGATAATGTAGACTAGAGATTCCTATGTAAAACACTCGAAGCTTTCAGATTTTCAAATCAATGGATCAACATCATTTTTTAGTGCATATCTACCCCCAAAATCTCACTTGTCATCAATCAAACTCTAGAAGGATTTTTTAGTATATCTAGGGGGATCCAACAAGGTGATCCTATCTCTCCCTTCGTATTCATCATCATGCCAAAAACCTTTGGGAGATCAATCAAGATAGCACAAATCTAAAACAAAATTAAAGATATTAACATCACTAATATCACACATCAGCAATTTGCTGATGACACAATACTAATTGGAGCTAGCACCAAAAAAGAGACAGACTACATTAAAACAATCCTAAACAATTATACAAAAGCATCGTTCAAAAAATTAATGCAAAAATATCTAAAATCTTTTTCTTAAATACAATAGTAGGTAGAGAAGAATACATATGCAATGAACTAGGATATAAGAAAGGCACCTTCCCTTGTAAATATCTAGGAATATACCTAGATAAATGGACTAAAAAGAATCAAGGCTGGGAGCGTGCACTAGAAAAAATAAATAACTAGATAGAAGCTTAGAAAGGAAAAATGGTTGAGAAAAGCTGGGAAAGTAACAAAAATCAAAGTTGTCCTATCAGTTATACCTACTTATTAACTATCATGTTCACAATTACCAAAGAGTATCAATTAGAAAATAGAAAAGAAATTAAGAAACTTCTTTTGGAAATGTATAGAAGACAAGAAGGCAACATTAATAAGATGGGAAAAAAATATGTAGGCTAAAAGAAGCAGGGGGACTAGGAATAAAAAATCTAGACTGGAAGAATAAAGCATTAGACATAAAACAAGTCTAGAGAATGTATCAAGAAAAAGATAGAAAATGGGCTAAAATTTTGTAAAATAAATATCTAAACACATTAGATAGCACATCATTATTTAGAACTAGGAACCCCCCTTGAGGATATGTAGCATGGAATTTTTTACTAAAATGTCACCCCCTAGTCACTAAATATACTACACGGGATATAGGTAAAGGAGATAAAGCTCTATTCTGGGAAGATTCCTAGAATAGGTATCCCTCCCTTGACCAATATGACATAACCTGTAGTGTAAAAGCTCAATTATAAAAAAATTGGGGAACTAAGATAGAAGATTATATCCAATTGGATCAGTCTAATGAAGAAACTACCTAGAAATGAAATTCCTTAGAAAATTGTGGTCTCAATCTTGTAGACTAGGAGATCTTAGAAACTATCTTTATAGAGCACCCAATTAACTACAACAATAGGGAGGAAAAACTTATCTAGGTAGTTGCTAAAGATGGAATCTACAAAGTAAAGGAGGGATACAATCAAATTATAAATTCACAAAGATGGGAAGCAATATATATCTCAGTAAATTTATGTTGGGATCCAGTAGATCTACCCAAGGTAGGTATCTTTCTATGGGCAGCTTCCCAAAATAGAATTCTCATAGCAGATAGAAACAAGAAAATGGTATTTGAAGGGCCATCAAGATGCATTATCTATAAAGAAGAATTAAAAAATGCAAAGCATCTTATATACCAATGCAAATTTGCTAAGGAATGTTGGTCATGGCTCAAATCCAAACTAAACTGGATAGCTCCTCTACCAAAAAAATGGCAAGACCATCTAATAAGGTGGCCAAAAAAATCAAATAATAAAGTATATGAAAAACTTTGGAACATTACTCTAGCAATCCTAGCATGAGAGATATGGAAGGAAAGAAACAAACAGATCTTTAAGAATGAAGAACTCAATCTAACATCTCTCTACAATAAGATTGAAGCTAGCATTATAGAGGTCATAAACTACAAACTTGGGAAAATAACAAAAGAAGAAGGCTCCTTCTCAGATTGGGATTCCAAGATTAAAAAGAATTGGAAACATCTAATTAATCCACCCCTCATTTGCAAAAGTAACAATAGCATAACCAGAAAAGAATGCAAATGGGAAGCTCCATCGAAAGGTTGGAAGAAATATAATTTTGACAGAGCCTCTGGAGGTAATCTAGGAATAGCAGGACTAGGGTGCATAATTAGGGAGGAATCTAGAAATTGGCTCATAAAAAGATCTAAGCCCTTGGGAATAGTCTCTAACACCATGGCATAATTAGAAGCAATACATGAAGGTCTAAAACAATGCATTAGCCTACAAATCAAGAAAATTATAATTGAAGGAGATTCACAAATCATCCTAAATGTGCTTAGAAAAGTAAGAACTCCTAATTGGATACTAAATTCTAGACTAGAAAAAATTATTAGACTTTTGGATAAATTTGTAGAAAATTTACACATATATTTAAAGAAGGTATTATAGAAGCTGACATTTTAGCAAATAAAGGTACAGATAGAGAAAACATTCTATTGTTTAATCATAGTTAGTTAGGGATGATAATTATAAGTTTTAGATCTCTATATAAATCTCCCTTGGCATTTGGTCCCATGATTATCCCAATTGGTGTGAGTCTCGGCTCACATCTCTCAGCATATATGAGTCTATCACCTTGAGATCTTGTGATCTTTGCAACTACTTTAATTATGATTCCAAGTGGTATGAATAATATTCCAGTTGCATGGAAATGGCATCATCACCTAGCTTTCTAGATCCTTTCCTACTCCACTATTATTCTATAAATGTGAGTTGGGTCCCCTTCTCACCACATTTTTCCCATAGTGTCTAAAAATTGGTTTAGGGTAGTCTTCTTCATGGATTATAATATATGTCTGTGTCATGCCTCTAAAGTTCAAACCATGGCCTTTTTGTGGTATAGTAAAACCTAAGAGATGGAATCATTTACTCAAGCCCATAGATGAAATGAGTAGGGTTGTTGTCAGTAGGGTTTTGGGTGAAGGTGTATTCAACTATGATTATTCATAGTGCAACAATAGTGACATCCTTGGGACATGGATTGGATGCCTAGACAGGGCTAAAGTAGAGAAATGGGACATAATAAGACTTTGCTATAACTTATTTGACCCTAGTTGGTTAGTAGGTTTAGAACAAGTGGCCTTTAGTATCGATGAGAAACTTAAAATCCTACTACTAGAAGCCTACATGGCACACCAATCGGGTAGTTTCAAGCTTGCAATTGTTCCTAGGCACCCCACTTTGGTCATCCAAGATAATATCCTCTTCTTTTGAGAATGGCCCATAATGGAAGCTAGCAAGAAATTTCTGCTATGATGGAGAGGCATTAAAGAGGATCCTATTATAGAATTTCTTTTGTCTTACCTTCAGGCCTTTGATGCATATATTCACCCAGATGTGGACTTCTCTAACATGGATGTTGTCAAATGTTTTCTTCTTAATTTTGACAAGTCTATTGTATTAGAAATGCCTACGAGTTTCCCCCTAGTTCTCGAGAAAAAAACATTAGGGAGATTTATATTTCATCATGGTCTTTGGTAAGAAAGTGTCTAGAGAGTAATCAGGTTCTAGGGCCTAGTTATGGTGGTTTTTTTGTTTTAAGTGTGGTGGCTCTTACTCCCTTCCATGAAGAGGCTTTTGGGTGTGGCCCTAGATGTTTACTTATCAGGTTATATACTGGTTAGGCTTGTTTCATTTTCCCTAAGTAGTGATTAGATTATTTATATGATTAAGGCATCTTCTATACTTGGCAGAATATAGATATCTTACTTATGTAAATATATAGTTCATGATAATACTATTTTCTTTCTCTACTCTAAATATGTATTTTTTGATCGATGTGGGTTTTTGGGGTTGGTCCCTTTCAATGGTGTATTCCTTTATGACTTGACTCAAATATCTATATTGGTCCTCATAACATATAAGGATAAATCGCTCAAACTACTAAATCTTCAAGTGATTTTTTTGTTCTCATTCTATTAGAATAGGTTGCAGATTATTTATTTCAAAAGGTCCTAAAACATCACACTCGATAGTTTGACTCTGCATTTGCCTTATTCAACAATCATCTTGAATTCTTTATCTTTAGCATTTAAACATTCTTAGGGATTCTAAGGCTCATATGGGTTTTTATAAATTTTGAGTACTCTAAAATATTTTGTCCAAAAAATAATTATAGACTTCAAACCAATTTATCAATTCCATCTTAATAATCAGTAAAGAAAATTACTAGGTAACAAAATATCAAAGCAAATACAAATCAAGATAATCTTCAAAATAAGCTAATATTCATAACAAATATATTAGTATAAAGAAGAAAATTATAGTTAAACCTTTGGCTTAATATTGAATTGATCTTTAATTAAAAATTAAGACTAGATGGAACACCATTATATGATTATACAGTCCAAAAAGGTAATGGCAGCTATCATTAAGACCCTAATCAGAAATTTCCAAAGTTTATCATGGTATTCATTTTTTCCTTCCTATTTTATCACTAACTCATGCTTCTTAACCCCTTTGGATGTTATAATTTTTTGCAACAGATCTATTCTCTTCCTACGGTTGTTTACCTGGTCTTGCATGTGGATTGCTCTTTATTTCTTGTACTCATTGGTCCCTTCCTCCTGGATGTTACTCTCTGGTTAGTTTTTTCCCCATTTGTGTATTATTTTGATAATTTGAACTTGTATTCACACTTGGGTATTGAAAATTTTATATTCTGTATAATATAAGACTTTGCTTTCCGAAAAAATGAGGCATTTTCACTCCATTCTTTCCTACCAGTGCCCATTTGAATGGAGAACTCTATAACCTATTTTTTTTATCTAATATAATATAAGGATTTGATCATTTACCAATATATATATATATATATATATATATATATATATATATATATATATATATATATATATATATATATATATATATATATATATATATATATATATATATGTGTGTGTGTGTGTGTGTGTGTGTGTATGTATGTATTTATGTATATGTATATGTATATGTATATGTATGTATGTATGTAGGTTAGGGTTAAGGTTAGAGTTACAATAAGGAAACTAAAGGTTAAGATTGGGATTATGCATATAAATATGGTTTATACAATAGTTAGGACTAGGGTTTTGTCTGTGGCTAGTTGTGAGGGTTATAATTAGGGTCATGGTTTATCTGATGGTTAGGGTTAGGGTTTATTCAATGTTATCTAGTTAGGATTTGAGTTTAGGTTAGGGTTAGGGTTAGGAATAGCATTGGGATTAGGATTATGGTTAAGATAATGCTTTAGGGTTATGATTATGGTTATTGTTAGGCTTGTATGTTTAAATTTAGATTTTTCATGTTTCTAGAGTTAAGACTAGGTTTAGCATTAGGATTTAGGATTAGGGTTTGTTTTAAAGATATGAATTAGCATTATTAGTTAGTGGCACATCTTGAATTAGGGCCATAATTTAGGGTTAGGATTAGGATTAGGGTTTAACAATTAGGATTAGGATTTAATAATCAGTATTAGAATTATGGTTTAGACTTTATTACTAGGGTTTATCACTTATGAATATGTTTACAAGAAGGGTTAGGTTTAGTATTTAGGATTAGGGTTTAGGATTAAAGGTTTAGCATCTAGTATGATGGTTTAGCATTTAGGATTTGATGTTTAGCATCTAGGATGAGGATTTAGTATTTAGGATTAGGGCTTGGAAATTAGGACTATGTTTTAGTTTAGGATTTGGGATCTATTCCTTAGCATTTAGTGTTAGGATCTAACAAATTTAGTATTAAGACCTAGAATTTAGGATTTGGGTTAAGATAAAGGCTTAGCAATAAGGGTTTTAAAGCAAGGATTTAGAGTTATGGTTAAGATTAAGGTTAGCATATGCATTTCTATCATGGTTAGTATTTTGGTTAGGGTTAATATTATGGTTAAGATTTAGGTTTAGGGATAGCATTGGGATTTAACATATGGCTCAATATTAGGGTTTAAAATTTTATGATTATGCTTTAGCATGTACAATTAGGGTTAGGATTTATGATTAAGGTTAGTGGTAGGTTTAGAATTTAGGACTATAATTTAGGATTTAGGTTTTATAAACTATTAGGGCTTGCTATTTGAAATTAGGATTTTACAATTAGGATTAGGTTTAGTATTTATATTAGAGTTAGGGTTGGGTTTAAACTCTATGATTAGGGTAAAAATGATTTAGGGTATAGTATCTAAGATTAGGGTTTAGCATTTTTATGAGGGATAGAATTAGGGTTTGAAAACTAAGATTAGAATTAGGATTCAATATTTTGGGTTTAAGCTTAAGATTAATTTTTTAGGATCTAGGATCATGGTTTACCATTTAGGGTTAGGGTTTACCATTTTGGATTAGGGTTTGACTTAGGATTCAAGATTATGATTTAGCATTTAGCATAATAGCTAGTGTTATTTTTATTGCTAATGTAAGAGTTATGGTAAATGTTAGCATTTACATAATGTGTAGGCCGAATATTAGGATTTGAATTGGATTTTGAGTTAGAGGTATGGTTAGGGATAGACTTATGGTTAGGATCAAGGTCATGAAAAATGATTAAGATAATTAAGTTTTGGATTATCATTATTTTTAGGGGTATTTCATAGTTAAGGATGGTGATGGATATTTTTGATAACATCAAGTTTAGGCTTCGAGTTATGATTAGAGGTATCTCATAATTAGGACCATTGTTAGCGATAAGGTTAGTTTTTGGGGTATGGTTATGGTTGTTATTGACCTATGTAGGGTTTAGGTTATTTATATGTTGAGGGTTTTTGCTTAGATCATCATTAGATAAAGTATTTTAATCTTTAATGTATAATTGCATATGATCATAATATCTCACTATGTTGTAATAAACTTTGAGAATGCTATGATAAAATTTGATGATAATGAGCTTTCAAGAATATTCTCAACTTTGGATCCACCATAGGGATCAACAATTTTGGATTTCATGGTGGCATCAAGAGATATTGTCCTCAAGTATGTCATGTGAGAAGTTAATAGTGGTGATAAGATTAAATTTTGGAGAGATCCCTAGAATGGACAACCCCCTTTAATTTCTTTACAAAACACACAGGATGTTATTTCAGTGTCAAATTTTTTTTTTGGGAATACAACTTTGCCACTTTATTCTTATAGTTTGTATTCACTTAGGAAAAGTCTACTGGAAGAATCTGGATCATCTTCCTTAACCTCAATAAGATAGGGATATACTCCATGATATACTAAAAAATAAACATGTATATAATTTATCAAATAGAGAAGATAACCTCATTTAGGTTCTAACAAAGGATGGAAATTATTCAATAAAAGAAGGGTATAAGCTCCTTCAATGTAGAGGCTTAGATAAACTACCATCTTGTGCATATTCTTTTTTCTGGAACCATGTTATTTTACCAAAAGTGGGATGTTTTTCATGGCTTGTAATCAAACATAGGATTCTGACAAGTGATAAATTGGAGAGGTTGCACATTGCTCCTACCTTCAAATGTGTGTTATCCAATGAAGTAAATGAAATGGTTGACCACCTACTTGTAAGTTGTCATTTTGCACAACATTGTTTGATGTTTTCCCTCATAAATTTAAATTAAAACACTCCTCTTCAAAATAAGATTTGGGATATCTTTCAAGTTAGGCCAGTTCTCTTTTCTAATTCCCTCTTTTCCAACATATGGAAATGTACCCCAATATTAGTGATTTGGGTCATCTAGTGGGAAAGAAACAAGTGAATCTTCCAAAAAGGTTTTCTTTCAATCGATAGGATATTAGATAGTATTGAATGATCAATTACAAGGTGACTAATGTAATCATCAATAGAGGTAGAAGTAATCTAGTTTTTACCACATGGGATAGTACGACTCTACAAGAATGGAAGTCTTTAGTCATACCAATAGGATGAGGTTTAAACAATAAAGCTCTAGACAAAATTGATCGATCTACTATTCATTGGATTCCACCCATTAAAGGATACTTTAAGCTCAATTTTTATGGAGCTTCTAGGGGAAATCCAAGAAAGTTAGGTCTCGATGCATGTATTAGAGATTGGAAGGGAACAATTTCAGCTCTTACTACTAATTCACTCTTGGATGGTACAAATAATATGGCAAAGGCTCATGCCCTATTTGTAGGGTTAATCTTTGATTAAAAAGGGTGGCTTTCTTTGATTGCATTTAGAAGGATATTCTCAGTAATAATCCATGCCTGCACTAATCGGCATATATTCTCATGGAAGCTTAAGTATATCCTACATTAGACATGGAAACTATTTGATTATTTTGATGATGTATGCTTGTCACACACATTACAAGAAGGTAATAAAGTGTTATATTTTCTGTTAAATATTGGGTGCAAAGGTATATAGATCTTAACTTTTCATTTGGAGCCTTTTATTACTCAGAATGAATTACTTAATAATTTGATTTCACATGAATTACTGACTAACTATTAGTATGATGAGATGTTTAGGGCTATGAGGTCATTATAGGTGGTGCTAGCACAATTGATTTATATGTCACTGTCAATATCTTTTCCTAATGTGGTTTCATGTGAGTTTGAAAATATTACTAGGATATGTGTGATGCTCATATGATTTGGGGTACCTACTTCACATGGCTTCATACATGGTAAACTATGTTTCTAATCGACTAGTTTTATTTCATATCAATTGATATTAGATTGCACTAAATTCACCCAAGTTGCTATTTTTTTGCAATCTTAAAGTACAAGTTGCCTCTTTAAATATGTTGGCATTAGTAGTAGAATATCACATTGCTTTGAGATGGCATTTCCTGTGGATGTATATGTTTTTTATTAAGAAAAATAGGGTTTACAGGGATCCTGAAACCCAAATTTTTTTACAAATAAGTTGGCCACATAATATTAAATAAAGCCCTAACCCAATAATTCTATAACAAAGGACAAGTCAACAACCAAAAAGGAAAAGCTAAAAAGACCCAACAACAAAAGGATAGGATAGGACAGGACAGGAAATAAAACCCTTACTACTCAATCTTCCTATCAAGATCCTCCATTGCTTCACCTGCTTCATAAGCACTCTACATCTCCTCGATCACACGCTCCTGGTTCTAATCATTAGAATGTTTCACTGAACCCTTTGTCTCATTCATTTCCCCCTCAATCCACTTGGATTCCTCATTGGCCCTTTCATCTTTTTCCCCACCAATGCTCACATTTTTCAGCGATTCACCCAAGCTATTGATGTTCTCATTGAGAATGTTTAGAGTGGTGATCAACTAATTGGCAAGATTTTGGTTTGATATCTCCATCCTTTGGACCCTTTTATCGACCTTAGAAAGGTGATCCTCCTAGTCAACTAGAAGACCCTGGTTGCTACTCTTCCTTTGGCCTTCCTCTTGGCCCTTTTTCTCCTTAAGCTCTTCGATCTCATGGAAAAGCCACTTAATTGAGAGGAAGTTGTCTATCATGTTGTTTTTTGGCATTATTGAGTAGGTTAAGCCCTATTTCCCTTACATTTTTTGAGATTGCAACCAAAGTTGGGTCTATGAGTTCCTCGAAATTAACTTTTCCCTCCTTCTCTTCAAGTACTTTCTCTTTGACGATCCCCATCTTCACAGTTTTAATATTGAAGTTTCTCCATTACCTCCTCCTTTCTTTCATTAACTCCTCTCCACTATCTTCCACCAAAATCTCCTCTATCTTCCCTAGGGGTGAAGAGAGGGAAGGGGGAGGGCCAAGAATTTTAGGTGTCTCATCACTTTCCTTTCCAAAGTCAAATCCTCCTCAGCCTTCCTTTTCTTGGAATTGCTAGGCAGAATAGTGACATGCTCTCCATTCTTCTCATCCTTGGACTCCATTTCCTCCTCATTCTCATTATACTCCTCCTCCCCCTATTCTCAGGCATGGGTGTTATTCCTCTAGGACTCTTCCTACTTGGAACTCTACTAGTGGAGGGAGAAATTGTTTCACCCCACTTTGGCTTCTTACCTGAAGAGGGGGTATTATCCTCTTCCTTCAGGCTTTGGTTTTCCTCAGAGTCAAAATAATTCAAGCTCTCAGAGTCCTTTGAAGCATACCCAAAGTGGCCTAAGGATTTTCCCATAGTCTAGGTCTTAATATATTCATAAACTAGAGGAGCAAACCCTCATGAAGAGCCAGGTTTGCACTGGGTTTCTTCTTGAAACCCTCAATGTTCTTGCTCAAAGAAGTAAATACATAGAAAAGAAAAGAAATTTTAACACCATGTATAAAGTGGTTTATCAAAACAAAGTGGTGTGTTCTGACTCTGTCAAATCTCATATCCAAGGAAATAAATTCAATGATAGCCATTAAGACATACCTCCACAGCTTTTTAATTGAATCCATTTTGTAATAAGTCTCAACCTTCACTAACTTCTTCCTCTCTTCCTCATCCTTCGTGAAATCTTTCACTGCATTTGTCAACATTTTCTTGCCCCTGAAAAAATTTATCCCATCTTGAGGAATCTCCATGACAAGAACAATCATTTTCATACTCACCTGGTGTGAAACCCCATAGATTTTAATGTGACCAGCCTTCTAGGTGTTCACCATGAGCTTAGTAATCTCCTTATCAGAACCATGGAGTTTTTTGATGTACCTCACTATTCTACCCTTCTCCAGTATGTTCTAGACCTTTTTTCTCTTTCTCCATTTTTCTACCTCCCTAGCAAGCTCCTTCCTGCTCCTCTCACCAACCATGTTGCTCTCCTGTGTGAAAAGCTTACACTGATTCTTTGGCCCTTCACAATCTTCTACTTTCTAAAAGATTCAATTCACAAAATCATTTTTGTCTATATTGTTATTAATGGAAGATCCAAATGAGACCCATAAAACATGCCAAAAGTACAAGAAATGATGGTATCTCATTACCTTCCCATGAATCTCATTAAAATCTTGTCTTCTGCACCATCTTACATATCTTTCCATTATTAACTCAAGATTACCTTCATACTCCCCTAGATTCATTACAACATTAAAATATCTTTCATAGCCACTAGAAAGTTCTCTATTATTCCACATTGTCATTGTATTTTTGGTCACCGCCTCATTCACAAACTAGTCCATAGTAGAATTTGCCTCTCTAGACACATGGCTTACATGGACCCTTTTGAATTTTTCAAAATCCAATCGAATCTCCTCCACCATGTTAGTAATGGTCCAGGAAGGCTGAGAGCATCCTTTTAAACAATTGATTATATTTAAAGAGTCTCCTTCTAACCAAAGATTTTCAATCCCAATAGCAAGAGCTAACTTGATAGCTTGAAGAACTGCATTGACCTTTGCATAATGGTTCATCTAAGTCCCTAGAGGATAGGACCACTACTTCAACCCCATGATAATTTTTGAATATTCCCCTGCAACTAGTTTGGCTTGGGTTCCCTTTGGCTACGCCAGCAAAGTTGGCTTTATGCAATTCTTTAGGGGGAAAAAACCACTTTTCCTCCTATCTTTTCACCTCCTTGTCCATTTTCCTTTCCATAATTTTTACTCCTTCAATATTTCACCCTTTTCTAATAACATAGTTTTCTCTCATAGTACTATCTATTTTATCTACAAGAACAAAGGCAGGAGCTTCCCTTTCTCTGAAGATTCAATTATTTCTCTCTTTCCATATTCCCCAGTAGAAATTTGGAATAGTTTAGGAGTGATTGTCTGTGTCTTCATGCCTTTATGCAAACAATCTCATTGATTGAAGAAATCCTGGATGTTGGCCGGTCTACACCAGCTGACCCCATAGCTCTTGGTCATAAGTTCCCAAACATCTAAGGAAAAGGCACACTGAATAAAAATGTGGTTAACCATCTCCAGATTATGCTTACAAAGATTACACCTATTAGGAATATACTAACCTCTCTTATCCAGGTTGTCTAGGGTAAGAATTTTATCTTGTAACATCAACCAAAAGAAGATGTTGATTTTAGGGGTGAGACCAATCATCCAAGCCTTAGCCCAAATTGGTTTATCCATCCTGTTCCAAAGCACAAAATAGCTAGAAGCAATTGAATATAACCCACTGGTATTGTCCCCCCAAACAAGTTCATCCCCCTTGTTATTTAAAGTCATAGCATTCAATAAAATCATTAGAGGTTTGAGGTCTTGTGATACTAAGGAAAGATCTTTCCATCCCTAGTCTTTCCTATAGTCACTAACTTTCTATCCAAATCTTCTTATACATGAGTTAGCCCATCTCTCATAATTACAAAAATCTATGAGAGGCCCTTGAATTACCTGATTATCCTGCCAAAAAAGTATGTCTTTACCATTCCCTACTTTTCACCTTGCCTTTGATTTGGCCAAAGATATTTCCTTGAGAATCCCATTCCAGATAAAGGATCCTTGTGTAATATCAACTTTACTAAATAGAAAGCTAAGGGAAGGCATTCTCAAGTACTTCTCCACCATGATATCCCTCCACTCTCTAGTGCTCTAAAAAATGTGCCATATCTGCTTTGCTAACAGAGCATTATTGAGTTGTCTGATATTTTGTATACCCAAACCACCATAGCATTTAGGGAGGTAGACATTATCCTAGGCCACCAAATGATATCTTTTTTTTTCTTCTAATCTTGTCCACAAAAAATCCCTCTCAATTTTTTCCATTCTGTCAGCATATTTAATAGGAATCCCAAATAGGCTTAAAGCATAAGTTGGGAGGTTTTGGAGAGTAGATTTTACTAGGATGCATTTTCCTACCTGACTAAGGGTGGCTCCTTTCCAAACTACTAACTTCTTATTGAATCTATCAATAGTTCCATTCTAGAAAGATTCTGGAGGTTTCAACCCCAGGGGCATTCCAAGATAACTAGATGGGAGAGATCCTAGTCCACATCCAAGAATTCAAGCAATCTTTCTTTGTCAGTCATTTGGGGTGTTGACAAAGAAAACTAAACTTTTCTCCCAATTGATTGACTAGCCAATACCCCTTGTGTAGATGTCTAGTAGGTTCTTTAACACTTTAGCCTCCTGAACCATAGCTTCCTTGCCCAAAATTGTGTCATCCACAAATTGTTAATGGGTGAAAGAAACCTCTCTAGAGGAGGGCTTTATACCATGTAGGGTCCTTTCCTATCTTTTCCTCTAAAATAACCTCCTAATACACTTTTCCATAATAATGAATATAACAAGGGATAGAGGATCACCCACTCTAAGCCCTCTTGATAGGAAGAAGAAATTAGAGGGAGCACCATTAACTATAATAACTAGAAAAGGGGTGGAGACTAGTTGAAGAATAATTTTGCATACCTGGGCATCAAATCCAAAAGCCAAGAGAATAGCCTTAAGGAAGTCCAAATCCACCCTATCATAGGCTTTGAGAGGTCCAAATTGAGGAGGAAGTCCTCCCTTTTCCTTGCCTCTAAGGAATGGATCACCTCATGAACCATCATTATTGAGTCTAGGATCTATCTTCCTAGGATAAAGCCTATTAGTTGTGGGGAGATAATCGAAGGGAGCACATTAAGAATCCTAATGGCCAGTACTTTCAAAATGATTTTATAGAAAGAACTACAAAGACTAATGGGTCTGAACTTATCCATCAAATCAGCCCCTAGGGTTTTCAAAATAAGCATCATGAAAGTAGCATTGAGTTTAATAGATTCCTAGCCCCAAAATATTCTTGCACTGCATTCACCACATCCCCTTTGACCACCTCCCAATATATATGAAAAAAGAAGGTGGGGAAGCCATCTAGCCCTAGAGCTTTATTAGCTGGGAGTGAAAATAGGGCTTGATTAATTTCATGCATAGTGGGAATTGCCTTTATCATGAAATTATGATGGTTTTGTAATAGGTTGGGAATTGAAGCCAAAATTTCCTCCTAGTCCTTTTTTGATAACAAAGAGTCCCTAGAAAGAAGAGATGAAAAGAGTTCCACTACCTCATCTGTGATCTCACTATCATTTTTCAACAAGGCCTGGCCCTTCTTTATACCCAAAATCTTGTTATTAGCTTGGTGCTTTAAGGTAGATAGATGGAAGAACCTAGAGTTTCGATCCCCCTATTTAAGCCAGTTGATTCTGGACCTTTGCTTCCAAAAGTGTTCTTCCCTACTTATGATATTGTGGAATTCTGAAAAGATCAACCTTTCTTTGATTATATTCTGATTATTCTACCCTTCTTGATGTATCATCTCTTGGACTTTTCAAAGCTAGTCTATCTTCTTCTTGTCCTAGAAGATATGATCGAAGTTTGTCTTATTCTAGGCTTTGATATTTCTTTTCACATTTTTCAATTTTTGAGAAATCCTGAACATAGTTGTACCTTCCACCTCAATGTTCCACCAAGATGAAATCTTAGTATACAAATCTAGGTGGGAAGTCCACATCTTCTCAAAGAAGAAAGGGAAGTTTTGTCTAGCCATCAGAGGGCTAAATGAGAGTGAGATGGGTGAGTGATCTGATCCAACTCTATGGAGAAGGGAGAGTTTGTACATGTAAGTTTACATCTATTCTAGAGAGATGAGGGCTCTATCAAGATGGACTTGGATGCAATCCCCTCCAAAGTACCTATTTGACCAAGTGAATCGCCCCCCTGAGAGATCAACATCCATAAAAGCCAATCTATTGATAAAATTTGAAAGATCTAGTTTACTATCTTGATCTAGGGCTAGCCCCCCAGATTTTTCATCATCTGAGAGAGGGATCTATTGAAATCCTCCATAATAATACCTTTATTAATGTTACTACTTTGAATGGCATCATTAATCTTTTCCCAAAAAACCTTTCTTTTCCTCTTGGAATTGGGAGTATACACATTTAAGAGAAACCAAATGTCTCTACTATGGATATGAAAAACTTTACAAAGGAGAGCATTACCTTCATTGAGAATTGTGGAGATATGGTAAGCCTTTTTGTTGAAGAGTGTAAGCACCCCCCTATAGCTCCCTCTGAGTCTATGGCCTCACTACTCATATTACTATTGAAAGATAACTTCCCTGTCATGTCTTTTCTCTTTTTTTTTTCTTGGATCAGTAAAAAATTAGGTTGTTGGTCTCTAACCATATTCCTAATTGTCTCTTGTTTATGGGTACCATTTAGGCCCCTTATGTTCCAAGATATAATCTTCATTTCTTCTTAATAGAGCATTCCTTAATGGTTCTCTGGCTCCCATCTTCCAAGTTCCTTCTGGACTCCCCTTGCATTACCTAGCTCAAGCTTTTTCTACCTGGTGCCTTAGATTTTACCCCAACATCAACTTTAAACCTGCTTTTGGTCATTGTTGGTGACACTGGGGGATGATCTCAATTGTTCTTCTTTTTAACCATAGTCTAATTTCTTTTTTTTTTCTTGAGAATAGCTATCTATCCATTCTTCAAATTTTGAAATCTATTCTGGGGAAGAGTTATTGATTAGTTCCAAAAATTTCAACCCTAGATCAAGGGAAACTGGTAGATTCCCTAGAGGAACCATAGGGAGGTCTAATAAGAGCCCTTGATCCTTCACCTCTTCCACTGTCTCTTGCTCCTCTTCTAACTGGCTCACCTGTACTCTTTTACTTCCTACACTGAGAGGGGCAACATTATCCTTAGGTTGTCCTCCTAATCCAAAATCCCCCAAAATACTGGCTCCTTGCTCTTGCATAATTGATGAATTTTTGTCTATCACTGCTTTGGCATGGGTTTCATTCTCCTGAACCCTATTTTTTGACTCTTATACCTCTATACCATTTGCATTACTTATCTCTCCTTCCTACTCGAAGGCCTTTTTCTTCCCTCAGCCTCTACCTGGTTCTCTGGGTTTTTTGTCTTCTTCTATTTCCAGACCAATTTCTTTACCTTCCCTAAATTAGTGGTAGGTTTACTCTTGCTCCTCTCTACTTTGGCTTTAGGACAATGGTTTGCCTTGTGCCCAGATTATAAACAGTGAAAGCATACAAAAGGCACCATCTCATAAATTAGTTTTTCAACATGCACTCCCAACTTTGAGTGGACTGTCACAACTTCATGCATGTCCACTCCTTCCCTTACACCTATGCAAATATGAACATAGTTGAGGTGTCTTCTAGAGGTTGTAGTCAGATCAATTGATAAGAGCTCCCCAAAGGAATTTTCTACCCCCACAAAAACATCCTCATTCCAAAATTCTAGGGGAAGCTCTAGAAGCATTACCCATACAGATGATTGCACAAAGAATAAATCATTCATATTCATCTTTGAAGTCCACTTTTGGAGAACTAGAGTGGAACGTCCAAAAGTCCATAGACCCTCACACAATATGTTTGTGAGGTCTTCTAGAGCAAAAAAATCAAAGGACAGGAATCCCTTCGCCGTAACTGTAACAGATACTTGTCCTTTGAGATCCCATTTCTTCTTGGTGAATGATCTAGTAATATCAATATTTGGACTTGGTCCTATAAACTTACCCATTAGAGTTAATGTCATTGACAATATGCTATGATCCACTAGCTCATCTAGAATGGAAATAGTATAAGATCCTTTTTCCACATTAGGGAGAATCTTAACCACTGGGAAAGAGGACTTACCTGTAGGCTTAATTCCAAAAAGTGATGACCATTTAGTAGATCCTAGAAGGCCCACCTTGGGGATAGGTGAAATCTTATCCAAAACCTTGGGAGGGGCAACTGGGTCCCCGTCAGCTTTCTTCACTTGGTCCCCCATACCTAAAGATCCCTGAGCATCCTCCTCTCGTGACCAAGGACCTAATTTTGACATTCTTGAGAATCCTGCCTTGAACAAAATATGAATTCTAAAAATATATCTTCCCTCTCTTTCCAATGCTCACCATGCAAAAAATATTTAGTCTTCTCTATGGATGTATGTGTTAAGTGTGACTTTTGTAATAAATTCTATTGGGTGATTTCACTAAAAGCCTACAAAATATGGATTCAACCTCATTTGGATGAGAATGTATTTCCATCGAGTGTATTTGATCTTGTTCTTGAAAAGATGTTTATAATCAATTCTCCTACTATATGGAATGTAATCAAGCATGTTTCAGGGGAATAAATTCTTCTTCCAACTGCTAAGCATTTTTTATATCCATCAAATTTTGTTTCTATCTTCTTGTCAAATTTTGTGGATCTTTCACAATCTACACATCTTCTTGAAGTTCTTGCATTGAAAGTTACCAAACAACAATTTTGGGAGGACTATAAGCTAAAGACTGGAATGTAGCATTATGATATTTGGATTGGTAATGCTTTAGTGGGGGGACTATTTGAAACGTTGATGCTTCTTATGAAGCATGAGTTTATAGTTTTTTTAAGCCCTTCAAAGATCTTTCGAGAAACAAAGCTTTCGATACATGAAGACTGCACTGCAAGTTTCTGCTCGTGCTCTTGGTTATCATCTTGAAGAAAGATCATAGAGAACTAGGTATGATTTTGCTTGATTTGCTAGCCATCTCAAAAAATTCCCAACTTCCTTAGTTCTCATGTGGCACATTGGATTGGTCACCTTCAACCCAATATGATATTGTGCAGGATCAACAAGATGTTGATAGACAAGTTGCAAATTTGCACATCGATTCCTCAAATGTAAATGCCTCTGGCTTGAGCATCCTTTCTAGCTAGGATGTTCATGTTCCTGAGGATAACATGCTCAATTGGAATCTAGGGGGTGAGCTGAATAGGTTGGCTAGGTGTTTTCCAACAGTGGTTGGTGATCCAAAAAATTTAGAGATGGAGGAAGGATAATCAATGGTCCAAGAAATTTATTTAAAAAAATCAGACATTATGAGGTGTATGCCTGGGCTACATTGTAAATATGATATTTATGTATCTTCCTAGAGGATACTATATGTAAATTTTGATGGTCAAAATTTTTGTACTTATCAATGATCCCAGGTTTTCTTGTTGGTTCTTTCTCGGTTGAGCCTTTGAATCATGCTTGATATATATATATATATATAGATATACATATATGTATATGTATATACATATATGTATATACATATATGTATACATATATGTATATGTATATACATATATGTATACATATATGTATATGTATATACATATATGTATACATATATGTATATGTATATACATATATGTATACATATATGTATATGTATATACATATATGTATACATATATGTATATGTATATACATATATGTATACATATATGTATATGTATATACATATATGTATACATATATGTATATGTATATACATATATGTATACATATATGTATATGTATACATATATGTATATACATATACATATATGTATACATATATGTATATGTATATACATATATGTATACATATATGTATATGTATATGTATATATATATATGTATATGTATCTGTATATACATATATGTATATGTATCTACATATATGTATATGTATGTATATGTATATACATATATGTGTATATATATATATATATACATACATACATATACATATATATACATACATATACATATATGTATATAGATATATGTATATATATATGTATATGTATATACATATATGTATATACATATACATACATACATACATATACATATATATACATGCATATACATATATGTATATACATATACGTATATACATATACATATATCTATATACATATACATATGTATATACATATACATATGTATATATACATATATATATGTATATAGATATATGTATATGTATATACGTATATGTATATACGTATATGTATATACATATATGTATATGCATGTATATATATGTATATGTATGTATGTATGTATGTATATATATATATGTATGTATATATATGTATATATATGCATGTATGTATGTATGTATATACACACATACATACATACATACATATATATATATATATATATATATATATATATATATATATATATATATATATATATATATATATATATATACAATGGCTTGCACACTTTTGCAAAAAAAAATTGAGAATGTGACTCATGATCAATTAGAAAACTTACCATAATTATAACTCTAGGCCGAATTCTAATTAATCTATAATGCTTATTTATATAATATATATTAATAAATTTTAATTGAAGTCAAACATAGGGAGTAGAAGTATTAGTACAATAACTAACATTTTTATTATATTTTTCATTTTTTCTTGTAAATCGATTTAAATTATAAATTAAAATATATTATTAAATTTTAAATGAATCAACAACAATTTTAAACTAAAGTTCAAATTGAAATCTAAATATGTATAGAACATTTGTTTAAAAGAATATAACTAACATTTCTATTATATTTTGAATGCAAATCATTTTTGAATTTTAAAATTAAACTTCAGATTTACATCTAAAACTTAATAGTAGTAATGAAAACTTTCAATATTTGAGAAACATTTATGGTGCATGCTAATAAATTCAAATTCTATAATTAAACTATATTTTAAGTGAATGGACCCTTTAATTAAGTTTAAAACTCATCTTCCTATGTTTTGTAGATATTTTCTGAAATGATTAGGAATTTTTCTTTTATGTCTTCTTTTAAGGGTTTCATCATAATTACCATTATATTAGGTTTACAAGAAGGCTAGGGTTATGATTTATATTATAGCTATGGTGAGAGATTGTGGATAGGGTTGTGTTTAAAATAGGTAATACAAAGCGTCAAAGTTGTGTCAATAGTGCAATGCATTTAGATCTTCAAAAATGTATAGGGATTTGTGATTTGAGTGGGGAAAATTGTGAATGCTTAGACTATAGTCTACAGAGGGGGCTTCTTAGAAACACGTCATTTAAACAAGTTGTGCATGTACTATTATTGAAATTATTCTCTTATTTTCAATTTTTTTTGTTGAGTTTATGTTTTGAATAATGTGTTGGGTGTATTGTGATAAAAAAATTATTAAGCTTGTTTTGAGCATGTCTTTAAATAACCATCTTATTGTTGCAATAAGTAACATATCAGTACAAACATCACTAATTTGAAATCTTTTTAATAATTTAAAATTTTAATAAATTTTAAATATATATTACATGTGAAAATTATGTAAGACCATTTTGTGTAAAATTGACCATATCTATATTTATTTTTTAAACCTTATTGATTTTTATTAATATAATTTATTTTCTATTAACTAAAAATTTGTAATAAATGATGCTTATTAACTTAATTATATTTTTAAAATGCACAATTCAAAAAATAAATTTGAAAAATCTAATTAGCTCCATTTTAAAAAATAAAGTTGTTATTAATGAATGACATTGTACTAGCTACCCCTAAGTCACACTTTTTATCATTGCTGAACTCTTTTAGGCCAGTTTTATGTTTGATGATTAGTAGTATTGTTTTAAGTTTATCAGATATTGTTTTAGATTCTATTTATTATATGATGAGATTACTAGGTACTCTATATTTCATGTATGCATGATGATTATTACAGTGTTTTTAGTTATTGATGATGATTAGTTAGATGGTTTACTGTCATATATGTTTTCTTATGGATACTTAACCCATATTGCATGTGTGTGTGTGTGTGTGTGTGTGTGTGTGTGTGTGTGTGTTTGTTTTCTTTATGTATGGTGATTCTGATGTGGTTAAGGAAGGGATTCATAGTCACCTGCTAGTCATGATCTACATGATGTACCACTTCCTGCCATTGCTTGCTTAGCTTAGAATATTGTGTTTATACATGCATGGATTTTATGTAGGTTGTAGATACTAGGTATTGAATTCCCTGAATTGCCAGGATGAGCATACCTTATTGATTTATCTCAATGGTAAGAGAGGGGAGATAAATTCTTGAGTCCAAATCCTAAACCTTTAAGCCATTTGTCCTAATTGAAAATTAGGACAAGTATCTGAGTCAAGTACCCTTTAAATGCATCGAATGACATTAATTCATGATTACAACCCTTTAGTTTGATTATGTATGTGTTTTTCTATGATGAGTTTTCATATTTTACTTTATGAGTCTTTGGTGTATTTTCTATTAATTAAGTCTAATTAAAAGATTAAATTAATTATTTAATTTAATGGAAAATTATTATGATATTTAATTATATTTAATTAATTGAAAAATTAATTAAATAAAAAGAATTAAATTTGAAAGTAAAAGTGATAAGTATATATTTAGAACATGATAATATTTATTTAAATTAATAATATATATTTAGAGTTCATTTTTAAATAAATGCTAAATAATATTATTATTTAAGTTAATAAATATTTTATCAATTAAGTTTCAAAAATAAATTAACAAGTGAAAAGAAATTAATTTATGAGAAGTTTTAAGTTTGCATGATGTATGCATGAGACTAAAATAGAAGAAATTAATTTAAAAGATAAAACATGTGAACTTAATCAAGATATTTTAATAAAGTGCAACTGAGATTGAAAAGTGATAAACTAATTAAAAAAAAGTCAAGTGAAAATTAAATAAAGTAATTTTATAAACTCATGAATGCACATGAAAAGATTAAGAAAAAATAAAAGAAAGATAAAGGAAAGTTAATATAGAGTTCGAGTCTTGGAAGCAAGGAGTCCTCTCGGGTGAACACACAATTAGTGCCCCGATTTAAAGAGAGAACTCCTTATCACCAATGAAGGGTTCATTTTTGAGGGACTGTGAATTTTGAAGAAGGAAGGAATTTTCGGAAGGGAGAAGGTTCTATGAGGGGGAAATTCTCTTCAATCTTTTGGGGTGTAGTGATTAGCATCAGTATCTAGGTAGACACTTGTGATTTTTGCATACTTTAATACGTTCTTTCTCTTTCCTGCTTCATTGTGTCTATTAATGTTTGTCTAAATAATTTTCTATGAGGAATCTTTCAATCTTGTAATCTAGAATTTGGGCATGCATGTTGCTTTCATCTGGTTATGGGAGATTAAATATCATTGCAATCCTCCCTCAGTAGAATCAAAAATTTGGAAATTAAATCAGGATTTTGGTTTGAATTAAAATGGAATTTAAAAAAATTAAATCTAGGTAGGTTTTTTTTTTTAAAGAAAAGAAAATTCTATACTAGAAATTCGAATGGTTGATAGTAATTCTTCTATCAGATTATATTTGCAAATGCTATTAAACAAAATTAAAATAAAATAAAGATTATTTATTTTATTATTATTAGTGAGAATTTATTATAAAATAAAATACATATTGCTTCACATTTGGGGGACTTATTTTAAAGTTTTTAATTTAAAATAAATATTTTTTTAAAAAAAATTAAAAATATAATTGGGGAGGGGGTTTTACCCACCCCCCCCCCCCCCCCTCTTACCTCATTAATCGGAAGGTAGGTTGCCGCATGATAGGCCCTGTTGCCATGCTAGTAGGGGTATTGTCACGGCAGTTCCTGCTGTCATGTCAGCAGGCACTGTCGACGACAGGCTCGCCTACACTTAAATAGTCACAGGTACTGGTAAGTTGAGTTATGTTTTTTAGTTTAATTTTATAATGTTATATGTTAATTAATACGAATTAAATATTAAATTTTTAATTAATATTAATTTTTATTAGATAATTTTTATAAATATTAAATATTAAGTTTATAATTATAATTAATTTCATTAAATAATATTTATAAATATTAAATATTAAATGTATAATTATTATTAATTGTATTAAATATAATTTTTAAAAATTTGGTAGATAATTGATAAATGTTTACGTATAATTTTATTGATAATTATTAATTAATTTAATAAATATTAGTTAATTAAGTTGATTGATAATGAAGGTACATTAATAGAATTATAAATTTTAATTGATCATTATTAATAATTCTAACCTTTAATAGAATTGTAAATTATTTTATCAATAATAATTATTTTAATAAATTAAATAAATAGTTTACCCTTAGATTATTCTAGAAAATTGATTCTAACTAATAGAGGTAATTTTGTTTACTCTCTGAATATTAAAATGGGTTAATTGTAGGGTAAACTCAGAATTCTTCATCTACCTAGAACATGCATTAAAATGAAAAATGAAAACCTTACATTTAACTCCACTTTATGGTTATTAAAATCAAACCAAACTACTAGACTATTATGTTTTCTATGCATTGTCTATGCTTTGGGGTTTTTGGGGTTGATTAGATGTTGACCAGTTTAGGTTGTTACCAGAGGCTCGACAGTTGTGTGATTGTGATGTTATGATGTTGATCTCGATCTTGATTACTTTTTCTTAACCATGGTATGTGATGGTATGCTCTATGTTGAGTGTGTTTATATTGTTGATTACTATTTTTAGTGCCTTTGTGGGATAGCAAGATTTACGCTATGAGATTTCTGACTTAACCATTTTTGGAGTCTTCGATTAGTATTATTTTGGGATACTTTTCAGTTGCTTGTTGAAAACTGATGGGTATTATGATTTATTTTGGGATACTTTCTGGTTGCTTGTTAAGAAACGATAGGTATTGTGATATATCTTTGATGCTTTCCAGTTGCTCATAGAGAACTAATGTGATTATTATTATAATATTTATGATGGTTTCCAGTCATGTGTATAGGATTGAGGTGATTCTACTATGATTTTTTGATTTGTGATTCATGAGCTTAGGGTAGGTAATCTATATGTAGTGTTGGGAAGTGGCTTGCAATGGGGGTCAGGGCCCTAAGTAGTTGCCAAGGTAACTCATTGTAAGTTGTTTAATAAGTGATAACATTACACTAAATGAGAGTAAAGTGAACCTAATAAGAGTTAATTGTATGTTCTCACCCATGCCTCGAGTGCTAGTACAAACTAGGGAGTAGAGTGAATGCTTGGTTGCGATCTTGCATTATGTATTATGCCTTATCAGTACAAGAGGATACTACTGGCTGTAGTGGGATCACTAGGGACTCGGGAGTCCTAAGGGATTGCTCAAGTAACTTTGAGCATGATTCATGCGATGACACTTGCCTGCTTACATAGTAGATTCCTACGTGTCTTTGTGTGCCTCTGGGCCTAGATGTCGATCTATTTTGGAACCTTTGAGTTAGAATACTTTTAGGATTTCCTGTACTTAGAGAGTACTTGTGATATGTGATTTGGTATCATGTTTGGGACTTGAGACTATCTCCTTAGTGTGGTGGGAGTGGGCCATTTAGATTCCACGCGGTCAGGTGGTAGTACCTTTTACTCTTACCATTGAGATCCGTTCATAGTTACCATGGTTGGAGCTTCCTTGTCTACATTTACTTTCATTCTACCTATGTATCATCAATGAATGGTTATATTTCATGTGGGATGTATATATATCTTTTATGATGGATGGATGTATCATGTATGTTATTAGTTTCATTTATTTTATTGTACTTTTTATCATGGATTTGGGGAGGAGGATGTATCTTTGTTTCTACATATGTATATTCTTTTAAGCCTTTTATACCCTGTGAGATGTATAGTGGATGATTGAGCATTCTAAATTTCATTTTCCAAGAGGCATTCAGAACAAATGTATATTATGGACATTAGACTTTATAATTATTCTTTCATGTGGATGGGATAGTTGATAGACTTAGCTTTAATTAATTTTATATGTGATTCAACGTCATGGGCCCCTTAAGGAATGTAACCTATTATGTATGCTTATAGTTGATTGTATGATGCAGGAGCATCCAGAGGTATAAGGGCAATCCTGTGTCACCCAAAAAATATACTTAGTTTATGTTTCATGTGTTTTCATTTTTGGATACCCATTTGGGTCAAATAAAGGTTCCAACTCTCACAGTTCCACTATCAGTGTTCGTGTAAATTCTGAAAAAATAGGATTACGTAATTGAGCCATCATTTTGGTGAACTAGGAGGTGTAAATTGGCTAGATGAATGTAATTGTAATTTAGAGCATTCCAGAAAAAGAATTAGGTCCAAAGGCCCCACGGTTTGAAATTTATTGCAGTTTTTTGAGTTTTGGAGACCTCCTAAGAATGCTTCAAAGTCAAGTTAGGGGCATTAAATGACCTTGAAAAGGGCCAAAAATGGGGGATGAGTGAAGCTGTCCATAGAGCTATAGAGTGCTTCGAGAGCTTTTCGAAAATGTAAACGGTTCGTCAATCGGAGCTACGGTTCAAAAGTTATGCCTCCCGAAAGTTCGGTTACCATTTCTGGATTCTTCTAGATTGGCACCGACTTCTAACGCAGCTTCTGGAACCTTCTATTTGGTCGGTGGATGCCTACTAGCACTTTCTAGAATGTACTCTTAGTCCTTAACCCTTCGGAGTCTATTTAAGGAGATTTATGGCATTGTAAAAGGCAGTTCGGAGTGGAGTTTGAGAGGAGGTACTGAAAGGAGAAATTATCTCCACATTTATGCTATTGTAAGCCCTTAGGGCATGTTTTGAAGTTTATTTTCTCTGTACTCAATGTACTAGCTTATTTTTTTGTTAATACAATTTCCCTTTTCTGTTGTGTCCATTCTGTTCTTGGGTTGTGTCCCCATCATTGTATGTTATTGCTTCCGCTACTAAGTGTTTGATGTCTATGTTTTATCTTTCTTGTTTTTTAAAAAAAATGTTTGGCAAATTTAGTAAAAACTTTATGTTAATTCTTTTGGATCCCTTGGCAGGGCATTATAGACATAAAGTTGTCATTAATGAAATGACATCTTTTAATATATTGTGAAAAGATTTAGTTATATGTAGTAATTGTAAAAAGGTAAAGCTGTTATTAATTCATTATATTAAGTGTCATTAATGACATGACATATACTTTGTTGACAGAAATTGATTTTTATCCCTACCCAAAATAAAAATTAGCGTAGATGAAAATGTGAGTTATAAAATCTTCAAAAATAAAGAAAATATGTAAACATGTAAAATGTTATTGGTCAATTTATTTGAAAAAATGAATTTAATGAATGCAATAGTATCTTCCTAATCTAATTAAACCAATATTTTAATATTATATGAACTATTTTTTTAAATTTTTTTTTTAAGAATCACAACCAAGAATGATAGAGGTTTGATATGTATAATTTTCATTAATTTTCTAGCTCAAAGAACATGAAATTTTGTGAACTAAAAAAATACTACCTTAGAAAGTGTTTTGCAGGATTATAAGATACAAAAATTGATGAAATATATAAATGTTACAATCTAAGAAAGTTATTATATTTTTAGAGTTTTCTGAAAGATATATTAGGTGACATGAATTTTAAAAATTAAAATAGTATCAAATAATTTACAAGTGAAAAAAATATAATGCAAAATATTTTATTTTAATAGAATGTAACCTTGGATTATAAAATTAAGATAGAAAGTTTCTTTTAATATAATATAGAAAGTTATAATTTTGTTAATAAAAAATAATAATTGTGTTTGATATTTTTTGTTTTATACAAGTTTTTTAATAATTTTTTTTAAAAAAAGATTCTCTTAATTTATTTTATAAGATAATAGAAAGTGATAATATTTCATTACTTATGATTTGATAATTTTAAGTTGATAATATTTCATTTACAATGTAATTTTTATTTCATAAAATTTTAAGAAGGTATTTATATATCTATAAAAGATAATATTCTACTTATAAAAATATTTTTTTAAGCAATAGAATGAGTAGTTCTTTTATCCTATTAAATAGTTGGAAAGTGAACTACTAAATTCATCTCCATATTTTGTATAGTTTAGCATTGCTAATTGTAGTATTAAAGTTTTTATATATTAAATTTTAAGAAAAAAATATATATTTAAATATAAAAATAAGCATGAATAGAAATCAAAATCATCAAATGAGAGCTCCTCAAAAATATGAATAATATCATCATGTAATAGATGACACAATGAGTAATAAATAGAAAGAAGTATAGGACGACATTTACTATTATTATAGCATTTTATCAATAGTCATTATGGCTATGGATAATGACCATGAATAAACAAACTAATATATGTTTATCTATAGTCATAGAAATTATAAATTACAAGTGTCGTGTAGTGGCCAACATTTCTCATTAGTTGTAATTATATTAGTAAATATAATTTTATCAGTTATAGTAGAATATGATCTTATATAAAATTTAATAACTATAGGAAAATAAATTTAGTTGAATTATAGTATTAAATATAATCTAATTAGGTATAAAAAAAAATATTGATATAGTAGGAATGATTTCATTAAAAAGTAATAATTAAATAACTATAGAAAAATAAATTCTAACAAGTAGTTTAAACATATATATATATATATATATATATATATATATATATATATATATATATATATATATATATATATATATATATATATATATATATATAATTTGCATAAGTTTTTAAGCTTATTATTTATTTAGTATTCTCAATTATTGTCAAAAATTGGTACATGGAGAAGTAAAAATTCCCTTTTTTTATTAATGCGAAGCAAAGATGCAGGAGCACGAATGAACTTTGGAGCTGAGATGAGAGGACAAAGCAAGGCATAGGCATGGAGATCCGACAAGTTCGGTTCATACACTCCTTGGCAGCTTCCCCTCTTTAGAGATCAAGGTCAAAGGTTTATTGATTCCAACAACCAATGAGTGTTAAGTGTTCCATTTATTCTAATGAGATATGGATGCATGTTGAATCACTACTCATGAAATATGGGTCAGTGAGTTTGACTCAAAATCACACAATTAAATCCTGATAGCAATATCACAATTTGACTTGTTATGAAAATTATCTCCTACTTATCAATTGATGAGCTTAAGGGGCTTTCTAATGAATGGTTCATAAGGCACAACACTTGGTGAAGGTTTTGCAAATGGGACTGCAAGCTTTAGGTTTAACCATGGAGGAAACTTTGTAGTTAAGTGTGCTCAAGCTGGAGTAGTACTGGGATGGGTGACCTCTTGGGAAGTCCCAGTACTTCACCCCTATGAGCATCACCTAGATCCAATGAGTGCTAAGTGTTCCATTTATTCTCTTGAGAAATGGATTCATGTTGAATCACTACTCATGAAATATGGGTCAATGAGTTTGACTCAAAATCACACAATTAATCCTGATAGCATTATCACAATTTAACTTGCTGTGGAAATTATCTCCTACTTATCAATTGATGAGCTTAAGGGTATTTCTAATGAATGGTTCATAAGGAACAACACTTGGTGAAGGTTTTGCAAATTGAGTTTCAAGCTTTGGGTTTAACCATGGAGGAAACTTCATAGTTAAGCACACTCAGGCTGGAGTATTATTGGGATGGGTGACCTCTTGGAAAGTCTCAGTGCTTCACCCATGTGACCATCATCTAGATCCAATGAGGCTAAGTGTTCCATTTATTCTCATGAGAGATGGATTCATGTTGAATCACTACTCATGAAATATGGGTCAATGAGTTTGACTCCAAATCACAAAATTAAATCCTGATAGCAATATTACAAATTGACTTGTTGTGGAAATTATCTCCTACTTATAAATTGATGAACTTAAGGGGATTTCTAATGAATGGTTCATAAGGCACAAAACTTGGTGAAGGTTTCGAAAATGGGGTTGCAATCTTTGGGTTTAACCATGGAGAAAACTCTGTAGTTAAGCATGCTCAGGCTGGAATAGTACTAGGATGGGTGACCTCCCGAGAAGTCTCGGTGCTTCACCCCTATGAGCATCACCTAGATCCAATGAGTGCTAAGTGTTCCATTTATTCTCATGAGAGATGGATTCATGTTGAATCACTACTCATGAAATATAGTCAATGAGTTTGACTCGAAATCACACAGTTAAATCCTCATAACAATATCACAATTTGACTTGCTATGGAAATTATCTCCTACTTATCAATTGATGAGCTTAAGGGGCTTTCTAATGAATAGTTCATAAGGCACAACACTTGGTGAATTTTTTGCAAATGTGGTTGCAAGCTTTGTGTTTAACCATGGAGGAAACTACGTAGTTAAGCTCGCTTAGGCTGGAGTAGTACTAGGATGGGTGACCTCCTGGAAAGTCTCGGTGCTTCACCCTTGTGAGCATCTAGGAGCATCACCTAGATCCAATGAGTGCTAAGTGTTCCATCTATTCTCACGAGAGATGAATTCATGGTGAATCACTACTCATGAAATATGGGTCAATGAGTTTGACTCAAAATTACACTGTTAAATCCTAATACCAATATCATAATCAAATTGCAAGACCCACAACTAGGGATTTTCCATAATCTTCAATGGAATCTCAAGAGGCTTCAAATAGGTGGAGAAAAAGATGTGGTGACCAAGTCTACCATTAATAAAGATAAGCTAGCTACCTCAAATAAAAAAATTGTTGAAATAAATATTGATTCTCATGCATGGAAGAATTTAGTTAGCCTATTGTATGTTAGGACTTTTCTATGAAATGGGGTAAGGGTTGGTCAGCTTTCTCTAAGCTAAGGAAATGGATCGACAAAGAATGGGGCTCACACTTTAGTCTCAAAATTCTCCCATATGTTTTCTTCCTAGTAATGGTTGGATTAGAGGAAGAAAAGACTAGAATCCTCTTTAATGGCCCTCATATGATGAATAATGTAGGATTTTACATCAAGGATATGAATCTACCTATACAACCTACCCTATGAATATTGGAAAGACCTTTTCAGATCTGTTAGAGATAAGCTTGGCATCTACATCAAATTGGATGAAGATATTGCAAAAGAGGATTTTAGCATTTATGTGCAGATCTATATTTTATGGAAATCTCACCCCCTACTTCCAAAGGATATCAAAATTAGAATGACAGAAGACATCTGGTAGTAGGACTTAGAGGTAGAAGAAACTTTATAGAAATGTTCAACTTGTAAGGAGTGGGGTCATTAGGAAGACGTGTATAGCTGCCACAAAAGGAAAAGGGAAGGAAGACAAGTCCCTAGAAGAGAATTTGATCAAAGTATTGAAGACCCTTTAGGTTGGAGGAGGGGAAAATATTTTTGGGTTCACCCTTGATCCAACTAGAAAACTCATTGGCTCCTCTTGAATATTTGAGGCTTGAGGTCAATCTTTCTACTTCTAACATTGTCACCTCTCCAAACCCAATAGGATATGTGATCAAGATGATTGTGGTGGGCTTTGAACCACTAGATCTGGATGATGATAGCTTGGAAAGGACAATGACTACTTTAGGGAAATGACCAAATATGATGAGCATAATTATTAGTTCATCCACTATAGAAAGTCTTGAATATGGAAATGGATAAGGAATATGGCAATGGCGAGTATGAATCCTCTTAGTAACACATTGTGCAAGGATAGTCAGAATTAAATGATGGATGCCAACTCTTCCATCGATAAGCATATTTCTCTGGCTAATCATGGTAACAAGATGGCATCTAAAGTAGACTTGGAGGATGATCTTGCATCTATAGAAGATATCCTTGGGTTGGATGAAGAAGTTGACATCCTAGAGCCTAGAACTATCAAGCAATCCAAGTCCAAGGATTTCAAAGAAAATATGGGTAGCTAATGATCCAAGGGTAGAAAATCCATCCAACAAATTTTGGAGGATCCTGGAAACATGAAGGAGCAATCCAATCTCAATCTAGAAGGGACTTAGTCTCTCCTAGGAATCCATGAAGATCCATCCATGGAATGTCAAGGGTTGTAATGCCCCTGAAAAAAGATGGTAAATCAAAAGAGGTTTTGATCAAGTGAGTTGAAATGTCATTTGTATTCCAGAAACTAAGATGGCTTAAAAGGAACAACAGAGTGTATGGTGTTAGGAAAATGATGCAGTGCAAGGAAAAAGTATCCCAACAGGAGATGTCCTAGCCCCCAGCAATATAACCACATAGTAGAAACACAACAACAAGAAACAACAATGCAAGATATGATACCAAATCACAACTCTTTATTCATATATATAATTGATTGCATGCAATATGTTTGGTGGTAAGGCCTTTTGGTTTAGGACCAAATACAAAGAGAAATTACAAAATAAGTTCTACAAGATCCAACTTACAAACCAATCTCAGCTAGTCTAGATACACAATTGGAGAAGAATACCAAGAAGAATCTACACTTGTACCCTCAGATCCACTAAGAGATCCTCTAGTTCCTAAGTTACAGCTCTAGCTCTTCAAATTCACATCTATCCTTCATTCCATCCCAACTCAATTATGAGTAAAATACTCCACAAGACCCCTAATTATACCAATATAAACCACAAGTCATCCCAGAACACAAATTAAATACAAATAAATAAATTAAATGCCACAAGTCAGCCTACAACATCAACTAAATATCAAAAAATTGATATCCGAGAAAAATTGTGATATCTCCTAGATTTGATTGAATTAGAAGTCATGCTTTGAACTATAGGTAGTAATTTAGGTCCTCTACAACACTTAAATAAAAAAAGGCTGATTCCCTAAGGAAAAGTGGGCATCCATCTCGAAAGTCACACACAAAAAATCGTTGCATAGAACAACCAAAAATTGATACTTTAGGAGAATTGTCATATCTCCCAACTTATAATGAATTAGAACTTGTGACTTGGGAAGTAGATATTAATCTAGGCCTTCTTCAATCACTTAATCATAAAACCTTTCATTCATTAAGGATAATTACTTATACAGCCTGCAATAGGCACCCAAAAACTAGAAAAACACAATTCTAGCAATAAGGTAAAAACAGTTCAAACTTCAACTCAATCCATCCAATCTCTATGAAATCATGAGGAAAGGTTCCACAATGTGTCTCCAACACATTCTAATCCATGAAAGCATAGCTCCACCAAAATCCAAGCTCTATTCTCTTCAATACTTAACCAAAATCACTCCAAACATGCAGGATTGCAAGCAAGCATAGGATGCTCCTGCATAAGAAAAAGTGGTCTTTTTTTTCTAATGTGTGTGGGGCATCTAGTGGCCTCAGAATCCTTTGGAATCCAAGGTTGGCCAGAATTGAGGTGATCTCTCCACATGTAATTAGAAATTGTTTAATGTTAGCTCTTTGGTAATTATATTTATTAGATTTTTAGTTAATATTTATAGTAGATTAAAGATAGAGGACAAGAAAATGGCCTAGGATGATATCTCTTGAGCCTTTGGGAGTTTATTTCCTCAAATAATGATCATAGCAAGGGATTTCAATGTCATTTTATATTTTTTAGAGAAGAGAGGTGTAAGGACTGTGTCCTACTCAACAGTTGCCACATCATACAATTGCTAGCAATTCAAAAAAATATATGAGCAAAACCCTAATTTGAAAAGTCAAAAACCATTCCATAAACTAGAATCAAGATTAACAATAGTTAACCATAATAACATGTAATTACATTTCATTATCTAAGATGTTGACTTGCATATCATTCATATATCAAAATGCATGATAAATAGCTCCATCAAGATCATTATAGATACACTATCCATTGTACATAATTACATCACAAAGATCATCATCGGATGATTGTTTACATTAAATCAATGGTAGAGTTATCATAGTGCCTCAAACATGTGTCCATTAGTGTGATCTATTTTCCAAAGCCATTGGTCATTGTCCATCTGCTATTTGAGATAGGAGTGTGGCCCAAGCACTTTTACCATGCCAACCATAAAGCATTTATCACCCTTGGAGTTCTTCCTGACATGAAGAATGCCTTCACCCTTGCACAAAAGACATAGCAACTCAAAACAAGAGGACTAGATGAATCCAGTGTAGTCATGAAACATACTACTCAAATCTAGTAAAATGAAATAACATCATATCTACACATATGAAATAAATGAAATGGCTTTGCCAAGAACTTTTATAACCACATTCAGCTAATAGAAGAAACAAAACATACTACATCCATTCTAACAAAATTGGTAGATAGGAAGAAACAAAACACACTGTATTCATCCCTATCCTTCCTAATTAGCCACAATACACCCAACCATACGGAAGTTCTCACTCACAACATCAATCACGTAGTTAATTGATACATTATGAATCATAGTAGTGCACTCATCTACATCATATAATTTTTAAGTTCAGAATTTAAAGAAATTCTAATGCTCCATCTTTACATAATCATGGATTTAGACCAAAATCATGAGACATAATGAGATTAATAGAAAATTTAAATACATATTATCATATCAATTTTGGATTGATTGTGATGCCTAACTATGCACAGGAAAAATAGGTAAACTTGTTATTAGATTTACATTGGTTGAAACATGCATTCGACCCATGATTTAAACTCGAACTCAATAAAGATAATACAAATGTGTAATTCCATTTTCATCTAACCTCATTCCCATTCTAAGAAGGTAACATCAGATTCTTGGGAAAGGAAAATAAATTAAAATCTTATATTTTATCAAAGAAGCATGAAGAAGGTACTTTTCACCCGACTCATAACCATGCAAGGAAAACATTCTCAGCTTTACATGAATGTACTATTTGACACTTGAGGAGTCAATTCAATATGCATACATATATCATCATTTTGATTATCATTTAACATGTACTTCAGTTTACCTTAGTCTAATTCATTACTTCTATCATAATCTAAGCATTTATTATTTCTTTATGGAAAATTCATCAAAGTCTAAGCTATAGGGATTCATACACATGGGTATTTAATATTACATTGTCATCAAAAACACTCGTGACAATAGATAAGCTCCATGGCCTAATCTAAATAAAGTCAAAAGAGAAGTTAAAAATTGAATGTTTTCTTCATTACTTGGCCTCAAAACAAGGACAAGTTCCAATTAATACTTAAGTTTAATCATCTATTCAATTGACATGACTCAGAACAAGCTTAGATTTCTAGAACAACATAGATCCTCCGACTCAAAAGATTGGAGTGTTGCGTTTTTGTAGATTCCCAACGAATGAGAGATAGTTATGCCAATAAAGGTTCAATTTATAAGATGCTCCACCCAAAATTGGTATCAAGGAGCTTACGATACCTTAATTCATACACTCAATAAAAATAATAAGTGATTCATTACTCATCTAAAGTTGAGCATAATCCAATCTATAGTTATTTAGTATTGGTTCCTAATACAAGATTTTCAGCATTCCATGCCCATTTCTTGGAAGTTTTGGAAAATACGTTATCTACTTTCTCAATCTTGTTTGTTTTCTATTCAATAATTAGCAACTTCTTGTAGTGAAAAGTGTAAAGGACATTTCAATTTATTTTAATCTTTGTTGTGTATTTGTAATTTAATTACAAAGGGGTTAAATACAAGATTTTTTGCATATCAATGTTTAAAATGATCCATCTGAAATTCAAATCACTAAAACCCACTCCTAATTGCTATGTTGCTCTTTATTTTGTAATAGAAAGATCTATCCAATAACATTATATGCATGGCATTTACTAATTTTAGTATGCATCTATAGAGCAATTTTTATAAGATGACACTGTTACTTGTAAAGGACAATTATTCATATGAAATGTAAAACATTCGACTATTATCCATTTAACTATCGCTTCCATCAATCCCACTAAACAATTTTTCAGCATTCCCTACCCTTTTCTAGAAGGTTATGGTAACGTGTTATCTAGATTTTCTCAACTTGTTGTTTATTTCCAAACCTTTCTTCTTTTTTCAAACAAGAAGCAGTGACATAATTAACAGGATTAGCATAGGTGTGTGCAACTAATCCCAACCTCCTATAATTTGGGGTATTTAAGTACAATGATTTTGGTAATTTGATGCAGCCAAAGAAGCAAAAAAAGATGTTTTCTATCATTCTATTGAGTTAAAAATTATCTGTGTAGATTGTTTGCTATAATGAAATTAAAGAAGACAATAGGAGATGTATCCCAAAATAGTTTCCAATAAAATACAATAATGTTCAAACAATACAATAAACATTCTATATGCAAGTGTATGTAATGCAATTGTCAAAGCTCAAAAATAATGAAAATTAAAATGTAATAATGCATCTCAAAAAGGAACTTGGTAAATGTCTATGCGACCAATCTTTTTTGAGTTCCTTTCTATAGGACCTCTTCTTCCTTTGCCACTAATGCCCTCCAATTGTTAGAGCATGAATCCTCTACCTCCTCTGAGTAAAGCTTTTCTTGTAGATGAAGAACTAACTTAAGACAAAAATTGATCTATTGATACCAACTCTATAAAAATAAAAATGCATGAATGGTATTCTTTTGAACTTAGCAAATGATAGTAGACCCCTTTTTGTTCATAACCATTTTGATATTAATAAACAATAATGATATAACTGATCAGAAATAAATGCAATTGACCCAATATCCTCCTTTCTAGCCAATCAAATTGATGTAATAGTCGATCTTAAGTAACTATGTTATTAATGAAAGAAATAAAGTTATTAACTTAGTCAATTTTTCCAATGATATCTACATTGCAATAAATTTGTCCATTTTACTCGAGTTATGCAAATATGGGTTGTGACATCCTTCCCCCCTTAGAAAATGCATCGTCCTGATGCATTGATATATATAAGAATTGCAATCATTTTTAAAAGCAAATAAGAAATTCAAATTCATTACTCATAATAAGACATGCTACATTCATTTCTTTAAAGAATGGATTTTCAATTGATTGCATTCTAATATAATATACATTAAAATTTTACCTACACTACTAAGTTAAGGCAATGTAATTTATCAGCCACTGTATATCCCAATACATAAAATAAAGTGATTTACTATCTACCCTTTTATGTTTCTATTAGAAGAGCTTTAAGTAGAAACAAAACTCAAAGTCAACTTGAGATAAAGAAGAAATAAAGGTTAGTAAGCCAACAACAATAATAACTATGTGGAGTGTGCACGCTACCAAACAATCTAACCATCTCCTTCCAAGGAGCTAGCCTTCTATACCTCAACCACACTCTCACCTTCACCCTGCAACCAACTTAGATACACTCAAAACCACATTGATAGGTCGGTTCTCATAGAAACATGATTAGATATATCAGTCCATCATATATCATAAATCAAATAAAGTAACTAAAGGAATATCAAATCAAACATGTCCTTGTCTGAAGGATTCTCAAAATTAAGTCACATATTACCTTGAAATTGCATGATATCAAACACATACCTGTGCTTACTTGTCATACCTTGGCATCACATGGATTTGACCCTACTAGTAGATACTTCATATCCACTTCATGTCATACTCATACATGCAAACTCACAATACCTTTAGTTCATTTACAATGTCAATAGCTCAAAGATAAGTATTCACCTATAAATATCAAGAGTCAATGTTTCCTATAAACTCATTTTTAATCACACCTCGACCATAAGTAATAAAAATAATCAAACATACATACCATCTAGCATGTCATGCTCACTAAGTGGGTAAGCATCCACAACATTAAGTTAGTATCCATGAAACAAAATCAAGTAATATAATCACATTACATCTAAATATAATGGCATCTGCATATACCATCACTTAAATCATCATAAAATATAACAACATCTGCATATAACATCATCAATGTATTCATTAACATTTGATCATCATTATGCATCTAAATGTTTGCAAAAGTTGACATCAAAATGCACAATTTTAGCTCAAAATTAGTAGTATATATTACCAATATAGTAAGAAGATGAATGATAGAAAACCACTTAGTCAAATGTATCAAGAAACATTGACCCAGAGTTCTACATCCAATAGAAAATAAAACCAAATCCCAACCACACCAAATCAATTTTCTAAGTCAAATACATAATGACAAAGCCTATGTCAAATAACATATTAGCTAGTGGTCCAAAACAAACAACTCAAGATGACCAACTCATCGATCGATGTTCATTGATTGAGTTGACTAAGTCAATGGTGCCAACATCTTCCTATTAACTATGGGTCATGATATCAACTCCTCTTGTGAGTATAACTATGGAACAAAACCATATTTCCATACACATGCCATCTATGCCAAAAGTCAAGTCAAGTTAAAGCTTGACTGCACACAATCGACTCAACTAATAGTTAAAATATCTTCCAAATAATTATGTATCTTTATATTGATTTTTGACCTACATGTCAAAATTATAGATACCACAATGATTACATTTCATGTACCAAGAATCAACCAAACTGTCAACATAACATGTCATCTCAAGACTATGACATAAATGAATACACTCGAGAAGTTGACTTACATGTCAAACTTCATTCCATAGTATGTTTACATCAAGTAAAGTCTTAAAGTGTCATACCTTAATGAGCATCATAGAAAATGTTGACCTACATGTCAGACATGGAACAATAAGTACATCATACAAGTACAATATGTAATGTGATCTAATCAAATTTAGTAAATCATCTGAGTATGCCCACCAGTCACATGTAAATATTAATAGACCCACTTTCTCATTTGTGTGACCTTGGTCCTCAAGCCCATCTTGTCACCACAATATTCCAAGGAAATTTTAAGTCAAAATGTTATATTTTAACATTAATACTCAAAGTTTCAATAAATAAGTTTTCTTAACCAACATATAAGCATATGTTTTAATGTACGACCTACTCACCATGCGATCATCACATAAAATATAGTTGAGGTGTTTTCCTACCCAACCATGAAGCCTTACACTTCCTTGGGATCCTACCTAACACATAGAATACCCAACCCTACAATGTCCAAATAATATAAAAATAATTTCCTTGGGATTCTACCTAACACCTAGAATTCCCTACCTAGCAATGCCCAAATAATATAAACAACAAGAGGTATCTGGTGCAACCATGAAACATACTACTTCCCACATATGTCCAAGTAGCCCTAATCATGGATGTGGTAGGGAGATGAAACATGGGAAATCATATCAAATAAACATATGCACATAGCTTTGGCCAATGCATTTTTAGTACCAATGTTACATTGGCAGGTAGGGTGAAAAAAGAAAGCATCACTTCTACCCCTCCCTGTCTACCCACATTCGACACCCACACCAGAAGGTAAGCTTTCCAAAATAAAATAAAATAATGCAAAACTAAGAATGGCATGCTCTTCACAATCCACTCCCTTAAACATCCTATCAATGTTCCACACTAAACAAGATAGATGACATCACCTCAAAACATAAGACTAGCATCATAAAATAAACACACCTTAGCCACCTCAAGATCAAAGAAATCTTGAAATCAAGATTCATAGTTTTTAATTCAAATTTCAAAAGAGAGCAACAAAATAAAATTTAAAAAAAATGAACATGATTCACATAATATAGATCACCAAGAAAATAGGTGGCTAGGTTGTCACAAGGAAGATATAAAATTTCAAGCTAGCCCTTCATCACTTTAAAGTTCATAAAACTAAAAGTTCACATAATCAAATGAAAAACAATTCACACAAAATACAATGACTTAGCTTAGTCTCACAAAGAGTAGATTTCTCACAACACCTTGCATCCAAGGAGATCTAAGAACATGACCAAACTTCAAAAACATGCATCACATCTTGTTAATTAAATATTTTCTTTTGCAATTTCATGCATTGATCCTAAATGTAAAATGTAACATTCAATAATATATTTACTACAAAATCCCTTGTTCTCCCTTCATATCACACTAGGTTATTCCAATAATCTCATCAAGTTTATATCAAATTTCTTGCACCACCTATGAAAAATGTGCCACATAAACAATATAAGACATATTTCCATTGTTGTCACAAGTCAAGTATAGAACCTTATAGCAATTCCTAACCATCAATTTACTACCTCCATAAATAATATCAATTTACACCCTTCTTGCCTCACACATGCAAGAATCAAATACTTTATTTTTAAATATAAAAGGCATATTGTGCAAGCATAAAATTCATACAATCATACCCAAATGAGGTGCTCAACTTACCAATTATTTCAGGTTAGCTACATTTTGACCATCATTAAACAAATGCAAAGCCAACCCAATATCATGACATACTTAAGAAGCATCATATCCTTTCTTGTCAAAATTAATTAATCATAACTCTAAGAGAAAATAAACAATCCATGAGTATATACCTATACACATAGACTATGCTTAGTTGATTCGTAGTTGTGTATCCTAGGATCACATCTAAGCACATTGAACTCAAGGCACTAGTGTGGAATAAAGAGCTCTAATGCTCATGGTGGAAAATTAAACACCTACACCTATAAAATTTTGTGCACATTAGAATAGTAGCCCAAGGCCCTAGGGTTTAAACATTGCTCTAATACCATATGTAAGGACCATGTCCTACTCAGCAATTTCCAAATCATACAATTGCTAGAAATGCAAAAAAAAATATGAGCAAAACCCTAATTTGAAAAGTTGAAAACCATTCCATAAACCATAATCAAGATTAACAATAGTTAACCATAACATGAAACTACATTTCATTATCTAAGATGCTCACCTACACATCATTCATCTATAAAAATACATGATAAATAACCACATCAAGATCATTATGGATACACTATCCATTGTACATAATTACATCACAAAGATCATCATCGGATGATTATTTATATTACATCAATGGTAGAGTTCCTATACTACCTCAAACATGTGTCCATCAGTGTGATCTAGTCTCCAAAGCCATCGGTCATTGTCCATCCACTATTTGAGATGGGAGTGTGGCCCAGGTGCTTTTATCATGCCAACCACAGAGTGTTTATCTCCCTTGGGGTTCTTTCTAACATGAAGAATGCCCTGACCCTTGAATGGAAAACCTAGCAATTCAGAACAAGAGGACCAGATGGATCCGATGTGGTCGTGAAACATGCTACTCAAATGCAATAAAATGAAATAACATCATATCTACACATATGCAATAAAAAAAATGGCTTTACCAAGAAATTTTATAACTAGATTCAACTAATAGAATAAACAAAACATATTGCATCCATTCTAACAAAACTAGCAGATAGGAAGAAATAAAACACATTGTATCCATCCCTATCCTTCCTAAATAGCCAAAATACACCCAACCATAAGGAAGTTTGGTCTCACTCGCAACATCAAACATGTACTTAAGTGATACAGTATGAATCATAGTAGTGCACTCATCTACATAATATAATTTTTAAGTTCAAAATTTAAAGAAATTCTAATGCTCCATCTTTACATAATCTTGGATTTAGACTAGAATCATGAAACAAGATGAGATTAATAGCATATTTCAATACATATTATCATATCAATTTGGATTGGCCATGGTGCCTAACTATGCACAGGACAAATGGGTAAACTTGTTATTAGATTTACACTAGTTGAAACACACATTCAACCCATTATTTAAACTCAAACTCAATAAAGACATTACAAACATGTAATTCCATTTTCATATAACCTCATTCCCATTCTAAAAAGGTAAGATCAAATTCTTGGGAAAGGGAAAAATTTAAATCTTTTATTTTATAAAAGAAGCATGAAGAAGGTACTTTTCACCTGACTCATAACCATGCAAGGAAAACATTCTCAACTTTACATGAATGTAATATTTGACACTTGAGGAGTCAATTCAATATGCATACATATATCATCATTTTGATTATCATTTAACACGTACTTCAATTTACCTTAGTCTAATTCGTTACTTCTGTCATAATCTAAGAACTTATTATTTCTTTACAGAAAATTCATCAAAGTATAAGCTACTAGAATTCATACACAAGAGTATTTAATATTACACTATCATTAGAACACTAGCGACAATAGATAAGCTCCATGGCCTAATCTAAATAAAGTCAAAAGAATAGTTGAAAACTGGTCATTTCATTCATTACTTGGCCTCAAAAAAAGGATATGTTCCAATTAATACTTAAGTTCAATCATCTATTCAATTGATGTGAGTCAAAAAAAGCTTAGATTTCTAGAACAACATAGATCCTCTGACTCGAAAGATTGGAGTGTCATGTTTTTGAAGATTCCCAAGGAATGAGAGATAGTTATACCAATAAAGGTTCAATCTATAAGAGCTCCACCCAGAATTGGTACTAAGGAGCTTATGATACCTTAATTCATATACTTAATAAAAATATTTAGTAATTCATTACTCATCTGAAGTTGAGCATAATCCAATCTACAATTATTTAGCATTGGTTCCTAATACAAAGTTTTCAACATTCCATGCCCATTTTTTGGAAGTTTTGGAAAATATGCTATCTACTTTCTCAATTTTGTTTGTTTTCTATTCAATAATTGACAACTCCTTGTAGTGAAAAGTGTAAAGGACATTTCAAATCAGTTTAATCTTCATTGTGTATTTGTAATTTAATTATAGAAGTGTTAAACACAAGAATTTTTGCATATCATTGTTTAAAATGATCAATCTGAAATTCAAATCGCTAAAACCCACTCCTAATTCCTATGTTGCTCTTTATTTTGTAAAAGAAATATCTCTCCAATGACATTATATGCATGACATTTACTAATTTTAATATGCTTCTGTAGAGCAGTTTGTATAACATGACACTATTACTTGTAAAGGATAATGATTCATATGAAATGCAAAACATTTGACTATTATCCCACTAAACAAGTTTTCAACATTCCCTACCCTTTTCTAGAAGGTTATGGTAATATGTTATATAGATTTTCTCAATTTGTTGTTTATTTCTAAACCCTTCTTCTTTTTTCAAACAAGAAGCAGTGGCTTTATTGACAGGATTGGCATAGGTATGCACAACTAATCCCAACCTCCTATAGATTGGAGTATTTAAGTACAATGATTTTCATACTTTGATGTAGCCAAAGAAGAAGAAAAGATGTTTCCTATCATTCTATTGTGTTAAAAATTATTTGTCTAAGAATTTTCCTAAGGGCAATATTCACCTAGGAACTAAGAACTCAAACACAAGCACAACTGTAGACCGAGAGAGAGAGAGAGAGAGAGAGAGAGAGAGAGAGAGAGAGAGAGAGAGAGAGAGAGAGAGAGAGAGAGAGAGAGAGTATGATCAGAATAATGATATATTCAATATGCCATGTTAAGAGTACACTAGGAGTGCCTGTATATAAAGGCCTCTAAGATACATCTAGAATGCCTTGTAATCAACATCATGATAAGTCATACAATCAAGCACATGTCCACCAGATATGTGTTATCCTCCATTAAGCACGAAAGTATGTGTGATGATGCTTTTTGGCACTTTATAAGTAGTGCATGTACAATGGGCCACTTGTCAAAATGAACAAAGTGGACTTTCTGATTTTTCTTTACCAACTACCTTATGAGGCTTAAAACTTTCACTTAAGCACTATAGCTCAAATTTACAACAATTTTGAAAAAGAATCAAAGCTTTACAGTGCCAAAAAAGGCCTAATTCTGAAAGTGAGATTTTAGTCCACACAACCCTAGAATCTGACTTCAAATTTGGAAAGTAGCCAAAAAAAATGCACTTTCAAAAAAAATAGAACCTGAAAAACTGACCAGATGTGCCCGTACGGAGCGATTGAAGTTGCAAAAAGTAGGATTATGCAAGTATAGTCACCAAAAAATACATTTTTTGTAAAAACTGTGCACCAAAAGTAGAAAACAACACCACCACTAGAAAATGCAAGACATTCTACCCAATTTCAAAAAAAATTGCACCTAAATCAGAGTCAGGATGTCGAAGTTATGGGCTCACAAAGTCAGGCTGCCAAACTCAAAAGCAATCTAGAGAGAGGTCTAGAGCAAAAACTGTGAGTGTAAATTTGAAGGACAAATGGTTTTTGCTATAGTTGTAAAATGACTAGGTTTGACAACCAAATGGCCATCAAATTTAACCCAGTGAAAAGTTAACGTGAGCGAAAAAATGCCCCTTGCTGACATGTCTGCTAACTAGGATGTACAACTAGTATGGATACACCACGTGTTAGCCATACAAATGCATGGTCACTGTTGGCATGGACTTTGGGCTGATGTGTCAACTAATGTAGGTGGTGAGTCAGTTGCGTAGGATGGGGCAGATGTGCCTATTTGAAAAATATTGCATGGTCTCTATTCACCGTATGGATGACTATAGGGGTTCCACGTGTGATAGTGTGGCACTGTGCTATCAGAACATTCTGTGTGGGTTGGAAACAACTATGCGGAGGCCAAAACCTTTGAAAAATGTAGCAATCAGAATATACTGCCTAGATGTCACTGAAAAAATGCACTGCCAAATAAAGTCAAGTGCATTGCCAAAATCATTGTGCTCGTAGCTAATGACTAAAAATCATGTCAAAACTTCCAAATGCGTCATCGAGAATTAGTGGGATTTGTCCCACATGTTATATGGGATGGCCTACGACATTATTTAAAACATACAAGCCTCAAGGGCTTAGTAAATGCAAGCAGTCGGTGGAGGTGAAGGCTTGCCACTGGTAATGTAGTCAATCTTACTCACTAGATAAGGGGCACAGTTGCCTGATTTTGTATGGTTGTCCAAAAAATGTGTAACCCGTTGATTTAATGTAGGTTGTGATTGTGATATGCCCACCAAATATTTGATGGTATGGTTGTAGTGTATGAGGATGAATTATTAATGCCTACGATTACATAATAACCCTTATGTAGAGTCGGGAGCTCACAACCTAGTTCTACAAAAAAAAAATTCTCTACTACCAGCCCGTAGGGCTAAAAAAAATTCAAAAAATGTAGTTAAAAAAACAAAAATGCAGAGAAATAAAAAATACAAATTCGAAAATTAAATTGCATATCTGAAAATAATGGCCATACCTGAACAGAAAATCAAAGCCTTCAGGTTTCGATTTGCTAAAAAAAAATTCTTCACGGTCAACTTTGGGCCAAGTTAGCCAAGTTTATAGTCAATTTTCACCGAATCAACATTCTAAATGCAATGGTGAGATCAGATCTGGCTCTAGACACTCCCAATTTCTGCAGTACTCTAAATTCGAGCTGAAGTGTTGAAGCAACAAGTGGTCTCGATGGCTATGTGATGAGAAAGTCTCCAATCTCTGATACCACATAAGAATTTTCCTAAGGGCAATATTCACCCAGGAACTAAGAACTCAAACAAAAGCACAAATGTAGACCGAGAGAGAGAGAGAGAGAGAGAGTATGATCAGAATGACAATATATTCAATATGCCATGTTAAGAGTACACTAGGAGTGCCTGTATATAAAGGCCTCTAAGATACATCTAGATTTCCTTGTAATCAACATCATGATAAGTCATACAACCAAGCACATGTCCACCAGATATGGGTTATCCTCCATTAAGTACGAAAGTATGTATGATGACGAGAGGATAAGCCTACAAAGGTGTGACATGCAAATCAGTGTTGTAGACACCATGTGCTAAAATAGAGTTGCATACTCCTATGTTGTCAACATAACAACTCAAAAATGTGTGCAAACTCCTAAGTGTCTCACAAAATAAAATAATAAAATGATGCATTAACCTAAGTAAACTTAAGTAAGTGTAAATAGTGAATACTTATTTACACCAATAGTTTGCTATAATGAAATTAAAGAAGACAATGGGAGATGTATCCCAAAATAGTTTCCAATAAAATACAACAATGTTCAAACAATACAATAAACATTCTATATGAAGGTGTATATAATGCCACTATGAAAGCTCAAGAATAATGAAAATTAGAATGTAATAATGCATCCCAATAAGGAACTTGGTAAATGTCTATGCAACCAATCTTTTCTGAGGTCCTTTCTACAAGACCTCTTCTTCCTCTGCCACTAATGCCCTTCAATCATTAGAGCATGAATCCTTGGCCTCCTTTGAGTAATTTTTTTCTTGCAAATGAAGAAGTAACTTAAGACAAAAACTGATCTACTAATACAAACTCTAGAAAAATAAAAAAGCATGAATGGTATTCTTTTGAATTGAGTAGATGATAGCAATCCCCATTTCATTCATAATCATTTTGATATTAATAAACAATAATGATATAACTCATCATAAATAAATGTAACTAACCCAATATCCTCCTTTCTAGCTGATCAAATTGATGTAATAGTCGATCTTAAGTAACTATGTTATTAATGAAAGAAATAAAGTTATTAACTTAGTCAATTTTTCCAATGATATCTATGTGGCAGCAAGTTTGTCCATTTTACTCAAGGTATGCAAATATGGGTTGTGACAAGAGGTGGCTTAGGGATACCAAACAAAATACAACCATATTTTCAAAAAAAATTGGCTTCCAATGGTCTCTGGGAAGTTGTGACTAAACATGGTTATTTCACTTGGATGAATAGGAGTTTGGGTTTCTCAAATATTGTAGAGAAACTTGACTAGCTCTTCCTAGCAAGGAATTGGGATGTTCTACCCTTTGTATATAAAGCAGAGATACTAGGATCATTAGGATCAGACCATTTTCCAGTGTTCTTGGTCATTCAAAAGGACATAGTTCCCCTATGTGTCCATTCAAGATGGAAAAATGGTTGCTTTGGGAACATGGATTCTTTGAGATGGTCTCACAATGGTGGCAATCTACACCTAAGGAACGTGGTAATCTTTCTTTCTAGTTTTCCAAAAAGTTGATTTTCATTAAGAGGAATCTCAAATCATGGAATAGACTTCACTTTGGTGACATTTTTTAAGAAATGAATATATTGGAAATTGATTAGAGGCCCTAAAAAACAAAGTCCTTACCAAGGGCATGGATGAAGTTGATTACCTCACAAAGAAGTATTTATTGGGTAGATTCTATATAGGGATTAAATTTACTAGAAGAAGATATCAAGGAAGAACTAGTTAAGTGAAGAAGACAAAATTACAAAATGCTTTCACAACTCACTCAAAGTCAAAGAAGTGTCAATAAGGATCTTTCAATTTGGCTTAGGGATGTCTCACTTCCAGAGGATGAGAATCTTATCAACTAGGAAGTAGTTAATTTATTCTTAGATGTTTGGTTCTAGGTGTTAATGTTTGGTATCTTCAATTAGATAAACTCATGAAACTAAACTGAAGTTACATATATATTACATATTAATAATGTGATATTTATAATTATATAAATATATGTGTGTAGAGTTAAATATCAAACTATTATTAATTAAATATCAATGAATAGACATGTCCCGTGAAGGGACATGTCTATTGATATTTCATCCAAATAAGAGAGATGGCTTCCATTTGGAAAGTATAGACCTTAATAGGTAGTGCAAATACATTTGTAGCGATGCTCTGAAAAATAAACATGGTATCAAAGCTATGTTGCGAATGTAGTATATGTTGTTGAAACACTAGCAAGAGTTTCCATCAAACAAGACAATTGTTAGAAAGTGGAGATTCTAAAGAGGTTGTTATCAAGATATCTCAAATAACTATTGATAACAATAATGAATTCCCATGGAAAACTATTGATCAGAGCCAAAGCATGCATATGGCATTACCAACTGAGAACCATGTTTCATACAATGAAATGGTGGTGCAAATTCGGGCATCACCAATATTTTCTTTCACCTTCTCTATTTGTGCATGAGAGTTGGACTCAGATTTTTCCATAATCGCAAGTCTCAATATGATGGGGAAAAGATAAATCTTGTTTTATTTCTAATGTGAATCTTAGTGCAATACATCTTCAAATGATGGGAGATGCTTGAAATGGTTGATTACATACAAATATTAAATCATAGCCAAAGTGATTATTGGAATTATAGTTGAATGCCATTTTTTGACCATTTTTTGGGATGGCACCATAAATGGATGTGATGGGAAGACAAGGTAAGTGAACAATGTGAAAAACATGTCCAAAATCAGCAACATGATTGCATTGTGGACAAGAAATTCATGTCAAAAGAAAAGGCAAAAATGTTAAAAGGAGTGATTGCCCCATTAGCATATATTACGTGCGTCCTTTAATAACCAAGGTGGAGACAATAACAGTGATAACCTCTAAAGGTGGCCAGTGAACATAAACCAAACCATGAGAAGATATAGGAGTATGGTAGGGACATTTTGAATTATGGAAGTGACTATGAATATACAGGGAACTGGTAATAGAAGAATTTACAAATAAGAATAAATCAAATACAGTGGATTTATGGGCATAAGCCTTGAGACTAAGTTGTATGTACAACACACACCATAATATAGGTTGCATGGTTAGGAATTCTAAGGCACAAGACATAGGATTTAAAGGTTAAAAGATAACTATGAGAGTTCCCACATGGAAAAGGGAGATTAATATTAAATTCAGAGGGAATCTAGCACTTCTTCAAAGGAAAATTTGGATAAAGAGTTTAGATGATTGATATTCAAGGGGAGTTAGAAATTCCTTGTGTGTGACTATATGATTTAATGGGTTTATCCCCAGTATAGATCATGACGAAGAGACTAATTTTAAATGAATAACACTTATAATTGCAGGAGTTATTGAAAGGTGATGATCTTATAATATCTTTTTTTTTTATAATGATGGATATCTTATGATGTCTACTCATATCATGATAGATTATATTTTGCATGGTGGATGTTTATATGGTATGCATTATAAGAATGTGTGTGCACATACCTTATAAATATTTTGAGTACATGGTGAATGGTATGCAAATTGATGTTCAGGAGGCCATTACATAGAGTACTTGGTGAATGCTAAATGGGTTGACATTGAAGATTTCATTACTTACAGTTTTTGGTGAATATCGTGCAACTCACATTCAAGAGGCCATTTCTCAAAGAGTACTTGGTGAATATCAAATGAGTAGACATTCAAGAGGTCACTAATCCCAATATCTTTACTCGAAGTATTTGGTGAATATCATATTTTGATATTTAGGAGGCCAATACTCATGATATCAAAATATTGAATATCTTCTTATCAAAGATATTATTATATTACATTGAGGTAATATATGGTCATGTTTTTATTCCTCCCTAGTGTTAATGTTTGGTAGCTTCAATTAGATAAACTCATGAGACTAAACTAAAGTCACATATATATTATGTATTAAATATGTGATTTTTATATATATTAAAATATATGTGTATTGTTACATATCAAACTATTATATTAATTAAATATTAATGAAAAGACATGCATTATGAAGGGACGTGTCTATCTATTTTTAATCCAATATAAGAGAGATGGTTGTCATTTGGAAAGTACAGACCTTAACAAGCAATGCAAAAACATTTTTGGTGATCCTTTGAAAAATCAACACTGGGATGAAATGCGAGAAGTTAGGGAGTAGAAATATTTTTTGGAGTAATTACTAACCTGTGAAGTAGAGAAGCTAATTGGATACTTACTAAACTAGATTATTTAAGAAAGTTAAAGGTTGTTGTCATCTAAATTTGGGGAAGATAAGGCTCCATGGCCAAACAAGTTTAAAGCTTTCTTCTATCAACATTTTTGGGAAGCTCTAAAAGATTATTTGTTGGATGTGGTGGAGAAGTCACATTTGAAAGGTTTTATCTTAAAATATTTCAACAATACCTAGGTGGCTTTGGTCCCCAAATGAGAGAAACCACTATAATTTGATGGTTTCAGGCCACTCTCTCTCTACAACACAATCTATAGAATTATTATGAAAGTGATAATGAATAGACTAAAGAAGGCTTTAGACAAACTCATCTCCATTGAGCAGAGTGGATTCACCCCCAATCACAATATAATTGATGGGATCATTGTGGCTCATGGAGATATTCATTCAGCCAGGGTTGGTAGGCAGAGAAGAATGATGTTGAAATTGGATATTCAAAAAGCTTATGAGAAGGTAGATAGGGGATTTCTTCTTAAAGTCCTTGAAAAGTTTGGTTTTGCAGATCTTTAGATTAGATGGATTGGAAGCATGATTTCTTCCTATAGGGCATCAAATTTAATTATGGTAATCTACAAGGCAATTTTTAAACATGTAAAGGTCTCCCCTAGGGAGATCCCATTTATCATTTCCTTTTCATTCTCCTTGTTGAAGTTCTTGCCACAATTTTATCTAAAAAGTGGGAGAAAGGTCTTTGGAAGGGGATAGAAATTTCAATGGGTGTGGTCCTACTTTGCACTCTCAGTTTGTAGATGATACATGTTTTTTCGAGGTGGCTTCTATGAGTGTGGCGAGGGTCATGAAGTAGTTTTGTGCTCCTATGTTTAAACTAGAAAAAGTCAAATATATTATTTTTCAACATAGAAAGAAAAAGTCAAATATATTATTTTTCAACATAGAAGTTGGGTCATAGAGGGAAATCATTGGATTATTTGGGGTTCACATTAGCAATCCGTCTACCAAATTTCTAGCCTCTTTTCTCTTTACTGGGGAGAACAAGTTGACATGCTACAAATACCTTCTTGACGAATATGAGGTCAAGATGACAGGTTGGAAAACCATATGTCTCACACTATCAAGTAGAATTCTTATGTCAAAAATGGTGATCTTGAAATTACCGTTGTATTGCATACCTTGCTTCAAAATACTTGAGAAAGTGTTCAAGAACATCCAACAAAAGATGTGCAAATTCATATGGAATGGATTGTAGGATGAAGAAAAAGTTCCTTTGATGGCCTAGGCCAAAGTGTGCAAATTGAAAGGTGGTAGTTGTGCCAGTATTCGTGATTGGAAACTAATCAATGAGGCTATGGGGAAAAATGGTCTAGCAAATGTGTCAATCACTTGAGCAACGGTGAGTTAGAATTTTGTAAGCCAAGTACCTGGATGAGAATCTTAGAGAACACATCTTGACCATTGAGAACCTTACCAAGGGATTGACAATATGGAATTATCTAATAATGTGTTGTAGTATAGTTACAAGTCGATTGACATGGAAAGCAGGGGATGGTCATAAGTCCATTTTTTTGCATGATTCATGGGATGAGTTGTCAATCTTGGCTTGAGAAGGGATCCCTCAGAACATTATCCTAGCAATGAATCACTAGTGGGGCAAAAAAGTTTGTGATTTTATCCACAAAAACTCATATGAAGATGGTCAATCCCTCCAATGGAAGTATCCATCCACTCTAGATCTCTCAATTTAGGAGAGAACAACCTTAGATACTATCTTGAAGAGCATATCAGTTATCGATTCTAGGGAGTAGGATGAGATCAAATGGTGTGGTGATAAAAGAGAGGAGTACTTAGTGAAAATTTTCTACAAGCTATTGGAGAGTGAGTTTAGATTGGTAGAGTGAGAGAAGCACTAATGTTGGCACTATTAGAAATAGGGAATATTGGAGGGTGAATCAATGTTTCATAAAGTTTTTCCCAACTATAGAGACTATTAACAATCTTTAAACTTGCATAGATAATCAAATTGAAAAGTAATCATAAGCATGACACAATGAAACTCATAATACCATTATTTTTTAACTAGGGGAACCATGACCAAGAGAAAACCCCAGCAAGGATAGTACCCACAAAATTATCCACTAATCAAAAGTCTCTTGTGAAATATATTGACACTGTTAGGAGTCTATTGCATCCATATAGTGCATATGTCCTTGTTAGAGGACTAGGCCTTATTAGAAGTCTCAATCCTATTAGGAGTTGTGATTACAATACAACATATAAGTTGAGCCCACTGCCAAAACATGCATGTAAAACTATACAAACTATCTATAGAGATAGATACAAAAACCTTGTTGTGATGTGGAGCCTTATCAGACTTAGAGGTTTATTCAGTGCAGTTTCCCCCCAAAATATTTCTACAGGGGTTTGGGGTTGCATGGAGCATTAGGTTGCATGTTGGGCTTCCCTTAAACATGTGGGTGAAGGTTGTCAATACTATTGTATATTTGATTAATAAAGGTCCCTCTACTACTTTGGGTTGTGGTATTCCAAAGGAAGCATGGACTAGTAAGAATGTGAATTATTCTTTTCTCAAAACTTTCGGTTGTGAAGCATTTTCACATATAGATTCTAAAAATAGAACCAAGCTAGAAGCTATGTCAAAGAAATGTGTGTTTTTTGGATATGACATTGATGAATTTGGTTATAGGCTTTGGGATTTTGAAAATCATAAAATTGTAAGAAGTAGGGAGGTCATATTCAATGAGAAAGTGTTGTACGAAGATCTGTTGCAACAACATGAAAAGAAAGAAAATGATTATGTAGTCTTCGATGATACTCAAAAGGAAGATGTTCCAACAGTCCCTCATACACTGCAACAACCATAACAACAAATACCATACACCCCAATGGATTTTAGATGGTCAACAAGGCTAAGTAGACCTCCAGAAAGATTTTCTCCCTCTTTGTAATCTATTTACTAACTAATATTGGTGAACCTAAATGTTATGATGAAGCTATGCAGGTGGATACTAAGATTCAATGGGAGTCTGTGATGACAAAAGAAATGGACTCCTTGCTAAAAAATTAGGCTTAGGATTTATGCAAGTTGTTTGCAGGTAAAAGGGCTTTATAGAATAAATGGGTTTATAGGTTGAAAGAAGAGGATGGACGTAAGAAAAGATTTAAAGCCAGGTTAGTTGCAAAAGGATTTGCACAAAAAAGGGTATTGATTTTGATGTGCTATTTTCTGTTGTTATAAAATGACTTCTATTTGTATTGTTTTCAGTATTGTGGCTACTAAAGATTTGCATTTGGAGCATCTTGATGTTAAAACAACTTTTTTTCATGGTGATTTGGATGAAGAGAAATATATGGCACAACCATAGGGATTTGAGGTCAAAGGTAAGGAAATCTTAGTGTGCAAATTGAAGAAAAGTTTATATGGCTTGAAGCAAGCACCTCAACAATGGTATCTTAAATTTGAAAATTTTATGCATGAGCATGGTTACACTTAGTTTTATTCTGACCATTGTGTTTATTTTAAGAGATTAGATGATGATAACTACATTGTTTTATGTTTACATGTTGATGATATGCTTGTAGTTGGGTCTAACATGGATCACATTAAGGGGTTGAAATGATAGTTAGCACATTCATTTTCTATGAAGGATTTGGGGGTAGAAAAACAAATCCTTGGTATGAAGATTTGTACAAGATGGGAAAAATAGAAAATTTACTTCATCTTAGGTTGGTTATATTGTGAAGGTGTTGCAACATTTCTCTATGGAGAATGTTGAAGTTTTCAGCGCACCTTTACCTGGTCATTTAAAACTGACTAAGGAGATGTGTCCCAAGACACAAGAAGAGGAGGACAAAATGTCCAAGGTACCCTATGCTTCAGCTATAGGAAGTTTGATGTATGCCATGGTATTTACTAGGCCATATATTGCATATAAAGTGGGATTTGTTAGTAGGTATATAAGTGGTGAATTCATCTCAAATGAACTCAACATATTTTGTAATGACAAAGGAATCAAGAGACAAATGAGTGAACCAAGGCTCGACCACAGAATGATATAGCTAAGAGAAGAAATGGATCAATTATGGGTTGTGCAAGAACATTGATGATGGAGAAGGATGTTTCACAGAAATATTGGAGAAAAGTTGTAAGTATTGGAATCTACACTCTAAACCGAGTGCAAGTGAAGAAAGGTACAAATAAAATACCTTTTGAACTCTAGTATGGATATGCACAAAATGTGAATTATTTTTATTATTTTGGAAGAAAGTGTTAAATATTGAAAGATACAAGAAAATGTAAACTTGATGCAAAGAGTGATGAAGGCATATTCATAGGTTATTCCACTAAGAGTAATGCTTATAAGTGTTTGAATTCTAATACTAACGAGATTGTGTAAAGTGAAAATGTTAGAGTTGATGAATTTGTAGAGACAAATGAAGAAGAATGCAAGAAATTATGTGAAGACTATAGAAAATTTGGTTATATCTATAAAGGTGAGCCTAGCACCTTACTTGAACCAAAAAAGGTGGTTGTCAAGCAACAACAACCATGCACTATTGAGGTTCTATAAAAAAAAATTGTTGAGCCTTAGTAGACTATCGAGCATCAGGCTATAGGAGCTGAGTTGCAACTAGAGACAATTGAAGAAGTTGAATGTGTTGGATTGAGTGAACAATAGAAAGAAGAACCAAGAGCTAAACTTGTATTAGCAAAGTATGTGAGAAGACATCATGCACCAAATCCAATTATTGGAGATAAAGATTCAGGAGTCATGACAAGAAGAAGACTAAAGAATGATACATGTTTATTGTGTGAGTTTGAGCCTAAATCTATCAAAGATGCTTTGGAGAGTGAAGATTGGATCAACATAATGAATAAAGAAATTGAGAAAATTGAGAAGAACAAGACATGGACATTGATACCAATACCAAAGGATAAGGATGTTAATGGAACTAAGTGGATTTTCAAAAACAAGTTGAATGAGAAAGGTGAAGTCAAAAGTAACAAGGCAAGACTAGTTTGTAAGGGATATGCATGAGGGAGGAGTTGACTATGGTGAAACTTTCATCCCAGTTACAAGGTTGGAAGGAGTGAGAACTTTTCTTGCATATGTTGCTTACAAATGATTCAAAGTGTACCAAATGGATGTAAAATTTGCATCCCTCAATGGAATTTTGGAGGAAAAAGTCTACATTGAACAATCTAAAGGATTTGTTGACCAAAAACAAAGGGGATATTATATGTAAGTTACACAAAGATTTATATGGTTTAAAGAAAGCCCCTCGAGCATGGTATGAAAGGTTACATAATTATTTAATAAAAATTGGTTTTACAAGAAATAATGACAATAGCAATCTGTGTCTAAAAAGAGAATCTAAAAATAAGATATTACTAGCTGGAATTTTTGTTGATGATCTCATATTTGGAAGAATAGACTCATTGAGAAAATCATTTGCTAATAAAATGAAAAAGGAGTTTGAAATGTGTATGCTTGGAGAGATTAAATTTTTTGTTGGATTGCAAGTGTATCAGATGAATAAAGGTATTTTCATTACTCAATTTGAATACATCAAATAAATTTTGAAGACTTTTGGAATAGAAGACTCAAGCCTAATTGGAACACCTATGGTGGTTGGAAACAAATTGTCAAAAAAATGATGATTTTGTTAAGGTGAATCAAACATTATACAAGTTAATGATTGGAAAACTACAATATGTTGTACATAGCATACCTGGCATTGCATCAATTGTTGGAATTGTTGCTAGATTCTTTGCTAATCCTAGAGAAAACCATATGATGAAAGTAAAAAGGATATTGAGATACCTGAAAGGAGCATAAGACTATGGTTTATGGTACAAGAAAAGTGACAAATTTAAACTAAAGGTTTACACAGATGTTGATTGAGAAGAAAATGTTGATGACAAAAAAGGTGCAATTAGAGGAGCTTTCTTTTTGGGAATAATATTGATTTCTTGGACAAGCAAGAAACAAAATTGTATTTCACAATCTACAACAGAGGCTGAGTATGTTGCTGCAATAGTGAATTGTTCAAATTTTGTATGGATCAAGTGATTGTTGAAAGGAATGAAAGAAGATATCACTGAACTTGTTGTGATATATTGTGATAACACAAGTGTTATTAACATATCTATGAATCTTGTGATGCATACATATACTAAGCATATTGAGATCAAGTAGCATTACTTGAGAGAGCTAATACAAGACAAAGAAGTGATATTGGAATATGTGAATACAAAAGAACAGTTAGTTGACATATTCACTAAGGCACTACCTAAGGATGCTTTTGAGTATCTATGAGGTAAGTTAGGGGTCATTTCCCTATCTAAAGAAAACTAAGTAGAGATGTTGCATTGCATCAATTTTTATTAGCATAATATCTTATATATTGATGCCAAGGGGGTCACGCTTTAGGATCTTTCTAAAGGTGTGACAAGTAAGACACTAGACTATGAGAAGATCAAGTTGCAAAGAGCTAATGTTGAAGTGACATCTCTATATTGGTCAAAGAAATGACATGAAGATGTTTGTGAATGGTTAGTGGCTTTGGCGTTGTTGTCAAAGAGGGAGAGTATGATTGAGTTACCATACAAGGATAGATACAAAGAGGGAGATGTATGGAAGTTACCATTCATATTAGATAAAGAGGAGAGAATGATCAAGTTACTAAGGAGAGAATGATCAAGTTACTAAGGAGAGAGTGATTATGTTGTCAAGAGGGATTTGTTGTTGAACTTGTGAGGTGTTGTATTGAATGGATAGAGGGAGCATCCTAAGATTGCATGGATGAGAATTAGAATGAAATTAAGAAAGAGATAACACAAACACAAAGGGAGCTAACAATACAAGTATTGAAGGTTTTGGATTGCATGGTAACTAGTGAGGTATGTGTGATGCTACCATCAATGCCAAAGAGGGAGATTGTTGGAAACTATAATTGGAGTTATTGTTATGTTGTCATTGATGTAAAACCTATTGGTAAGACATAATGTCAACCTACTAGAGAGACATTTACTAACAGTGTAGAGTGTCATATCATTTGATTGATGAAGAGGACTTGAAAAGAAGAGATAGCAAGGTGAGCTAGTGAATGTTGTTGAGTGATGAGAAGTTAAGTATCATGGAAATACAATGGGCACTTGATAAGTTAGTCCTTGACAAGATAATGTGTTGTTCAATCATTACATGAAGTGAAGAAGACAATTGGAGGAAGCTTAGAGTTGAAACAAGTAAAAAGGATAAGCTTGACCAAGTATCAGTATTGGTCGGTCAATGAAGAAGTTAAAGAAGATGATTAAGGATTTTATGTAGAAGTCAAACAAAATAGTTCAAGCTGAGTGATAGTTATTGCCGAGAAAATGTATGAAGAAGTGTTAGTGGTGACTAAGCATAGTAATGGTTGAGCAAGCTTATTAATGTTGAGTGAAATAGTATAGTGTATGTTGAGATACACAATGATGACCGAGTAGAAGAACATAGTGATTTTCGAGTGACAACAAAAGTTATAGTTTGAGAAAGATTTGAATTCGAGGCTAACACAGTTTGAATTTTGAATTAATCAAAGCATGTGGAAGATAAGGAGTGATGAGTTGGCATATTTAATGCATAAGGAGAGTTTGTTAAGAGATCAAAGGCAAGAATTTGATCATAAGTTTCTAGAAGAAGAAGGAGAACAAAAGATGGAAGGATTTGATGAATTTGACCTAACCCTAAGATCAACGGTGATGTTTAAGCAATAAAAGATAGAAATTAACTATTTATGGAGGCATAAGAGATGCTTTCTAAGGTTGGTCCATGGTTAATTGGCGATCTTAAGGACAAGTTGTGAGGAGCAAGAATAGCAGAGGTGAAGTGTGAAGAGTTTGGTGAAGAGTGATTTCTTGAGGAGGTGCCAAGTAGATCAATAATGGAGATATGAAAGGAGGCCAATCAATGAACCAACAAATGAGAAAATATAGATCTGAATTTGCAAAGTGAGTTGTATTCTACAAATCAAACCTATTGTTACATTCTAACCATTATGTCAGTTAAAATCCTTTAATCAAGGTTGACCGAACAACCATTTTGTAAATCCTTTAATCAAGGTGACATTCTAATGGAATGATCCAAAGTCCTCTAACAAGGCCACTCCTAATAGGGTGATTAAATCCTTTAATAGGGTTAACTCTAAACTGAGCTCACTTCAGAAGAGTGAACAATTGGTAGCATGTTACTTGGTGATTTTTCCCAAATTGGGTTTCCACGTTAAATCCCACTGTCAAAGTGTTATTTTCATGCGTGGATGTTATTTTTGGTATGCTATATTTTATAGTAGTTTATTTAGTGGTAGTTGATATATATGGGAAACAGTGAGTTAAGTAATTACACGAAAAGTTGGTTTGTTGATGATATGTTATATAGACTAACTGGATATTTGAGATTGATTAATCTGTTTGAAGTTAGAAAAAGTTGAATTGGTACATCTGGAACTGAGGATAACTAATTCACCCCCCTCCCAATTATTCTAAATCATTATAACACATATTGCTCTTTTATTTGGCATATCCTTCCATCCATGACTTTGTGGGAAATCTAGAAAGAGCACAAATGAGGGATTTTTTAAGACAAAGGAGAATCCTTTGTTAAATTCAGCCTAAAATTGGAAAAAGATGTGTTAGAACTTATCTCAATTGCAACCTCTCAAGTGATCACTCAGAAAATTCCTTTCAATCAATTTGATTCTTGGGTACAGAAGCAATGGCCTATTTTGAAATTCAAGCATGTTAGTAGGCCTCAAAGGGTTAATTCTCTACCAAAAGATGGGCAAAAGTCACACTAGCAACCTCCTACCAAAGGGTGGACTAAGGTAGATTTTGATGAAGCTTCTAGAGGCAATCCAAGGCAATCAAGGGTTAGTTTTCTTGCTAGGGATGAGTTTGGAAGCATTTTGGAAATCGCTGCTAGGAGTCTCCCAGGGGAACAAATAATGAGACTGAATGTCTGACAGTCATGAATGTGGTCCTTCTTGCCAAAAAATTGGGTGTACGTAAACTCCACTTAGAAGGAAATTCTCCTCTTGTCGTAAATGGAATTGTAAAAGATCAAATGGGTACTAGGTATCTCGATAAGCACAATTGGTGGATTAGTGCCTATTTGCGAAATTTTAAGGACTTCAAAATATCACATATTTTTTGGGAAGCAAATTCATTAGTAGAAAAACTTTGTAATCTTGGAGCTGATGGATTTTTCAAGACAAATTTGAACTTTTCAAAGATCTAAGGTACAAGCAGTACCTAGATTTTTCTTTCATGTTAGACTCTCCTTTAATGATTAAGTCCATCATCCAAAGGGTGGGTGTGAGGTGGGATTTTTAGAACTTGGAGGTGCAATAAGTACAGCTTGAATTCCAAAAGAGCACTATGTGGGATATGATAGTGTAAGGTGACATGTGGCAATATGTGCATGATATTTTCAAGATTTGTAGCATGATTTCTTAAAGTGGTATGATGTGAAGGTTAGTCTACACACTTTGGAGTGGACTTTGAGAATAAGATGATCTTTAAGAGGTGAAAACATGGTATGTCGAGCATTACTACCTTCCCTATCTATACTATTTTTTGGTTCTTAGAAGTGTTTGTGTGGTGCAATGGAGGCCAATTTCTCCTCCAACCCATGAGTCAAATTTCATCCTTCACTAGACCAATTTCCATTGTTTGTATGCACAACATTTTCAAAATCGATGATATCAATTTCTGGGCAACAATTGTGCAGATCTTTAGGGAAGAATTTCTTAACACTAAGCTTCAACCGAGGTCTAACCTGAATATATCTTCCCTCTTTTTGGACCTAGCTTTAATGGCGAGATCCTCATAAGAGAAGGTGTTGTGTGGCTTGTTGTTATGGGTCAGAGTAACTTTTTACATGTAGTGGAACTTTTAGAATTAATGAAAAATTTCTTTGTTACCGATCCAAAAAAAATGATACATGGAAAACCAATATTTTTAAATAAATTATCAATTTTTAATTTAATATAATTTATTCTATTTTAAAACTCATATATTATAGGTAATATATTAAACGTTATGATATTTTTATATTTTTTATAAGTGATTTTTATTTTACAAATTTTAATTCTAATAAGTTAAATTTTATTTTAAAATTAGATTTAATAAAAATTAAGTTAAACATTAACCAACATATATATCTTATATTTTATCTATATAAATTATATTTATATCACTTTTCTATTTAATATGATATATAATTTATATATAGTATTGTAAGAGATATTGTATTTGAGATATAAATTTTGCACTTAGAAACTATAAAAATTAAAGATTATAAGCACTTTGTGTTTATACTAACTTATGAGTTCATCCTCAAAAAAATTGGCTCAAAGAGCTGAGTGTTTCCTAGAAATCTGCCTAATAAGACTTCAAACATATCAACCAATCAACATCAACAAAAATTTCAACATGTGTGCAATACAAAAATCATTACAAATCTTCCAAAAGAAAAATTCTTAATTGTTATTTGTTGAAATTTAAAAAATTAATAATGAGTTAACAAAAGTGATTATAATAGTATATAGTCTACAACAAACACTAATAATACATAGTATTGTACATATTTTTCATTGACCTATAAGAGTGTTTTAAAACAACAAAATTTTGGATATAGCATGTCATGATAGGAAAGTGATGAGAATATTTGAAAGCCTATGGGATGGAAACAATTGAGTCATTAGAGGTGGCTTGGTGAAGATTGACTAGACCAAAACTCCAGTCATTTCAACATTTTGAGTATGGATGCATGTATCCCCACTTCCCTTCCCACTAAATTGTGTGCTACCAAATCATGGTCGAGTGAACTAAGTAACACTCAAAAGTTTCCATGTGGTCTTGATGCAGCCAAAATTCTACAAACAATTAGCAAAAACATGAGAGAAGAACAAATTAATACTAAAACATTTTGGAATCCACAATTCTTCTTTATTATTATTCCAACTTCTCTCCTCCTACAATGCAAGAAATTATAAATTTAAATATAAATCTGAAATTACGATTTTTGACAATTTTTTCATAAGAATTTTTTTGCCATTTTTGATCATTTTTAAAAATAGCTCGAAAAAGATTTTTTTCATGAAGCTTCCTTAAATTGAGATAAGATGAACTACCAACATTCTAAATTGGAAGTAATATTTTGAGGTTATTAATAAAAGACAACTTTATAAAAACTAAGAAACATTAAAATCTTTTAAAAACTACTAAAAGCTCATGCATCACAAAATCCACTAAAAGCTCTTGCAGCATTCTTCTTTGGTTGAAAGAACACAACTCTTGCAAGTTGTTTCAGAATATGTACTTCTCTGGATCTTATCCTTCCATTATACCAAATACTAATTTTATTGACTGAGAAAAAAGAAATTCAAGGCTTCCTGATTTCAAGTTTACTCCTTCCAGGTCTTCCAACTTTTTAGCATTTTTTCCTTCATCTTTGCAAGTGTCATTAGATCCCTCTTCTTCTTGTTTCTCTTAACCCATATTCTATTCAACATCCTCTCAACCTTTAGAATCCAAAATTATGTTTCTTTTGCATATACTTCTATACCATCACCACTTATGTCTTCAACATATAATATATCAACATATTCACCATTACCATAAATATTCCCACAATATCCTTGCAAGATCACATATACATCATTAACAAATAAATATGAAAAATATTCATTAGAAACCTTAATGTCACATGCATTTCCACTTGCTTAGTCAAAACATCATATTCAGGTAATTGAAAATGACAACAGGACTCTTCAGGAACTATGTTCAGCTTATCTTCTTCAATTATTGACGTCAAAACAGTCATAGGTATACTTGCTACTACATTTTTTTGCTCTTCCTCTATTTTTTCTTCTTCTGAATAGGCCATGTGATCTTCTTCTTAATTGGTAGGTACCATTTTTGCATTTCTAGCTCTAGTAGCTTTCCCAATAGTTCCAAACTTTGTTACATATTTCTCTTAATATTTCTTTCAACTCTAATCACCTCATCTCTTCCTCCTTCTTCTTCCTCTCTTTCTCTTTTCTCCTTTCTTCTTCTGGAAATACTTCTTCAATAAATCTATCTCTTCAAACAAATCCATTAACCTTGCTTTTGCTTTGACTTTACCTCAACTCGGTCTTTTCTCTTCTCTACCTTGACTTTTGGAAACTGGTTCCTCTTCTCAACCTGCATAAACATAAACTCATAACCACAAAACTACAAAAATCTCCTTTTCAGAAACCTTATGAACTCTGATACCAAATGATGTAGTCAAAATTATACAGACAATTAACAAAAACATAAGAGAAGAACAAATACTAAAATATTTTGAAATCCACAATTCTTCCTTACTATTATTCCAACTTCTCTCCTCCTACAATGTGAGAAATTACAAATTTAAATATAAATCCAAAATTACCATTTTCGACAATTTTTTCATAAAAGTTTTGTTGCCATTTTTGGTATTTTTTAAGAAACAACTCAAAAAAAGATGATTTTTTTCATGAAGCTTCCTAAAACTAAGATATGATGAACTACCGACTAACATTCGAGATTGGAAGTACTATTTAAGGATATTAATAAAAATCAACTTTATAAAAAAATTACGAAACATTAAAATCTTTTTTAAAACTACTAAAAGTTCCTACATAAAAAAGCCACTAAAAGCTCTAGGTGAATGGACTAGCTAAAATTTTATAATTTTTAGACTTCAGTGGACTCTTTTAGCATTTGAAGATAAATTTAGTTCATTTAGTTAAACTAATACTATATTTTTTTAACTTATAATTTGTATTAATGTTATTAGTTTTTGTTTCATATTTCTTATGTATATTATCAACTTTGTGCATTATAAAAACAAAATTTACTCCATAGAAAATCAAATCTCCTATTGGCTCATCAGTACATGTACAAAAGCATGCAACTACAAGTTTAAATTATTTTTTAATTTACTAAGCTGATAGGCTATGTGTAGGAGCTTTGCTCTCGGAAATATCCTTTTGTTCCCTAATAATCATTATTGTTTGGTCCGAGTTTTAATTTTTCGGCTATGAAAATGACTCTAAAAATTTTCCTCCTTACTTTGGCAAGTTGTCTTGATTCCTATTCCTATTTATTTGTGGAAAAACATATTTTTTAGAATCTTCTATCATTGCATTTTCTCTTTAGCACTCTTGTTTGTGGTTTTTTGCCAACAACAAAAGGACTATGGTGTAATGAAGATAAGATAAGATAAAATTATTAATGTCCACGAAAAACCAAAATGGTTTATGGGACTGAGCATACAAAGCTTTGAGGCATAGTTTGCAACTTAGATTATCAAAAAGATGACTAAGGTAAGATTTTATTTGCACTTCTCAAATTTTAATTTTGAAGTTTTCTTTATTTTGTTTGTGGCTCATTTAGTTTACAATATGATTTAAGCACAAGAAATTGTGTTGTTTAGGAATAGGTATCATTAAAGGTCTGATCTTACCAATGTATGCAAGTTATGTTTTACTAGTAGTGGAAGAAGAAGCATGAGGTGATTGAAGAGAAGGGGCAAAAAATTGAGATAAAGATCTAAGTAAATCAAGTTGTAGTGAGCATAATACATTGTCATTGAATGCAACATAAATTTACCAATTATGTAACTAAGGATGATTGATGCCTCTCGCATATGGGTGAGGCTTTTTAATGATGGTTCAATTCATAGTGTCCATCTTTCTATAAAATAAATTTGATTTACTTTGCACACCAAGATGTCCTTATGTTTAACTTTACTAGCAAGGGTATTTGGATTTAATTGAGACCTTTCAAATTTTGTATATTGTGTTTTGAATGATTAATATGTGAAGAATAGTTTCTAATGCATTATGATATTATTGAATGGATCAAATTGTTTGATGTCGTCCTAAACAATTTTTAAATTTTCTTTGAGAATTTTGGGTTATGGCATTTACATAATTTTGCTATGATTTACCAATTATTGCATGCACTAATGTTTGTTTAATCATTCCATATATTTTGTAGATAAGAAAGTTGAGTTGCATTTAAGATGCTGAATTTCAAAATAATGTCCTTAAATTGGAGTCTTCTTTTTTGAGTGTATAAATTGAACATTTTTTTCCTCAATTTTGTGTTTAGAAAACATGATAATTTTATAGAGTTTTAGAGCTAAAAAATTTTAGTTATAAATATCACTCATTGCTTAAAGTTGTAGCTTATATGAAGAATTTGTGATTTTAATCAAGTTTTAGGCTCATCCTTCCCATATAATGACAATTCATTCTCTAAAATGGGGTAAATATTGAGATGTGTGGTCACATGGTAACTCTACAAGTGTACATTTGTATTTCAAAAAATTTAATTGGATAGTTGCAGGGATAAATAAATGAAATGACTATTTTTTAATTTGTTGCATTATTTGCATTCTAAAGTTCCACATCTAGAGATTTTAGTTATCATTCTTACTTATTTCACTGGATGTAACAATTAGAAGAAAGGAATTGAAATAGTTGTAAAAAAATTTAAAAGGTCCCTTGTTATTTGAGTGTACATTTTGACCAACTATTTTTTTCAGTCTTGTTATTGAGTTTTATGATTTATTAAATTTAATAAAATATATTGTTTTCTAGTTCATGCATTTTCTTCTTATTGACACAAAATTTTGACAGATTTTCCTAATGATATTACTATTTGTGCTCGACATAATGATATTATCAATATTTTATATGCACTCAAGAATAGTATCATCAAATAGTTTTGCACATAGAATGTCTCTTTGGATATCCTAAACTCTGATTAGTAGAAACATATTAAAAAAATTGCATATTTTTATATTTAGCTTACACGTTCACATTAACCAGGAAAAAGCACGTACTAGCCTGCAAAGAGTCTATGAAGACCGACTTGCCTTACGGCAGGAACTAGTAAGTAATGGCACACAGAGGAAAGCTTTGCTTTTGAGTAACATGTAGAGCAATAATGTTGTATTTGCTGAAACTGAGAAATTTTAATTAGAAATTCAGGTCCATAGGTCCATTAGGCCTAAATGGTCTCATAATTGAGTAAAAGTGATAAATTGCAGCAACAAATTCAGGCCTAGTGCTCAGAGAGGCCCAAAGAATTTCGCAATTAGATTAAAATGTATAAATTTCTAACTATGGTTAATTTATTTGACGTTTGGGCTTGAAAAATTACGATGCAATGTGGGTTAAGCTTCATGTCAATCACTATATCAGGGTAGTGCCATCTTAGTTTTGTACTTACACAATCAACGGTAAGAATATACTTTAGGCCTCATCTGTATCACTGTATTCATGTTTTGGCTTTTCATGGATTTCCACCTTTCAGCAGGGTTGGGCAGGTTTAAAGTTCTTCTTCCTTCCCTGGGAGAGGGAATGCAATGGACCTCTGACCTAAATTATAAAGTGTGGCTCTGGAATAAGAACAAAATCTTTTTAAAAATCTGTATATTAACAATGTCCCTGTCATTCATGCACAAGTAGACTGGGAAGAAGACGTGCTTGAAGGAAAATCAAGCTTTTGAAGGATTGTAAGCATTTGTAATAATATGCAAGAGCACATAAGTTAGAACTACTTGACCTGTTGGACATCCACACCGACATTTTCAAGCCATGAAACTACTTCTTGAATGGTTGGTCGTTTAAATGGGTTTTGATTCGTACACATGCAAGCAACATCAAGAACCTGCAACATTTGATCCTCAAAGCCCTTATCTCGGAGTAAGGGATCAAATACCTCCTCTTGCTTCCCTTCAGATCTCATTTCCTGCACCCATGACACCAAGTCTGTGCTCTTCTTAGCTTTACACACTTCCACTGGCCTCCTTTTAGTGAGAAGTTCCAAAATAACAACTCCAAAACTATACATATCACCTCTGAGAGTAGCTACCCATGCTTGTCCATACTCGGGAGGAATATATCCCAAAGTGCCCACTAACTCTGTAGTCACATGTGTGTCATAGGGCAAAATCAATCTTGAAAGACCGAAGTCTGCAACATAAGCTTCAAACTCATCATCTAAGAGAATGTTACTGGACTTAATATCTCTATGTACAATGTGTGGTTCACAAATTCTATGCATATAGGCCAATCCCCTGCTTGCTCCTTGCGCTATCTTGAGTCGAGTGGGCCAATCCAGAACAGAACCTCCATCTTGCTTTTCATGAAGCCAATAATCCAAACTCCCATTTTCCATGTAAGAGTAAATAAGCAGCCTGTAGTGCCCATATCTGCAATACCCTTGTAAGGATACAAGATTCTTATGTTGGGCTCTTGACAAGGCTTCTACTTCTGCCTTGAATTCACGCTCCATCTGACCACAATCGCCTGAAAGCCTCTTGATTGCTACTTTGGTGCCATCTTCAAGGGTGGCTTTATATACTAAACCAAACCCTCCACATCCAATGATGTTGGCCTGATCAAAATTGTTTGTAGCTTTCAGAAGATCAGCAACAGTGAGGTTGGTGATGTCTTGATTGTGAAACATAATCACCAGGGAAGATGCTAAAACATCAGACATCCTATGAGATATGTCGCAATCTCTTTCGCCTTCATCTGTCTGGGTTTCTATCTGTCTTCTTGATAGACTCCAGAGCAATGCAGTGAGTAGGAGAGCAATACCAACTCCAACACTTACAGCTATGCCCAAGATAGTGCTTCTGCTCAATCTCTTGTCATCTCGGTCTAAAGCGGACACTCCATAAACTGGTTTCCCAGCAGCACTTCCACAGGGAGTCAAGGGCAGACCACAGAGACCAAGGTTGCCTTCAAAACTAGATTTGGGGAAAGTAGTGAACTGGCGTCCTGAAGGAATTACGCCTTCCAAATGATTGTTGGCCACGTTGAATCTTGCCAAAAATGTAAGCTCCTGAAGACTTGTGGGTATTCTTCCAGTTAGACTATTATCTGAAAGGTCTAAGGCTTCCAGGTTCGTCATACTCGAGAGCTGATCTGGAATAGTCCCTGTCAAATTGTTACTCTTCAGTTCAAAAATGTGGAGCAGTTTTAAGTTCCCTAACTCTGGCAATATAGCTCCACTCAACTTGTTATTGCTCAAGTACAAGGAGGGGGGGAAGTTGGACAAGTAATTGTACTGCAGTCCTGATGCATTTTGATAATGCTTAACAAAGAGCGGGAAATCAAAGGAAGACTCATCAAGATGAGTGGTGTTTTGTGGGGATATTAGACTACTCAAATTTGTAAGTTCTGTAGGAATTTCTCCGGAGAGAGAGTTGTTTGCAATGTCAAGGTAAAAGAGATACTGGAAGTTACCAATCCAGGGAGGAATGTTTCCATTCAGTCTATTCCACGAAAGGTCTAACACCTGTAAATTTGAACAGTTCTGCAACCAAGTGGGAATCTGTCCTGAAAGAGCACAATTCCCGAGTGCAAGAATCTGAAGCTGTTTAAAACCTTTCACATCTTGTGGAATGGACTCTCCAATGAAGTTTTTAGTCAGAACCAAAGTGCTGAGGTTCTTCAAATCCTGAAAGACTTGTAGGGCTCTTGTAATATTTGTCAAGGTATTGTTTGAGATGGAGAAAATATGGAGAGAGACAAGAGATGACATGCTAATGGGGATTTGACCTTGGAGCTTGTTTTTAGCCAGGCTTAACGACTTCATCTTTGTGCAGCTTGATAAGGTAGGTGGAACCTGACCAGAAAACTTGTTACTAGACAAATCCAGAGAAATCAATTCAGGGAAGCAAGTAAAATTTAGGGTGATATCTCCCTGCAAAGAATTATTTCGCAGGTTCAGGACTTGCAGTTTCCTACAGCTTGATAAAGAAAGTGGCAGCAAACCATCGAAACGGTTACTGTTGAGGATAAGCTGCTCCAGATTCTCAAGCCTTCCAAACTCCTTGGGAAGATTTCCTGTGAAGTTGTTGCAATTGAGGGACAAAACAGTAAGATTCGTTAGGTACCCAATTTTACTAATTATGTTTCCCGCAAACCTGTTGGAGGGAGCAGAAAGCTTTCGCAGAGATATCATGGTATATAAATCATCTGGAAGAAATCCAATGAGGTTATTGAAACCCAAATACAATTCCTCAATCGCTGTACACTCGCCAAGCCCCTTATCAACCTGTCCCTCAAACCCATTAAGGGAGAAATCAAGGATCCTGATTGAATTTGAATTGTTGCAGATTTCAATTGGAATGGGGCCGCTAAGAGAATTATTACTGACATTGAAAGCAGTCAGATATGGAAGACGGCCGAATTCGGGAAGCTTGTTTTTTAAGAAATTGCTGGAAACGTTGAAAGATTGGATTAAGCCTAAGCCCCCTTTTGGAGCTGGTAACGGGCCTGAAAGATTGTTGAAGCTCAGATCCAGCACTTGAAGAGTTTGCAGAGAGAATAGCTCATCCGGGATAACACCGCCTAACATATTACATGAAAAATTTAACTCCTTGAGCTTGTCCAGAGAACCCAATGAGCTTGTGAGAGACCCCTTGAGTCCTCTCCCTGGCAACCATAATCTTGTCACTCTGTCATCTTTACAACCCACACCCTCCCAAGCACAGCAATTAATGTTTGGCTTCCAATTCAATTCAGATGATACCACCATGTGGTTGCTTAAATTCATCAAGGCTTCCATGTCCCTTTGCAAGCCACTCTTGATATTGCCCTGTTCTTGACAAGAAAGGGACAACAAAGCGCACCACCATACAGACCAAAGAAGCGCCTTAGGATTGGAAGCTCTAAGTTTCCAACTAGAGGACACAACCACCAACATATTTTATGCTAAAAGCTACAGAGACAAATTGTAGACTGCAACAAGACGGACATACATCTCTACACAACGTTTTGATGAGCTTCCAAATGGGCAACCATCATTTTAATGACATTAACTACCGGAATTGAATAATAATAATTGAAGGAAGATAGAGCAAAAACATGGCATACCCGCATATACCCACTCCCTGAATTCGCCAGACCTCCCTCCCCTGCATTAACTGTGCAAGCACAAAAGATCCGTGGAAGAGCGGGAGCATTTATTTCTGTGGCTTCACAGGATAATGATGATGACGATGAAGTAGAATCTGGGCTGATGGCCCTGATTCCCAACTCACTTCCAAAAGGTTCAACGTGCAAAAGCATCTGCTGCTATCATTGCCTCAACTTTCCCAAAAATCAATCTCATCCAATTATAAGCCGGGAGACCATAACCGCGCACCACAACAATTTCAATCCTCGAGCATATTATTCCCCTCTACTGCATTACAGATGGAAAACCCCAATCTTAATGCTCTGACAAGGCCTTTGTAGGATTGAACTAATTCAATACTAGTGCAGGATTAAATTATAGGTTTTAAGATGATTACGAAAGGGCACTAATATAATCAATGGTGGGAGATGAGCATTCGAGTTATTTAAAGAGATTGTGTTGACCTCAATGGCCAAAAACATCATAATCCGCAATCACCCACCCTCTTCCTCACTCCCAAGTCTGCCATCCCCACCAAACATGAATCCTTTAAATGGCAGACACACAAGATAAAACAGTGCGGACGGACGGTCCCCCCACTTCCTCTCGCACGCCCACCAGGATCTGGGCCGTCCGAATATCAGCGACCCCACAATAAGCCCCTGGTCCTCCACATGACCTCCCACATTGGGGATCGATCCCTACTTTTAGAACCCTCATTTCTCTGAACCCTCTGCCGCTGAGAAGCTGTCCAAGTCAACCCTGCGACAAACCAGAACTGAACATCTTTCTACTTATATACTCTGCTCAATCGATCCCAACAACCAGACTCTAATGTGGCGTCAGCCTTGTCTCCCACCTACCCAATTGACGTGGCAGGACACCATTGTCAACGCAATTGCGAGCTCACTCTGCAAACACACTGTATTTTGTGCTGGGCCCCGTGAATTTTTTAGGCTCTTCTCATTTGTTTTTGGGGCTAATGGCGTAGCGTAATGGGCATCTCTGATACAGCTGCACCATAACAACGACTACGCAATCCATTGTTTCCTGATCTGCTATTAATCCCCAAGATTGGGTTCGTATACATTGTACCATAGTTGGTGAAAGTGCACGCAAAGAGGCCGTGTTAGTTGACTTTCCTTCCCAAATGTAAGGCCTACGGATTGCGTACCCTGGATTAACTCCTCCATCATCTTCATCTTCATCTTCTTCGTCCTGCCACCGCCTCTCTCCTTTTAGCTGCGACCGTTCCATTCCGAAGCAAGGACAAAATAAACGGTTTACAATTTGTTTCGTACTCTTCTTAATCGGGTATCAATCACCAAGTCCTCGTGTTCGGGAAGAGTTTAGGGCGACCTCTCTCTTTCCTAATCAAGGCTCGGAGGCTTGTGGTGAATGGGAGGAATTCAAGAACTGAATTTTGTTGTAAGGCGGTCAAATTTTTAGTATGTTAGGAGATCAAGTTGAGAGGGCTCGGATTCTATATGGGGTCGTTTTGATGCTGTTCAAAACTTTATTCAGGGTTTTGTTTTTTGCCTTCTATGTAGGGGATGTTATGTGGAAGTCATCTTCTAGTTTGCATCTCTTTTAATATTTCAATTTTGGAATCGAGATTCTTGTTGTCTTCAATGAACGATCTTTCTCAAGTTTTCTAGGTCTACTTTAATCTTTCTCGAGTTTTCTAGGTTCACTTTTGCTATACTAGAATTTCCAAACTCAAATCGTAAGTTTGTATAAGAAGACGACTTAAATGAAACTATCGGTATTCAAATTGGCCAATGCATCATATCCAACATGCTCTTAAACTTAATCTACTAAACACTTGTTTCAAGTGTGAATCTTTTGATGACAAGATCAAAGATTATCACTTGGTTACCCTTTGTAATAAGCCTACTCCTTGGCCTAAGACAGAGAAATATTTCTCTAAAAAAGGAAGATGGATAGACAATAGTCATGGTTCATAAACCAACAAGAACACTAGAACTAGAACTCTAGTTAATGATTCAACCAATAGTGGTGATTGACTAACCAAGAAACCAAATGGTTTTGTTTCAAAATCTTTCAACATTAGAAATATGTAAGTCTCTCTAATCAAGAGTCATATAAGATAGTAAGTAACCAAAATACATTGAGATGTCACTTTCAATATAAATAGTTTCTTCACAACTTTGTTCTCCCCTCCCTCCCCCTTTAGATGTGTTATGATGCTCTTATAGTCCATTTAGTATACAAGAAGGAGAATGACGTAGGCAGGAGAACCCCCAAAGGAGATGTCCAAACCCCGAGCAAACAACCACACAACCGAAATACAACAACAAAACAACAATAATACAAGATCTGATACCAAATCACAATGCTTTATTCATAGATATAACTGATTGCATGCAATATGCCCGACTGTCTTACGGGTTAGGGCCAAATACAAGTAGCAATTACAAAATCAGTTCTGCAAGATCCAACAAGATCCACTTACAAACTCGATTCCAGCTAGTCCAGATCCACACCTAGATAAGAACACCAAGAAGAATCCACACTAGTACCTTCAAGTCCACCAAGCAATCATCTGGTTTCCCAAGCTACAGCCCTAGCTCTTCAAAATTTGCATCTACACTCCATCCCCTTCTCAAAGCTAGAATGATAACTTCTCCCTAAAGACTCCACAAAACCCCTTACTTATACCCAACTAAGCCACAAGTCGGCCCTGCTCATTACAAACTAAATTAAATCCCTACATTAAATATAGGTTGAGCCACAAGTCGGCTACAACACTAAATTAAATACTCATACATAAATTAAATGCCAAAAGTTGGCTCACAGACAACTTGGCACCAATAGAAACCAAAACCAAGCCGAGCACCAGTAGATTCCTAAGCAAAGTTGAGCTTCATAGACCATGTCGAGCTCTGAGACCATGCTGAGCTTCCAAACCACGCCGAGTTCCTAGACCATGCCGAGCTCTCAGACTAGATGTCAAACACCAATATTTGCCAAGCTCCACAACACTTAACCAAAATCCCTCCAAACATGCAAGATTGCAAGCAAACCCAAGATGCTCCTGCATCAAACACCCCAGGTTCGAAAAGATGTTCTCAGTAGCTAGAAGAACATCTTCTAGGATTCAACACATAAATCCAAAATTGGTTCTTCATATACATAACCTCCAAGTCTTCAACTTGTACACTCTTTCCTTTGTTCTTCTTCTGCTTCTTCACATCCATCTTACGTGTGCTACAGGTCTAGTTTCCACACTGATCTCCAACCTTCTCAGAATCTGCCAACTCAACTTGCCTACCAATACTCAGGTTCCTCCTACTGAGTTCTTCATTCTGCAAAGAAATCCGGGAAAACTTCCTGCTACCTTTCTCAACAGTAAATACATTCTTGACACAGTCATGCACAACCCTACAATCATACTGCCAAGGTCAACCAAGCAACACATGACAACTGTTCATGTCCACAATATCAGATAACACTTGATCCTTATACTACCCAATCTAGAAATCAATAAGGCATTGCTCCCTCACTTCCAAAGCATGTTCACCTTATAGCCAACCAATCCTATAAGGATAAGGATGTCTTACTCTCTTTAAACCAAGTTTCTAAACCATCTCCTTAGCAACAAGGTTATTAGTACTACCACCATCCACAATCATCTTACAGACTTTACCACCAAACTTACAACAAGTCCTAAACAAACTAGTCCTCTAACAAGAATCCAATTCCTCTCACCAACTAGTACTCACCAAGCCAGTAAACTTTATCCTTGCTCAGGCTAACTATCTTGAACTACAACCTCACTCACAACAACAATTGTCCTACCAATCAGACATTCAAAAGATCTATGTCATTTCCCACATCTAAAACAATTACCTCTAAAGCCACCTCCACCTGTTCGCCTTTTCTGATCAATAGGTTTTGGTTCATCTTCAACATTTGGTTTAGCTTGTGTCACGTTATCCTTCTTCTCCTTCCCTCTAGCATTACCTTGACTTTTCCTTTTCAACTTATCCTCTACCTTCAGGGAAAACTGATAAGCATCCTTAACTAAAGAAATATTAAACATACCAACCTCATCCTGAATATTGAATCTCAAGCCATTAATGTACCAAGCTACCTTTTCCTTCGACAATTCCCTATGACTAGACTAAATAGTCAACTTGTAGAACTCCTCGATATAATCCTTCATAGTCATATCTTTCTGTTTTAGATTTTGCAATGTCTTACACAACTCAAGTTCATAATCAGCTAGAATGAACTTAGCCTTCAACTTAGTCACCATCAATCTCCATCTAGAGATTTTCATTTCACATTCCTCTTCTCTATCTCCTTGCAATTCCTTCCACCAAAGAGCAGCATGTCCTTTCAACTTAGTTTGTGCCAACCTCACTTTGAGTGGATCCTCAATATCCTCAAGCTCAAAGTAGTCTTCTAACTCACCAATCCAATCAATTAGGTCTTCAGGAGTCAAAGTACCTGAAAAATTAGAAACCTCCATTTTATGCTTCAGTTTCAATTGAGATCCAAGTCTAGCAAATTGACCAGCCCTAGTTCCAATAGGTCTCTCCACACGATCAGTTTAGTCCTCACCGCTAGATCCAGCAACTTCAAAGTCTTCATCAACTTCCTCATAACTACCTTCAGTACCCACATGCCTAGGTACACCACCTAAAGCACTTACAATTTCAGCGATCATGTCACTCTTTGTCAATGCAATCTCAAATCTAAACTCTACTCTTATCTTCTCTAAGATCCTTTCTTCCATAACATCACTAAGATCATCGATTTCCCTAGGGTCCAATCTTCTTGGAGGCATCTTCCAAAATTTTAGCAAACCCTAAGTAACAGATCCACCAATCTAGAAGATCAATCAACCACAAGATCAAACTTCTCTGCAAATCCTGGTGCAAACTGCCTCAACTTTGGTGATTTGTCTACACACTCAGGAACAACCTTGTTCTGATACCACTTGACATAGTGCAAGGCAGGAGAATCCTCAAAGGAGATGTTCAAACCACTAGTAAACAACCACACAACAAAAATGCAACAAAAAAACAACAATAATGCAAGATCTGATACCAAATCACAATGCTTTATTCATAGATATAACTTATTACATGCAATATGCTCGGCTATAAGGCCTTTTAGGTTAGGGCCAAATATAAACAACAATTACAAAATTAGTTTTGCAAGATCCAACAAGATCCACTTACAAACTCAATTCCAACTAGTCCAGATCCACAATTGGATAAGAACACTAAGAAGAATCCACACTTGTACCCTCAAGTCCAATAAGCAATCCTCTAGTTTTCCAAGCCGCAGCCTTAGCTCTTCAAAATTTGCATCTACACTTCATCCCTTTCTCAAAGCTAGAATGATAACTTCTCCCTAAAGACTCCACAAAACCCTTTACTTATACCCAACTAAGCCACAAGTCAGCCCAACTCATTACAAACTAAATTAAATCCCTTACATTAAATATAGGTCGAGCCACAAGTCGGCTACAACACTAAATTAAATACTCATACATAAACTAAATGCCAAAAGTTGGCTCACAGACAACTTAACACTAATAGAAACCAAGACCAAGCCGAGCACTAGTAGATTCCTAAGCAAAGCTGAGCTCCATAGATCATGTTGAGCTCCCAAACCATGCCAAGCTTTCAGACTATGTTGAGTTCCTAGACCATGCCGAGCTCCCAAACTATGTTGAACACCAGTATCCGCCAAGCTCCAAAACACTTAACCAAAATCCCTCCAAACATGCAAGATTGCAAGCAAACCCAAGATGCTCATACATCAAAGAATTTATTCCATATATAAGAATACATAACCTTCTAGTCCCAACTTCTCTAAAAAGTATTTCTTGTATAATTCTTATTACAATTGATATTGCTACTTACGATGATGTTGATGATGATCAAGGTCAGCAAACTGAGCACTGAAAGGAACTTAGAAGAATTGGATTAGTTGTTATTTTTTCATTGATGTCAAGCTTATTGTCTCTATTGATTTATGTATGTTGCCAAATCATCTGAAGGATGTGGTATTGAGAAAAGGAACTTGGTTGGTAAAAGTTAGAAGATGAAATGATGGAGTAATGTGTTAAAGTTTCAATGAGCAATTGATGAATTGGTCTTTGACAAGGTAATGTTGATTTAATTATTTTACATGATTGAAGAAGAGTTAGAAAGATGAAGAAGTTAGTTATGTTGATTAGTAAGAAAGGTTTGAAGTTATGAAGTGAAAAGATAAGGAATAAGTGTGTGCTACCGAGGTGGAAATGATGGTCGGTAAGAAAAGGTATTGATCGGTAAAAGTATATCAAGCATAAGGTTGAGAATTAATTTTGTAAGTGTAACTAAGAAGTAAAGTGTTATTGAGAAAGATAGTGTTAACCAAGTGAACATTGTTAACTGAGAAGATGAGGTTATTCGGTAAAGAAAGAACACAACTCAGTGAAGGAAAATAGTTTTGGTTAAATCAATTGTCGAACAACATCAAGTGCAAATCTAGATTACTCTAGAAGATTCTATGGAAGATAAGAAGTTTGTTAGTGAAATTTATGGAAGAAATTGGTTAGGTAAGATCTAATGGAAGAGATTCAATGGAAGGTTTGTGATCCAAGAAAAGTTTAGTCCCAATAAGATTGTTAGTGTAAATAATTAATTATTATTACACTTTACTTAAGTTTACTTAGGATAATGCATTTTTATATTAGTTGTCATGTAGACACTTAGGAATATGCATAGTTATATGAGTTGTCTTGTTGACAACATAGGAGAGCAACTTATTTGAGCACATGGTGTCTACAACATCTCTTTATGAGATACACCTATGTAAACTCATCCTCTCATCATCGCACAAACTCATGTGCTCAATGGAGGATAATCCACCTTTGGTGGACATGTGCTGAGTTGTAATCCTTACCTCTTTGCTAACTCTTAGTCATTCTAGTTGTCTTTATATACAAGGCACCTCTATGATGTATTCATCCAAAATATCTAATATCCATTCTCATTTGATCATCATTTGTCTCTCTTATGTTATCTCTTGAGCTTCTAGATCTTGACATTTCATTCTTGTCTTAGGCAAATTATTACATGGTATCATAGATACACCAAATTCTTACATGGTATCAGAGCCATAGGAGTTTCATTGCATAGCCATTGGAGTTTTTTTTTAATTTTTAATTTTTAATTTTATTTTATTTAATTTAATTATTATTATTTTCAGGTCAAGATTGGAGCTTGCTAGTGCAAATCAGATATTGGTATCACATTCAGAAGGTCAAAAAACTCCCAAATCTGATTTTTGTTTCATCAAAATCGGACATCTAAGGTGAAATCTAGAGTCATTTGATTTTTGGAGGTGCGATGACGATGATTTAGGAAACATAATTACAGAGATGATTTTCAAACAATGATATCTCCCTCATACATACTCATTTTTTCAACCAATTGTTTTTGTTTTGGGGTAGAATTTTGTGATCTACACATTGGTGCAAGTTGTTTGTGATCTTTGTTCTTGAATTTTTTTGAAAATCGCCAAGCCCAATTTTTACAACTTTAGAGGCTTCGTTCGGGCTTATATGAACACATATTCAAGTGCTATTTTTTTTGAAAGTGCATAATTTTTTGTCTTCTTTCTAGATCTGGTATCAATTTGGAGTAATTTTGAGTGGACATAGTACTTTTAGCATTTGGTCATTTTTGACCTATTTTGGCACTTGTAATTAAGTAGATCCTTGAGAGGTCTTGTGTCTTATCTTGTTAAGTCATATATAACTTCATATTTGCTATTGTAACCATCAAATCAAAAGTCCACTTTGGTTCATTTTGACAAGTGGCAATTGTACATGCACTTAGTATAAAGTGCCAAAAATCTATTTAGGGAGTTCCACTGATTATTACATCATGGATGAGGAATATTTAATTACCTTGACAACACAATGATATTTTGATTCTCATATTATTATTCTAATCATACTTTATTGGTCCATATTGTGCTAGTGCTTGAGCTTCTTGATCTTGGTGTGATTTTTCCCTAAGGAAAATTCTTACATGGTATCAGAGCATAAGAATTAACTTTCAATTATTAAGTAACATTCATCAACATTCATTAGAATAAATAATTTGAGAAGGACAAAATCCTAGTAGAGGAAAAGGTCCCCCCCATAAGAGAGAAGAACAAGAAGAAGAAAGGAGACAAGGTAGTCCCCCACACACCCCCCCCCCCCCCCCCCCCCCGCTTAAATGTAGAATGTTGATTAGTGATAGCTGCTCCAAGATGAATGTAGAAGTTGATCCATGACTATTGAATAATGTTCCTTCCCTTAGGAAGAAACAATGGCATAGGTACATAAGTCAAAATAATACATTAAAATAAAGTTACATGAAAATTGGAAAAGTTATCTTTAGAATTAAGTTTCACTATTAGTTGATGAATGTTAAGTAAATAATTAATTAGATTAATAATAATAAATAATAATAATTAATTCAATTGTTAAGTAATAATGAATATTTACAATTCAATTATGTGTTTAAGACCCTATCTTTAATGTTACTTGTTTAATATTTCAAATTACATGGACATGTAGAACATTATTTAACTTGTTAGGACTCAAAAATCTATTTAGAGGGGGTTGCGTTGACTAGTACATCATGGATGAGGAAGATTTAATTACATTTACAACACAAAACTATAAGCAATGGAGTGAATTAGTTCTCACTTATCTTAGTGAGCATAATGCATTTCCATATGTGAAAAGACTTTCATACAATGGTGATACTGTTACGATCATTTTTCATGCACTCTTTCTACATATGGATATGGAGGTTATGGATTCACTTGATGACATGAAGTCAACTAATTTTTATGATATTTGGATCTATCTTTGGGAGATGTATGGAGATCCACATGTTCCTCCATTCCCAAAAGATCTTTTACCTCCAATTTTAGCTACTAATTCTCCTACTGATATTGCATCTATCGTTTCTCTTGATGATGGTTGTATTCACATAGTTGTGGATTCAAAAGATTTAGTGCAACAAGATATTTATTATCTTCTAGACTTAGTTCCTTGGGATGACTTCTTGACAGACATTGCGGGTTTGTTTGTGGAGTCCTACATTGAGGATATGGGAGACACTATTAATGATATACATCTTCTCTTTATTGAGGATGATCCTTCTTCAATTTTTGTGAGGAAACACTCTAACCCTCATGATTCTCCACTTGATCTTTCCTTTGATTTTGACATGATTGTGGATACTTTCTTACAACATTTGCAAGAGGTCTCTTTCACTTTAAAGAAGACATTTGAGTCTTTGGACATTGCTTTATGTGAATCTCAAACTTCAGTTGAAATGTCAAATTGCATTGTTGATCATACTCATGTGTTGTAGATTCCTATGCACTTTCTTGAGATAAATTACATTATTAGAGTTCTTCTTATTGATGAAAGGATTATTTTGTAGACCCGTGCCACCATTTTTGCTCAAGGGAGAAATATCATTCAATTTTCATGGTGCAGCTTCTACATTGATCTAGGAGCATATTTCATGGGTGTAGATTCTACATTGAGGGGGGTCTTCTTTGTTTCTCTTCCTACTTTTGTTGAGGAGGCATCTTGGTCTGTGGAGTTTGATCCACATTCCAATACAGAGCATTGACCATTGGTTCCTTGTCTATCACCTTCTTCTATTGGACTTGATCTTGATTGGTTCGTGACATCTTCAGTATTCAAGGACATGGTGACACATCTTCAAACTTCAGAGACAACATACTTCATATGGATTCCCCTTCCATCTTCCTATCCACAATGGGAAGCCTTCTTGCATTTGTACTTGGTGTATCTTCTTCCTAAAGGGAGAAATGTTTTTTGTAGGCATTGGATCCTCTTTTGTCTTCAAGCACTCATCATTAGGACATCATTTGCTATGGGGGTAATTTCATTTCTCCTTATTTCCTTCTTATGGAGGGATTCTCTATTGTATATGCATGATGGATGTCATAATAGTGGGGTCTCGATTACTTCATCCATACACACATCTTACTTTATTTTTCTTCTCTCTTTTTGGGGGAGGGTTTTTCCCACATTATTTTCCCTCTTTCTCTACTTTATGAGAGATTGCATTGCATGTAATTTGCACTTGTATATTATACATGGGTATGTAACATGGCCTAGTAGCTAGGACTCATCTTGCATTATTTTCTAACTTTTGTGAGCTTAAGTGCATTCTCCTAAGTTGCACTTAAGGGGGGGTGTTGGTGTAAATAAGTATTTACTATTTACACTTTACTTAAGTTTACTTAGGATAATGCATATTCATATTAGTTGTCATGTAGACACCTAGGAGTTTGCATATTCATATGAGTTTTCATGTAGACAACACACAAGTTTACACTCTAGTTGAGCACATGTTGTCTACTACATCTCTTTATGAGATACACCTTTGCATTCTTATCCTCTCATTGTTGCACATGCATTCATGCACAATGGAGGATAATCCACTCTTGGTGGACATGTGCTTAGTTGTAATGCTTATCTCTTTGCTAACTCCTAGCCATATCAGTTGCCTTTATATACAAGGAACTTCTTTTTATGTACTTATCTAATTATCTAATATCCAATCATATGATATCCATTCTCATTTGATCATCATTTGTCTCTCTTGTGCTATCTACTGAGCTTCTTGATCTTGGCATTGAATTATTGCCTTAGGTAAATTCTTACATGGTATCAGAGTACATTTGGAATCCCTTTTCCTCATCCACCTTACCATACAACCTTTCAAATTTTTCCCAAGCACCCTTGGCATCCTTAAAGTTGGAAATGTGGAAGAAGAGATCTCTATGAACACAATTCCTAATAATTCCTATAGACCAGTTGTCTTTAACTTTCTAATCAACTTGTGCATCAACATTAGTGGGTTTTACAATTGTACCATCAACATATAGATTTAAACCTTTTTCCATTAGTCTACTCTATACAATATATTTCCATGTAGTATAATTGTGTGAAGTTAAAAGTGGAGTTTTAGGTGAACCCATGATGCAAAAAGATTAAAAGAGCACACAAGAGAAAGAGAGACACAAGAACACAAGACACACCCCCATATTCACTCAATCAAAGAACACCCCCCCCCCCAAAAGTGATGCTTTTGGCACATTATATGTAGTGTTTTTACAATAGGCCACTTGTCAAAATGGAAAAAAGTGGGCTTTTGAATTTGTTGCTTACAACCTTCATTTAGAGTTCAAATTTGTTACTAAGAATTGTAGCTTAGATGTATAGCAATTTTAAAATTTGATCAAAGCAATACAATGCAAAAAGGGACCTATTTCTGAAAGTGGTATTTTTGTCCACACAATCCTATAATTTGATTTTAGATCTAGAAAGTAGATGAAAAAATATGCATTTTCAAATAAATGGAACCTGCAAATTTGTCCAGATGAGCCTGTATAGAGCGTTTGATGTTGCAAAATGCAAGATTAGATAGGTATAGGCACCCAAAACTAAAATTTCTAACAAATCCATGCACTAAAACCAAAAAATAATAGCACCACTAAAAGTTTAAGAAATTCTATCCAAAATTTAAAAAATTGCACTTGATTTGGAGTCTGGATGACTGAGATATGACCTCTCGAAGTTGGACTGGCAAATCAAAACTACATATGGTGAGGGGTCTGATCAACAAAACACTATATTAAATTTGACATCCAAATAGTCCTTGTGGTAGTGTAATCTGGCCTATTGGTGACATTCAAACAATTGTCAAATTAGGCTTGTCAAAAGGTGATGTCAGCGAAAAATAGTCCCTTGGCTTACATGATAGTATGGTCAGTTGACATGGACTATATGATAGTGTTGACTATATTTTTTGTTGTGGCGGTACATAATTTTAGATGTGTCTTAAATGGACCTACCACCATGGAGATGACTATGTCTGGCTAATGTGGCAGGGGTCTCTATGTACGTGGAGCTAGTGTCATGTGGCAGCTTTAGAGTGGTCATGTGGTGCACATGTGGAAAATTTTGAGAATGCCGCATGACGATGTTAGAAGAAAGGGCCAACAGGAGTTGGAGTCAACAACGACGAAAAATGGTTGGCAGTATTCCAAATGGTGTTGGTTGGCTTTTGTTGCCAGTGGGAGGGAGGTCCACTGGTAGAGCAGAGAATGGTCGGTGGAGTAGTCTGGACATCTGGCCTTCTACCATCTTCATCAACTTAGCTCAAAAAATATGGTCAAAGGTCTACCTAAAATTAAATTTTCTATAGGTGAATGTTCAACTTGTTCAATGGATATGCATCTAGAAGAGAAGATTGACAAAGGAAAGTCTTGGAGAGCATCAATTGTTCTTGAGTTGGTTCACACTATTCTCGCAGGTCCTTTTTTAGTGGCATCAAATCATTATCATATTGTTATTCTGATCATACTTTATTGGTCCATATTGTGCTAGTGCTTGAGCTTCTTGATTTTGGTGTGATTTTTCCCTAAGGTAAATTCTTACATGGTATTAGAGCAAAGAGATAAGCATTACAACTAATTTTGATAGTCGATGGATGTGAATCCTTGTTTGTGAAGTCCTACATAGCAGATTTGGGAGACATCATTGATGATATACATCTTCTCTTTGATAAAGAAGATCCTTCTTTAGTTGTTGCGAGGGAAGACTCTGACCCTCTTGTCCATTATCTACTTGATCGGTCTTATAAGGTTGATATGATTGTGGATCCTTATGTACAACAACTACAGGTTACATGGACATGTAGAACATTAAACAAAAAATCATGCTACTTATACCATGTTTTTAATTAATTATTCAATTGTTAAATAATAATTAATTTAGTATAATTTTGACTATTAATTATTAAGTAATATTTTCATTATTTAATTAATGAATTTTTTATGTTTTTTCTGAGGCCATAGATAGATCGTTTTAGCAGTGTTGGAAGGGGCGATCGTTAGTATCAACACAGGGATAGTTGAGCAGTTTTCAGAGACACCATTCATCTTTAGGATTCTTTCTACAAATTGGGGAAGCATATCATATGTACCTATGACATTGTTTCTTCCTAAGGGGAGGAACATTATTCAATAGTCATGGATCGGCTTCTACATTTATCTTGGAGTAGCTATCACTAATCGACATTCTACATTTCGGAGGGGGGGGACTACCTTGTCTCCTTTCTTTTTCTTTTTCTTCTCTTTTATGGGGGGGACCTTTTCCTCTTCAAGGGTTTTATCCTTCTCATACTTCTCTACTGTATATACATGATGTATGTTGTAATGAGGGGGTCTTAATTACTCCATCCATCCATGCATCTTGTTTTTTCATCTCTCTTTTTGGGGGAGGGTTTTTCCCATGAGGTTTCCCCTCTTTCTCCTCTTTTAGAGAAATTGTATTGCATTGCATTTGTATATGGGTACCTAACATGACCTAGTAGCAAGGAACCATCATGCATTTTCATTATAGCTTTAGTAAGCTTAAGTGCATTCCCCTAAGCTACACTTAAGGGGGGGTGTTAGTGTAAATAATTAATAATTATTACACTTTACTTAAGTTTACTTAGGTTAATGCATTATTTTATTATTTATTAGGTTAGACACCTAGGAGTATGCACACTCATATGAGTTGTCTTGTTGACAACATAGGAGTTAGCAACTCATTTTAGCACATGGTGTCTACAACACAAGAGTTTGCATAATCAACTGAGTTATCATGTAGACAACATAGTTGTTCACACTCTAATTAAGCACATGGTGTCTACAACATCTTTTTAGGTGGCACACCTATGTAAGATTATCCTCTCATCATTGCATTAACTTCTATTCACAATGGAGGATAATCCAATCTTGATGGACATGTGCTTAGTTGTGAGGCTTATCACTTTACCAACCCCTAGTCATTCTAGAGGCCTTTATATACAGGCACTCTTAGTGTGTATGTACATCAATATATTTTCATATTGTTATTCTAATCATACTTTGTTGGTCCATATTGTGCCAATGCTTGAGCTTCTTGATCTTGGGTGATTTTGAAATAATCATAATATTATTTGAATTTGCCATAATTTACTTCGTAATTCTTAAATAATTAATATTGATTAATCATTTTCATATTGTTATTCTGATCATACTTTATTGGTTCATATTGTGCTAGTGCTTGAGCTTCTTGATCTTGGTGTGATTCTTCCCTAAAGAAAATTCTTACATGGTATCAGAGTCATAGGAGTTTCATTGCATAGCCATCGGAGAGATTTTTTTTTTTACAGGTCAAGACTGAAGCTTGGTGGTGCAAATTAGATATTGGTATCACATTCAGAAGGTCAAAAAATCCCCAAATTGACTTTTTTTTTCATTTAAATCAAACATCTAAGATGAAATCTAGAGTCATTTGATTCTTGGAGGTGCAACGGAGGTGATTCAGGAAAAATAACTATAGAGGTGATTTTCAAACAATGATATCTCCCTCATACAAACTCCTTTTTTTGAGCATTTTTTTTTTGTTTTGGGGTAGAATTTTGTGCATGATATAGACCAATAAAGTGTGATCATAATAACAATATGAAAATTGGATTGATGTACATACACATTAAGAGTGTCTATATATAAAGGCCTCTAAAATGACTAGGAGTCAACAAAGTGATAAGCCTTACAACTAAGCACATGTCCACCAGGAGTGGATTATCCTTCGTTAAGCATAGAAGTTAGTGTGATGATGAGAGGATAAGCTTACATAGGTGTTTCATGTAAAAAGATGTTGTATACACCATGTGCTTCATTAGAGTGTGAACAACTATGTTGTCTACATGACAACTCAGTTGATTATGCAAACTCCTGTGTTATGGACACCATGTGCTAAAATGAGTTGCTAACTCCTGTGTTGTCAACAAGAAAACTCATATGAGTATGCATACTCCTAGGTGTCTAACTAATAAAATAACGTATTAACCTAAGTAAACTTAAGTAAAGTGTAATAATAATTAATTATTTACACTAACATCTCCCCTTAAGTGCAACTTAGGGGAATGCACTTAAGCTCACTAAAGCTATAATAAAAATGCATGATGGGTCCCAGCTACTAGGTCATGTTAGGTACCCATGTACAAAAATGTAATACAATATAATCTCCCTGAAAGTGGATAAAGAGGGAAAACCTCATGGGAAAAACCCTCTTCCAAAAAGAGAAATGAAAAAACAAGATGCATGGATGGATGGAGTAATTAAGAACCCCCCATTACAACATACATCATGTATATATAATAGAGAAGTATGAGAAGGACAAAACCCTCAAAGAGGAAAAGGTCCCCCCATAAGAGAGAAGAAAAAGAAAAAAAAAGTAGACAAGGTAGTCCCCCATCCCCCAAATGTAGAATGTTGATTAGTGATAGCTGCTCTAAGATGAATGTAGAAGCTAATCCATGACTATTGAATAATGTTCCTCCCCTTAGGAAGAAACAATGTCATAGGTACATATGAGATACTTCCCCAATTTGTAGAAAGAATCTTGAAGATGAATGGTGTCTCTGAAAACTGCTCAACTATCCCTGTGTCGATACTGATGATCACCCCTTCCAACACACCTGAAAAGAAAAATTTTGGATCTAGCAAGGATGGATGTAGAACATGTTCCAAAGAACCAACTATCTACCCAAATGATAAAGAGACCTCTTGTAACTACTATACATAAGGATCCACAATCATATCAACCTTTAAAGATTGATCATGTACAGAATGGACAAGAGGGTTAGAGTGTTCCTTCACAACAACTGAAGAAAGATCTTCTTCATCAAAGAGAAGATGTATATCATCAATGATTTCTCCCAAATTTGCTATGTAGGACTCCACAAACAAACCTAAAATATCTTTCATGTAGTCATTCCCTGAGTCTAGAACTAGAAGACAAGGTGTACCTGACTATACTAAATTAGATGGACCTATCACTGTAACAATGTATGCATGTGGAATGTGCTGCTGCTATGACCTCATCCTATATCTGTCAATAGGATCCCCCATGTTTGAACTTGTTGAATCACTATCAATGTTGTCACTATCAATTTCTACAATGTATAAAGTATGGAGAGGATTAGAGGATAAGCTAGGTGAAGTTTCCTTAAAGTGAACATTCCTCTCTATGAATATCTCATGAGTCTCAGGATCCATATGTCTATATGGCTTAACACTGTCTTCATATCCAATGAAAGTACCAGGCCTTGGTGGTGGTGCCTTGCATTCTCTTGAAGATAGGTGTGCCCATGCTGGACAACCAAAAACTCTAAAGTGTTTCACAACTGGTTTTCTTTTGCACCATGCCTCAAAAGGAGTCATTCCATCTAAGACATTATGAGGAGACCTATTAAGGATGCGATTGGCACTACTTATAGCTTCTACCTCAAGTGACGGATCAAGAGAGTTAGCTTGAATCATGCAACTTGCCATTGACTTAAGAGTTATAATCATCATTGTTGCAACACTTGTCTTTTGTGCACTAAATGCTATAGGATTTTGAAGATCAATACCCTTAACTTCACAAAAGCCTCTAAGTCTTGAGTTCACATATCTACTTTCATTGTCCATATGAAGAACCTTGATGGCTTTACTTGAATGCTTCTCAACATGACTCTTGAAGGCTAGAAACTTATCAAACACTTCATTCTTGTGATTAAGAAAGTAGACCCATGTGTAGCATGAAAGTTCATCAATGAAAGTGAGAATATAATGACCCTTACTAACTGATGTCAGTGAAAAAGGGCTCACGAGGACGGTGTGAACCAACTCAAGACCAATTGATGCTCTCCAAGACTTCCCTTTTTCAATCTTCTCTTCTAGATGCATATCTATTGGACAAGTTAAACATTCACCTATAGAAAAGTTGATTGTAGGTAGACCTTTGACCATATTTTTTGAGCTAAGTTGATGAAGATAGTGGAAGGCTAGATGTCCATACTACTCATGGCATAATTTACTTTGTGATTCTGAATGTGTTAACAAGGCATGTGAAGGAGACCTAGGCATAAAGTGGGAAAAAGAATAAAGTTGTGTGTCATGATTGACTTTACCCACTACAACCAATGAATCATCCTTAAGATTTTGACCATTACTAAATCAGGAAGGAACTCAACTTTATTGCCACATCCATAGTGAGTGATTTGGTAAATTGAAAGGAGATTAGTGCTAATGTTAGGAGCATAGAGAGTGTCTTTGAACTCTCCATTTTCCATCTCAATTTGTCATTTCCCTTCAACTTCTACTCATGTATCATTCCCTACAAATATGTGAGGTACCTTAAACTGCTTCAATGAAGAAAAGTGTCCTTTTGAAGAACCCATATGATGTGAGACACTCGAGTCAAGAATCCGTTCCCCTGAAGAACTTGAACTTGCCATAAATGCTTGCCCTTTTCCCTGTGAAGTGGGTGGATGTGAATCCTTGGAAGCATTTGGCACATTGATTTTTTTCTTCCTAAGTAAGTTTTCTGACTCATCTATTCTCTTAGTCTTGCAATGATGCTCAATATGATTTTTTTTCTTGCAATATGCACAAAATAGTTTATCCTTCTTATTGTTGTTTCCCTTCTTGTTGGAAGAATAATTGCCTTGTTGTGAGGAGGAAGATTGTTGTGTCTCTAATAGTGATTTTGGCTTCCATTTCTTTTTCTTGTCATTGGTAAAATATTTTCCACCTTGATTTGTTTGGTTCTTATTACTAGCCAGCAATGTTGTAGACTTGGATGACTTGAGAATTCTCATATCTATCAACTTGGATTTTTCGAACATCAACATTTCTACAAATGAATAAAATGTAGGCTTAGTGAAGGCACTTCCCATGGTCAACCTATGAGTGTTGTAACCTGAAACAAAAGATGCATACTCTAAAGGTAGCCTCTTCAAGATGTGATGAATCAATCTATCGTCTTTCATGGGATTACCACAATCTTTAAGTAGTGCTCTCAATTCTTTGGCTTTGTTGGCATAGTCTTGAATTGTGTCAAAATTCTTAGGATCCAAGAGAAGTAGATCATCCTCAATTTGGAATCCTTTTTCCTCATCCACCTTACCATACAAACCTTCAATTTTCTCCCAAGCACCCTTGACATCCTTAAAGCTAGAAATGTGGAAGAAGAGATCTCTATGAACATAACTCCTAATAATTCCTAAAGCCTGGTTGTCTTTAACTTGTAGATAGTAGTTTTCGACAATCCATTAGAATTCTTAGTTGTGTTTTCTGGGTAGATTGTGTTACAATTTTTGCATCAACATTTCAGATCGCACTCTGTGATCCATCATCAGGATGAGAGAGCCGAAGGAAAAAAGTGGAAAGATTGTAGACCCAATGAGGATAAAAAGGTGGGGAAAGGAAGGGGGGGTAGGTGCACCACAATCAAGAATAGTTTGAGGTTCAACAATAAGGTAAAAGAGGGAAGGAGAACCCAAAGAGAATAGATAAAAATATCCAACCACATGAGAGAAAACAACAACAAGAAATAATGACAGATTTACTAATAAAAAACCAATGTGAAAGATATAAATGTAACAAATGAGGGTAACCTGAAAGGTGAATAGGAAGGCTAGAAACAAAATAATAACACAATAATAGATGTATATATACAAATATGCATGATATTTATTATTACATAAAATTATATATATATATACAACCTAAAGAAATGCTAAAGAAATTCTAAATAAGTAATAACCAAATAATATAATAGAAATTATTATTATATAATAATGGTCATTATTATTTAATAATAATCAATATTATATAATAATGGTCATTATTATATAATAATAATCAATATTATATAATTCATTACTATATTTGTACCAACAACTTGTCAATCAACTTGTGCATCAACATTAGTGGGTTTTATAATTGTACCATCAACATATAGATTTAAACCTTTTTCCATTAGTCTACTCCATACAATATCTTTCCCTGTAGTATAATTGTGTGAAGTTAAAAGTGGAGTTTTAGGTGAACCCATGATACAAAAAATTAAAAAAGCACAAGAGAGAAAGAGAGACACAAGAACACAAGACACACCCCCCTATTCAGTCAATCAAAGAACCCCCCCAAAAATGATGCTTTTGGCACTTTATATGTAGTGCATTTACAATAGGCCACTTGTCAAAATGGACAAAAGAGGGCTTCTAATTTTGCTATTTACAACCTCCTTTTGGAGTTCAAATCTAGGACTTAGCAATGTAGCTCAGATGTACAACAATTTTGAAGTTAAATCAAAGCAATATAATGCAAAAAAGGACCTATTTCTAAAAGTGGTATTTTTGTCCACACAAGCCTATAATCTAATTGTAAATCTGGAAAGTAGATGAAAAAATATGCACTTTCAAAAATAAATGAAACTTGAAAATGTGTCCAGATGAGTTCGTACAGAGCATTTAAAGTTGCAAAATGTAGGATTAGACAAGTACAGTCACCAAAAATTGAAATTTCTAACAAACTCATGCACTAAAACTAGAAAATAATAGCACCACTAAACATTTTAGAAAATTCTAGCCAAAATCAAAAAAATTGCACTTGATTTGGAGTCCGGATGTCTAAGATATGGCCTCCTAAAGTCGAATTGTCAAATCAAAATTCCATATGGAGAGAAGTCTAATAAGCAAAACACTAGGTTAAATTTGATATCCAAATGCCCATCGTGGTAGTGTAATTTGGCTTGCTAGTGATGGTCAAACAACCATCAAATTTAGGCTTGCCAAAAGGTGACATTAGCAAAAAAATAGTCCCCTAGCTTACATGGTAGTACGGTTAACTAACTTGTTACTAACGTGGACTATATGGTGGTGCTGACTATATTTGCTAATGTGGTGGCATAGAATTGTAGATGTGTCCTTTATGGACCTACCACCATGGAGCTGACTAGGTCTAGTTGACATGGCTAGGGTCTCTATGGATGTGGAGCTAGCACCGTGTGGTGGCTTCAAAGTGGCCGCGTGGTGTGGACATGGTAGAAGTTGAGAATGTCGCACGGCAGTGTTGGAAGAAGGGACCAGTGGGAGCTGGAGTCATATGGATGCTTTGACTATACTAAGTTGAGATGACAATTTTGATTTTTGATGCCATGTCTACAGAGACTCAGCCACCTCCGACAACAAGTTAGAAAGACACGTCACAACTAGACACATTAGACCCACCAACTTAGCTTGGTAAAGTCAGTGCATTCGTACAAGTCCATACTGCCACGTAAGCCAAGTAGGTTTTTTTTGCTAATGTCAACATTTGACTGTCTTAAAATTGATGATCATTTGACCGTCACTAGTAGGCCAGATTGCATTGCCACAATGACCATTTGGACGTCAATTTTAACATAGTGTTTTCCTGCACAAACCCCTCTCCATATGTAGTTTTGATTTGACAATTTGACTTCGCGAGGCCATATCTTAGTCATCTAGACTCCAAATCAGGTGCAATTTTTTTTATTTTCTCTAGAATTTCTTGAATTTTTTAGTGGTGCAATTATTTTATTGTTTTGGTGCACATATTTGTTCAAAATTTTAATTTTTGGTGAGTGTACCTATCAGATCCTACATTTTACAACTTCAAACTCTCCGCACGGGCTCATTTAGACACATTTTCAGGTTCCATTTTTTTTGAAAGTGTATATTTTTTTGTCTACTTTCTAGATGTGCAATCAATATTAATTATTTAATAATATATTAATGTAAATTATATTTTCCTTGATTATTATTTTACAACTTCTCTATTAATATAATGATACTATTTTAAAATGATTTGTTGGTGTTAGTTTAAATAATTAATTATTATTACACTTTACTTAAGTTTACTTAGGTTAATGCATTATTTTATTATTTATTAGTTAGACACCTAGAAGTATGTGTACTTATATGAGTTGTCTTGTTCACAACATAGGAGTTAGCAAGTCTAATTTAGCACATGGTGTCTACAACATATTTTTATGTGACGCACCTATGTAAGCTTATTCTCTCATCATCACACTAATTTCTATGCTCAATGGAGGATAATCCACTCTTGGTGGACATGTGCTTAATTTTGAGACTTATCTTTTCGCTAACTCCTAGTCATTCTAGAGGCCTTTATATATATGCACTCCTTGTGTGTATGAAACATCAATGATATTCTCATTATTGTTATTTTGATCATACTTTATTGGTCCATTCTGTGCTAATGTTTGAGCTTCTTGATCTTGGTGTGATTTTGCCCTAAGGCAAATTCTTACATGGTATCAGAGCTAAGTGAGCTTCTCTTCACATAGCCATTGGAGATCAATTTTTTACTTCACATGTCTGAGGACCCCGATTTAGATCTAAAGTATCATATTCATTGGGAGTGTCTAGAGCCAAAATATACCTTGCCATTGCATCCAGAGTGTTGATTCGGTGAATTTTGACTATAAATTTGTCTACCCTAGTCCATAGTCAAATTTGAGGTAATTTTTTTTTGCAAACTAACACCTGAAGGCCCAATTTGTGAATTTGGTATAATCATTTTTAGATCTATGTAATTTATTTTCAAATCTGTATTTAATTTTTGACTATGTAATTTTTTAGAATTTCTCCAATTTTTTGATTATTTTTTAATTTTTTTGGCCTATCAGGCCTATAGAGGAGATTTTTTATTGTAGGAACTAGGTGATCAAATCTTGGCACCCATGGAATATTCCATTACAATAGCCAACATATTCCATATTCCAAGCAGATCAAACTTCATCTAAATTGGTATAATATTCTATTATCGGTGGTCTCCACAACACATTTTGGCTAACCACACATAACTAGAAACTGTCACATCAAATATAAATGTGGCTTCAAATCTAATACACATTGGCAGGTTGGTTGTTCTTAAACACAACCAAGCTTCAAACACAATGCATGTGGGACTAAATTCCCACATTACTCTGCCAACCATTCTCTTCTCTACCAGTGGACCTCCCTCCTACTGGCAACAAAAATCAGCCACCGCCGTTTTGCTTGCCGCTGACCATTTTTCCCTGTTGGTGACTCCAGCTCCCACCCACCCCTTCTTTTGATGCTGCCATGCGACATTCTCAACTTTTGCCATGTTTTTACCACATGACCACTCCGAAGCTGCTACGTGACACTAGCTCTATGTTCGCAAAGACCCTGACCATGTTAGCCAGACACAGTTAGCTCCATGGTGGTAGGTCTGTACAAGACACATCTACAATTCTACACATCATTAATTTATAAATCATTTATTAATTAATTTTATAAAGTAAATTATGGTAAATTAATTATAAATTTACATTATTATTTAAGAAATAAGATTTATAATAAATTTACATTAATATATTTGACATAATGATCCATATTGTAAATAATTATTTACAGTATAATAATAATGAATCTTGGTGTGATTTTTCCCTAAGGCAAATTTTTACATGGTATCGGAGTTGAGGGAGTGTCATTTCATAGCCATTAGAGAACTCTTTTGCTTCAACTCTTGGAGGACCTCAATTCAGATCCAGAGTATCGTAGTCATTGGGAGCATCTAGAGCCAAAGCGGACCTCACCATTGTGTTTGAAGCATTGATTTGGTGAATTTTGACTATAAATTTGGCTATCCTAGGCTATAGTCAAATTTGAGGCAATTTTTTTTTTGCAAATCGACACCCAAAGGCTTGATTTGCAAATTTGGTATGCTCATTTTGAATTTGCTCATTTGATTTTCAGATTTGTTTTTAATTTATGACTCTGCAATTTTCAGAATTTCTTTGCAATTTTTGGATTATTTTTTCAATTTTTTTTGGCCTATTAGGCCTGTAGAGAAGCATTTTTTTTGCAGGAACTAGGTGGTCAAATCTCGGCACCCATGATGGAATATTCCATCCAGAACCGACACCATGTTTCAATAATTCATAACAATCAATAAACTAGTTGTACACCACAAGTGGCCAAGAAACCAACATTCAATAGCTTCAAGCCACTTATTAATCTATGAATTTGTGGTTTTAAAAAAATTTAAAGTTTGCACCAAGGAGAATGTGGGACTAATCCCACAAACTTCATTCATCACTGGCTTTCCTCACATCGGCAAACCCTACTGCCGACAATCTTGAAACCCTAGCACCAAACAATTTCCCAATAGCTCCTCCATAGTGAGCTTTGACCATCTTCAATGACTCATCACCACTAGCTAGGCTTAGTGGGCCTACCCCAATTTCAACCATCAGTGTTCAAACTTTGACGATGATAAAATCCTTTGTCGATGACTAGTTCACGACAACTGTCAATAACTCTCAGCCCCGATCACACTGTTGCTAACAATATTTTTTGGCATCCAATCATCCCTGCCCTGTCAGCAACCACCGAGGGCCCACATGGATCATAGTGAGCTCCATAGTGGTAGAGTCCATATCCTCAGTCTGTACAACAGGTCAGTGCCATCTCAATAGGTCTGGTAGGGACACATCATCACCACCTCTCTCGCCACATAAGTAGTGACATCATCAACAACATTTAGTTGACATATGACATCACCACATAGGCCCCTCCATACAATTTTGTATAGGCTATGTCAGTAGCTGACATCATCAGTCGTACAGTATGATCTGCCACGTCGTCTAACAGGCCCATATTTTTGTTGATGTCACCTTTTCACGAGCCTAAACTTGACAGCCATTTGACTATCACTAGTAGGCTAGATTGCATAGTCATGACAACAATTTGGATATCAAATTTAACATAGTAATTTCCTGCACAGACCCCTCACTATATGTAGTTTTGATTTGATAGTCCAACTTTAGGAGGTCATACTTAGTCATCCAAACTCCAAATTAGGTGCAATTTTTAAAAAATTTTGGCTAGAATTTCTTGAACTTTTCAGTGGTGCTATTAGTTTCTAGTTTTTGTGCACAGATTTGTTAGAAAACCCAATTTTCGGCGACTATTCCTATCCAATCCTACATTTTGCAACTTCAAATGCTCTGTACGAGCTCATATGGACACATTTTTAGGTTCTATTTTTTTGAAAGTGAATAATTTTTCATCTACTTTCTAGATCTACAATTAGATTATAGGCTTGTGTGGATAGAAATACCACTTTTAGAAATAGGTCCTTTTTTTCTTTATATTGCTTTGATAAAACTTCGAAATTGTTGAATATTTGAGCTAGATTTCTAAGCACTAGATTTGAACTCCAAAAGGAGGTTTTGAAAAACAAAATTAGAAGCCCACTTTTGTCCATTTAAACAAGTGGCCTATTGTACACGCACTACATATAAAGTGCCAAAAACATCATTTTTGGGGGGGTTCTTTGATTGACTGAATAGTGGGGTGTGTCTTGTGTTCTTGTGTCTCTCTTTCTCCCTTGCGATCTTTTAATTTTTTGCATTGTGGGTTCACCTAAAAATCCACTTTTAACTTCACACAATTACACTACACGAAAAGATATTGTGTGGAGTAGACTAATGGAAAAATGTTTAAATCTATATATTGATGGTACAATTGTAAAACCCACTAATGTTGATGCACAAGTTGATTGGCAAGTTAAAGATAATGAGGCTTTATGAATTATTAGGGGTTGTGTTCATAGAGATCTCTTCTTCCACATTTTCAGCTTTAAGGATACCAAGGGTGCTTGGGAGAAACTTTAAAGGTTGTATGGTTGTATAGCTCTAATACCATGTAAGAATTTTCCCAAGACAATAATTTAACACCAAGATCAAGAAGCTTAGTAGATAACATAAGAGGGACAAATGATAATCAAATGAGAATGGATATTAGATGATTAGATATCATATAATTGGATAATTGGATCAATGTAGAAGTTGCGTCATGAAAACTGAATGACATTTCTTCCTTGAGGAAGAAATGGTGTCATGGGTGTACAAAAGAATCCTCCCCAATCCATAGGAAGAACACTCAGAATGTAATTTGTCTCAAGAAACTACATAGGAATATACAACACATGAGTATGATCAACCATGCAATCTAAACTCTCAAGTAAAAGTTGAGATTCATGTAAAGCAATGTCCAAAGACTCAAATGTCATCTCTAAAGTAAAAGGGACCTCCTGCAAATGTTGCAAGAAAGTATCCACAATCATGTCAAGCTTTAAAGAAAGATCAAGTGGAGAATCATGAGGGTCAAAGTGTTCCCTCATAATAACTAAAGAAGGATCATCCTCAATAAAGAGAAGATGTATATCATCAATAGTGTCTCCCATATCCTTAATGTAGGACTCTACAAACAAACTTGCAATGTCTGTCAAGAAATCATCCCAAGGAACTGAGTCTGGAAGACAATGAATATCTTGCTGCATTGAATCATGTGAATCCATGACTGTGTGAATATAACCATCATCAAGAGCAATAGTTGACGTAGTGATCTCTACTGGAGAGGATGTAGCTATAACTAGAGGTAAAAGATCTTTTGGGAATGGAGGAACATGTGGATCTCCATACATCTCCCAAAGATAGATCCAAATATCATAAAAATTAGTTGACTTCATGTCATCAAGTGAATCCATAACCTCCATATCCATATGTAGAAAGAGTGCATGACATATGATTGTAGCAATGTCACCATTGTATGAAAGTCCTCTCACATATGGCAATGCATTATGCTCACTAAGATAAGTAAGAACTAATTCACTCCATTGCTTATAGTTTTGTGTTGTCAAGGTAATTAAATCTTCCTCATCCATTATGTACTATTCAATGCAACCCCCCTTAAATATATTTTTGGCACTTTATACTAAGTGTGTGTACAATTTCCACTTGTCAAAATGAACCAAAGTGGACTTCTAATTTTGATAATTACAATAGAAAATATGAAGCTCTATATGACTCATAAAGATAAGACACAAGACTTCTCAAGGATCTAATTAATTACAAGTGCCAAAATAGGCCAAAAATGACCAAATGCTAAAAGTGCTATGTCTACTTAAAATTACTCCAAACTGATACCAGATCTGAAAAGTAGACAAAACATTATGCACTTTCAAAAAAATAAAATAACACCTCAATATGTGTCCAAATGAGATCAAATGAAGCCTCTAAAGTTGTAAAAATTGGGATTGGCAATTTTTAGAAAAAATTTTGGAACAAAGATCACAAACAAACTACACCAATGTGTAGATAACGAAATTTACCCCAAAACTAAAAAAAATTCTCGAAAAAAGGAGTTCATATGAGGGAGATATCATTGTTTGAAAATCACCTTTGTAATTATTTTTCCTGAATTGCTATCATTGCACCTGCAAAAATCAAATGATTCTAGATTTCACTTTAGATGTCCAATTTTGATGAAACAAATGTCGATTTGGGGGTTTTTTGACCTTCTAAATGTGATACCAATATTTGATTTGCACCAGCAAGCTCCAATCTTGACCTGCAAAAAAAATCTCTCCAATTGCTATGCAATGAAACTCTTATGGCTTTGATACCATGTAAGAATTTTCCTTAGGGAAAAATCACCCAAGATCAAGAAGCTCAAGCACTAGCACATTATGGACCAATAAATACTAGAAATGAAACTCATCAATACAAGGAGTAAACTTATAATAAGACAACACAGGAGTTAGCAACACATTTTAGGTATACCAAATTCTGAAAAAGCATTAAAAAAAAATTTGCCTCAAATTTGCCTATGGCCTAGGGTAGGAAAATTTATGGTCAAAATTCATCGAATTGATGCTCTAGATGCAATGGCAAGGTCCACTTTGGCTCTAAACACTCCCAATGACTGTGATAGTCTGGATCTAAATTGGGGTCCTCAGAGAGATGAAGCAAAAAAATGGTCTCCAATGGCTATGTGAAGAGAAGCTTGCTCAACTTCGATACCATGTAAGAATTAGTAACTTTACTTAATAAAATTAATTTGTAAGATAATTACGAATACAATCTAATTAATGTCCACAATTAATTAGAAAAATATCTTCAGAATTACACTTGGCGCAATGCTTTAAACAATTTACCTAGTGCCAAATGCATTTTATGAAGGCCGAGATATGATAGAATGAACGAGAGAATTTGAAGGAAAATGTATTAAAGAAGATTAAGAAGCACCTATATAAAGGATAAGGAAGAAGATGATAACTATTGATTATTGTTGAAGAGTCAAGAAAAGATAGAAGACTCACCAAGAAGAGAAAAGGTTGATAAAGTGTGAAGGAAAGAGTTAAATAAAGTGTGTGTATTGATCAACCAAGTGAAGAAGAGAATTAAGAAAAGGATTGACAAGAAAGGAGATCCAAAAAAGAAAAGGTATTTGTTATTTCAAATAGATCATTTCACTATTACTTTCTAACTATTGTAGTGGAAAATTTCTTAACCAAGTGGATGTAATAGTCCTTTGTAAATCCTTGTAAGGTGTCATTATAATGAATGCATTGCGTCCTTTAGTAAGGTAACTATTGAATGTATAAGGTCTAATGAGTTGATGTGAAGAATCTCCACAAATATATTTTCCCACATTTTGACCATGGCGCAAAGACTAACTATTTTTGAGCTTTCTATTTTTAGGCTAATATTTATGTTTTATTTAGTTGCCTTTGCTTTTGCAATCCACACATTGTGGCTTGTTCCTATTTTTGGCTTTGAGTAGTAGTCTAGCTAGCAAGTTATTTTTGGGGAGAGGTTTTGTATGTGTGTGTATATATATAAGGCTCTATTGTTGGTTACTTTTAGGCATTATTTGTGTAGTAATTACATAAATAAGAATATCTTATCTTCTTTCAATTAAGGATTCTTGCATTTTAGTTTTTTTATATCATTTTGTTCCTAGTTGTTTTTACATTTTACAAATTGATTTTCAATCTAATGCCCAAAATCTAGGGAAAAACATAACAATTTTTTGAGGTCTTAATTGAACATTTAATTCTAATGTTACAACTAAGATTACAATCCTAATTAGGATCAATGTTCATACCTAGTTTGAAAGCTTGATAGGGTTTAGTTTTATACAGTTTGAATGATTAAAATCCAAGCGAAGGGAAGTGCCAAATTGAGTGGGTTGATTCTAAACTGAAATAATTAATAATTTTAATAAAATTTAATAATATTTTGTGGGATTAATTATCATCCACAATGTAATCCCCTTAGTTAATTTATTAATAACTTTGAAGATTGCACCCAATCCTTTAATTAGTTAAAACTAAATTTTATAATGTTTTAATTTATTTATCTATTTTTTAATAAGCCCCAACATCATATTAAAATAATAAAGCTAAGTCTAACACTCTAAAAGTTTACTTTAATAATTCAATCAGAAATTTAAATGCCAACTTAATACATTATCCTACCACTTTTCTAAAATCAAATTAAAATGAAGCTCTCAATAATCTTAACATTAAACCTAAGTAACAAAATAAAGTCTTTTTTGGGAAGAATTATTGGCATTCCATACAAAGGATTTGTTCTGAGGAGACAAATTCTAGATGCGGCGATAACCACACATGAGGTTATTCATTCAATGGAAAGAAACAAAAGACCTAGTATGGCCTTCAGATTGGATATCTCCAAGGCTTATGACAAGGTCAAGTGGGATTTCCTCTATGATGTGCTTATGAGAGTGGGGTTTAATAACAAGGTTATGAATTTGATCAAGATGATGGTTGGCTCAATTTAGTATTTTGTTCTTCTAAATGGTTCCACTTCGGGGCAATTTTGGAGTAGAGAAAGGTCTAAGATAGGGTGACCCACTTTCTCCATACCTTTTCATCATGGTAGTAGAGGTTCTAGGGAGGTCTTTCTCTAAACTAGTTGATACTGGTTGTGTCAAAGGGGTTAAGCTTGCCACTACTGCTGATCCTAAAGTTCTATAGCAATTTGTAGATGACACATTCCTTTTTGGAGAATCTTTAGTTATGGAGGTTGAAGCTTGGAAAACAATTCTTTGTAATTACGAAGAAAGTTCAGGTCAGCAAGTTAATTACCACAAGAGTAAGATTTATTTCTTTATTACTGATGCCCCATTACAAAGGAGGATAAGGAACATTTTGGGTTGCCAGTCTACTAACCTCCCAGATACTTAACTTGGCCTACTACTAACCACTAAGGAAGTGAATAATGAATTCTAGAATACTATAGTGGAAAGAATTTAGAAGAAACTTGCTAGCTAGAAAGGGGAGATCCTAAGCAATGCTGGCAAATTACAATTGCTCTTAGCAGTCCTCTAGGGTATTCCTATTTACTTCCTCTCCATTTTCAAAATTAATCAAAATATAGCTGATAAGATTGAGAGAATACAAAGGAACTTCCTCTGGTCAGGAACAGAGGAGAAAGGGGGATTGGGAGTAAGAAGACTGTGTGACCTTAATAAGGCTCTCCTTACGAAGATTGGCTAGAGATTGGGAGAAGATAATACTAACTAGGGTAATATTATGAAAGCTAAATATCTGTCTAATTACCTCTTCAATTGGAATCTTTTGAATAATGACCTCCCAAGAGGTTCTAAAATCTGGATGAATTTAGTTAAGAGTAGAGGCTTATTAAGGGAATGGACAAGGTGGATAGTGGGGAATGGTTATAGCATCAGATTTTGGGAAGACAATTGGTTGGGAGGGAAACCACTAGTTTTCAACAAATTCAAAAGACTAATGGAGCTACTTAATGTAGAAATAGGAAGGAAGGTGGAGAACTATATTGATCATGGGAGGAAGTGTAAGAAACTACATAAAGATACCTACTCTTAGGAGGATATTCAACTTATCAAAGAGTTGGAAGAGTTGATAAGAACACAATGACCCCCTATTTTGATCTAGGAGGATACTATAGTTTGGGACTTAACTTCTAGTCATAACTTCATAGTCAAATCGGCTTACAAGAACCTCTTTAGCAAGGATATCTATCCACCATTGTGGAGTAATGTTTGGATTAGTAACCTCCTCCCTAAAATCATTTTTTTCTGGTGGACAGTTTAGCATGGCAAAATTTTAACAATAGACAATCTGAAAAGAAGAGGTTTTTATATAACAAACTATTGCTCTCTCTATAGGGAAAAGGAGGAGAGTATTTCCCACCTATTCCTTGAATGTCAATATACCTTAATGATATGGCTATGGTGTGGGAGAGACTTGATTTGGACTGGGTTATGAGGGACAACCTATGGCAATTTGTGGAGAACTAGTACTACCCCTTCTATCACCCAAAACTGGTCTTTCTGTGGAAAATTGTTCTACCATATCTTTGTTGGCATATATGGAAAGAAAGGAATAACAGAGTGTTTCAAGAGGAGGAAAAATTGACGGAGGTGGTTTTTGGAATAATGGAGAAATTGCTAAAGGAAAATATCAGGGTTGCCAAATGTAAGATGCCAAAGGAAGAACTAGGAAGGCAAGAAGGTCAGATTGCTGCAAAATGGGGCATTCATGAGGATTTTTTACCATTTTGATAACTCAAAAATGTTAAGGAGACAACAAGAAAGATGGAAACCACCTACCCTTACACAATTTAAACTAAATTTTTATGGTGTTGCTAGAGGAGGTATGTGAGTGGATGGTGGAGTGCTACGGGATGGGAATGACGGTGCATTGTTAGTCTATGCAGGTAACATGGGCAGTGGAAGTAATAATTTGGCTGGGGCAATGGCCTTGTTATGGGGTCTTTAGCTGATTAGTGAAATGCAACTTAAAGAGCTAACTTTAGAAGGGGACTCCAAATTAATTATTGATTTGGTTAATAATGTGTCCCAACTAGGATGAAATATTCAGACTATCATTAAGGACATCTGATATATTTTAGAAAGGATGGAAAAGGTCCACCTACAACACATCTACAGGGAAGGAAATAAGGTGGTTGACGCGGTGGCTGTCATGGGGTTTAAATTAATAGCAGTCACGTGCTGGAGGACTATGGAGAATTTAAATGAACATATTAAGTCCTTGATACACAAGGAAAGAAGGGGGAGTATCATTTAATTATGACTATTAAATTTAAAGCTGGGGCCAATTTTGGTAATTTTTCCCTTAAAAGTTGAAGTGCACTAAATTTAATAAAGGTTTTAGGGAAATGAGGAGAATATGTGGCCGTAAAAATGGAAAGGTGAATGAATGAAAATTAAGAAGAGTGTCATTTCACCATTATGGTAACCTATTGTGAAATTCAAATTACTTCCCATGTGAAAGTACTAATGATATCATTTTTTAGATTGTCAAAGATATTCGAGGTGTTAAAATTATGATACTATTCAAACACAATTCTTGTAATGAATTCACATGGGATTTTGAGGCTTATCAAGCATGGGATTGCAAACTTTTTTCACTCATTGTTGAGAGACTCAGAATTGATAGTATTTGCAGTGTTTTTGTAGACAAGGAAGTTCAGATGTGCATCACTGAGGTGGGGGAAAGGGAAATTGGTAGGATAGACATGGGCAGAGATTTGAATAGGCTAGATCCCACAAAAATGGAGAACTTCAAAGATAGAATGGCCACCAAGTTTCTCTTAAAAGAGGGGGGTTTTCTACCTTACATGTAGGTGATGGCAGGGTATGATGATAATTGCGCCCTTCAGTTTGTCAATGGGTGGAACAACTGCAAGGTCAACATTAATGGAATTACTTTTCAAGTTAATGAGGAAGTAATTTCCATGGCTACTAGTCTCTCAATGAGGGGGGGGAATGGAGAAAGGTCACCAAAACCACTGACGAGGCTAGTCTAAGCAGTTTTTTTGCAGAGAATGAGGAACCAGTGCACTATAGAGGAGGTTTTAACAGGGATAAGTTGCCAGCTCCATGGGATGATATTTGCCTAGTTCTCATGAAATATCTTATGCTAGAGAGCAGGTTTGATGTGTGCTACTACTATCATTTTCCCTTATTGAATCATTTTAGAAATAGGGATTTTATTTCCATTTTGTTTTTTCTACTACATTCTCTAGATGATATTGTTAGTGATGTTAGGGAGAAGAGGAATAAAGTGCATAACTTCACCATCATCCACCAAGGCTTAATCTTTCACCTATATCAATTCCACCTTGCCCTATGCCCTCTTAGGGTGGTGGTGGTTGATAACCAATGCCATTGATAGAATTCTCCCTCGAGTACTAGTACTGGTGCTAGAATTCATACCCCTCAACCTTTGAAATAACCCTGGCTATAAAGGTCACTAAAAACCAATACTGAACTGTGGCAATTCGTCAAATACTTATCACGTAACCTTTAGTTTATATTATCTTCAGTGATATGCATTAAGCAATATAGATGTAACAGAATAGATAAAATTACCAGCAATAATCTTAAAACCCTTACAATATTCAGTAATAAATTAGAGCCTGGTTTGAATGTAAAAAGCTAGATCAATATCAAAAACCTGGATTTGCTGATTCTGATAATTGTTGTGAAATGGTGGGAAGTCTACCCGATCCAAAAAAGAATGCTGATGCCCTCAATTTTCACAACTCATAATCGCTCCATTTTGGGTCGGGTGTGTCCTAGCAGAATGATAATTTGTTTCGCTGTCCCCTCTATACCCGTCCTGCAAATGACTCCTGGCTATGATATCTAGCCTCGAGTGGTGGTAGTTGCTGATGATCCACAGTGTATTGAGATTTCTTCTTGACCGTCGGTTAATATGGCTGTTTGTGCATTAATTGTCAATGAGCCAGATCATGGGTGTGATTTGCCTCTTGAGAATCCGACCCGACTCTGCTTTGGAAGATACGCTTAGACCTGCGATGTGTTCATTATTCCCTACTCCATGCTTTTAGTCCCATACGGAATCGCTGCTGTAATGTCGGATGAAAAAATGGGTTTGTCAATCTTGTTCTTGCCCGCGCGATCCTGTTCTTCATCCCGCCCAATCTCCTCCGTTTCCTTTTGCCCATGATGGTAGATGATGCGAATCGCCTTAGTCAATAGACATTGTCGGCCCAAGGTGGAAGACGTAACAGTTCACAAATGGGATGGCCGCTTGGCAGGTGTGTGCGATCAATATTCGACTAGCCCCTGTGAAATGTCAGTCGCTCCCAATACATAGATACTGTACCGTGGATCCGCTAGTTTGAAGCCGCCGGTAAAGTTGGGGCTTGCATAATTTGCAATTGATTCGATGATGCATTCAGACATGCAAATAATTCCAAACGGCTTCTATTCATATGGCCTCATTACCAATTATCTCCTATAACATGCTCTTTGCTGATCGGCACAGTATGCTAGCTGGAAATAAATCGTTGCTTGTAATTTCCTTTGAAATTCGAACCCTTCTTGACCTATTGATCTGAATCGGATCCTTGTCTCTTTAACCTCTCTTCCCGAATTCCTTCCGAATTTCCTCTAATACTGCAATTAGTTAATCCCTTTCTAACTAAACCTCCAATGATCAATGAATCGCAAGATTTGGCCTTAGGCCACAGATTTGTCCCTGATGAAATGACTGCAGCGTCACCTCCAATCTGCAATAATTCGGATGATATTTCACACCCTCAAAATCGCGTACCAATTGAGAGTTATCGTTCTCAATGGCCAACTGTGACAATTTCCAAAACCCTAGGTTCCACAATGCACCTGTGATTGAATCACAATCTGAAAACAAGAGAGATAACACAACTGCTTGATTCGAATGGAGCCCCGGGGTGCCTATTTATTCTTTTCCCTCCATCCTCTCTAGAGACTTCTAGAACTTTTTTGATCTTATCTCTTAAGTGACTTTATTAAATACTCCAAGTCACTTTATTAAATATAAAGTTACTTATTTAATAATTATTTATTTAATTAAAATAACTAATTAGTCGTCCTTGGACAACCATTAATTAATTTAATTAAATTGAACTGTCACCAGAAAATTGGGGACATGACAGTCCGCCCTTCCTAAAATTGCTTGTCCCCAAGCAATGGCTGAACTATGAACCAATCAGTGTTCCTGGATCCCAAATGTAAATCTGTGTATCATCCCAATCCTCATCATACTCCCGTGGAGAAATCATCAATCCCAGTATCTGAGAAACTGTACTCAACCTCCAAACAACTGACAACTCTGATGAAATCATCTGAAAACCAACTGTAGCTATGAGTAGAAGAAACCATTCTGTGGAACTCAAGCCAACTGAAACATCAACTCTATCAAAACTCAAGCTCCTGTCAAAATGACACCTGCACCCAACTGCATTGTAGATATGACAACAGCCATAGGTGCCTGAATCACTGCCATCAAATCCAATCTCTGAAAAACTGCCCCGGGTGTGTCGATGCTGCAGGCTGAGAAACTTGCTACTACCAATTTTATCTTCAAAAGATGGTGCCAATCTATTCCCTAATGGATGATAAGAAACTGGAGCAAATCTACATCTGCGTGAAATAAAATCTTCTACCTCTGTGTCAAAAGAGAAATGATGAGCGTACCCTACCGTATAATGCCGGTAAGAACCTCCAAACTCTGCTGCTGGCTCATCATCACTGAACTGGTAATCAATATATGGCTCCAATCTCTAACTCCGAGTGACTGTAGGCTGGATAGGATTCCGTGCATTCTGCTCAACAAACCCTTCCTCGAGATCCCTGTGAGGTAGCATAGTAGAAAGGACCCCTATAATCTTCTCAACCAATCTACAAATAACACTAGTATCATGGATGAGAACACCTTCTATCACCTTATGCGAGTCTAACTGAACACATGCACTATCCAACAAATACTTCATGAACGGTTCAGTGCAATAAAAATTATATGAGGAAACATTAACATACTCCCCTTTACACCATAACTGATCTTCCTGTGAAGGTGGCATACCCAATTGTACCACACTATCATTTATCAGAGAAGAATCAATCTAGAGACTTGACTCTACTGGTATCCCAAACTCATTAGGACCAGCGACTTCCAAATCCTGTACATGTGTGTCAACCCTAACAACATGCTCCTCAGTAGCAACTGTAGGAGTGTATTTACCATCAACCATCTCAACAGAAAAATGAACTGGGTCTGGGGCTGGTTTTGACCGCAAATGTTCCAACTCCACAGTCACCTCTTTTAACTGAAGTTGCGACTTTTGTAGATCTCGCTGTGTGTCCTCTAATGCCTCAGTAGTCGCTATGAGCTCCTGGGAAAGTTCACTCACCTCCTCTTCACGATCCAAGAGTGCCTCATAGGCTGTACTCCCCCACTCAACCAAGTGATCACGGTCGACTACCAATCATAAATAATCCTGCTTTAAAATCCGAACAGCTTCACGCAAGGCATGAATCTCTGCCAAAGAAAAGTAACCACCGCTGGACTCATCTGTCATAGAAGAACCCCAACCAGTAACAACCAACAACTGACGAGCAGTATCAAAATGCTCACAAGCGATAGCAATGTCTCGCTCACTAACTTTCAACTGGCTAACCACATGATGGCTCTGGCTAGACTGTCTTCTATAAACTCCCTCTGACACATTGTCTGGAGGAATGTCTTCAAAGATACTAGTCTCTGGATTATTACCATCTATATTTTTCGAATTAACTTCAAAACTCATATCAACATCCAGAGTGTCAAAATCTGTAGTTCTGCTGTCAAGCTCTTCTATACCTAAAGAATCTGTCAAGGAAGCTGAATCTTCAAAACTATCCACTTCATCCTCCTGGATGTCATCAAGGTCAAAACGATCCTGGGACTCATCTGTACATGCTTCCAAATATGAAAAACCTTCAACACCTTTCAGCAAGGATGGTCGACTGGAAATATGAACCAAACCCAACAACGGTGCATAAAAACTAATACCAACATCGGATGTTCTGCTGGCACAAGGAAAGATAACACCGTATATTCTGCTAATCAAATCCATGATAGTACTCAAACAATCATGGCTATCATAAAGTGCTAAAGATCTTCGGTTTACTGAATCCCAAATGCTGCTGAAACATTCCCGAATCCATATGCAAGAAACAACTGGTAACTCAAGCAAACTACTTACCTGAGTAATGTGACCAATACCAGCTAACTTCACATACCTGTCTGCCATTGTCCTTGTATCCTGGATGTGAATGCAAGATGAACTCGTAACATTATCAGCAACCTCACATGATCCCTCTTCCATCAAAAACTGAGTGCAAGATGAACTTAAGCTCAACTCCATATCGTGCTCATTCCCATGTCTCTCCCAGTCCTATAATGCTAAAGTTGCTCGAGTGTCCTCAAGCTCACAAGAAAGCTTGACAACTTCCTCCTCCTTCCTCCTCAAGGCATCTGAATAGTCTTTGGCAAGGCTTAGAAGATGGTCACGATCTGATAGGAGATGTAAATAGCTCAACTTCGTCGTTCCCATTCCTTCACCAATTGCATGCAAGTCACAACAAGAAGATTTTGCCTGAACTCCCTTATGTCTTCCTTGTAACTGAATCATCTGGATGTGCTCTTCCAACATCTCCCGCATCCTGTCATGATGAGATAAAGAAGCCACAATACTATCTTTGCTTACCTTCAGCTGGCTGGACAAATCATGTGAAGTACTGCCATTCTCATCCTCATGTGACGAAGCTTCTAACTGAGCCTGGTACTCTCTGTCAGCAAAATCATAAATGCTTGATGTCTGCTCATTTTCACCAAGTATCTCATCATCATGCACAATGACATCTTTATCATCATCTGAACTCACTTCACTGTAATCATTGCTTGTAGGAACCAAACTACCCTGAGTACATGAGACATCACCTTTGGAAAGCTCGTATTCAATTGTCTCAACTTGAGTGTCAAGTTGACAGTTACTATCCATCAGCGTAATGTCCTTCACCGCTTCTTCCTGTGATCGAACTGAAGCCTCTGACTGGTTGCACACTTGTTTCTCGAACTCCTCATTAAGGTTCCTAGTAGCATCTCTCATTGTATCTGTCAACGCTTCGTGAGAAGATTTGCCAAAACGAAATCCAGTTGATTTACTCACCTTAGCTGGGACGGACAGCCTGTCAAGCATACGGTGGTGTTTAACCAACAATTCAGACATGTTATGTTTGATCTTTCTGAGCTCATCCTGAATACCTGAATAGTCCTCCTTTCCACAATTCCGACTCTGAATACTCTGTCTATTACTTGTCCGAGATTGTGTCCTTGGAGACTTTGTGTTGTACCTGTCCATCTTGGTTGAAGTAAAGCGCTGATCACCCATGTAATTCGGTTCTCACCCCACAGGATGGCAAGAAAACCGCTCTGATACCACTGAAATAACCCTGGCTATAAAGGTCACTAAAAACCAATACTGAACTGTGGCAATTCGTCAAATACTTATCACGTAACCTTCAGTTTATATTATCTTCAGTGATATGCACCAAGCAATATAGATGTAACAGAATAGATAAAATTACCAGCAATAATCTTAAAACCCTTACAATATTCAGTAATAAATTAGAGCTTGGTTTGAATGTAAAAAGCTAGATCAATATCAAAAACCTGGATTTGCTGATTCTGATAATTGTTGTGAAATGGTGGGAAGTCTGCCCGATCCAAAAAAGAATGCTGATGCCCTCAATTTTCACAACTCATAATCGCTCCATTTTGGGTCGGGTGTGTCCTAGCAGAATGATAATTTGTTTCGCTGTCCCCTCTATACCCGTCCTGCAAATGACTCCTGGCTATGATATCCAGCCTCGAGTGGTGGTAGTTGCTGATGATCCACAGTGTATTGAGATTTCTTCTTGACCGTCGGTTAATATGGCTGTTTGTGCATTAATTGTCAATGAGCCAGATCATGGGTGTGATTTGCCTCTTGAGAATCCGACCCGACTCTGCTTTGGAAGATACGCTTAGACCTGCGATGTGTTCATTATTCCCTACTCCATGCTTTTAGTCCCATACGGAATCGCTGCTGTAATGTCGGATGAAAAAATGGGTTTGTCAATCTTGTTCTTGCCCGCGCGATCCTGTTCTTCATCCCGCCCAATCTCCTCCATTTCCTTTTGCCCACGATGGTAGATGATGCGAATCGCCTTAGTCAATAGACATTACCGGCCCAAGGTGGAAGACGTAACAGTTCGCAAATGGGATGGCCGCTTGGCAGGTGTGTGCGATCAATATTCGGCTAGCCCCTGTGAAATGTCAGTCGCTCCCAATACATAGATACTGTACCGTGGATCCGCTAGTTTGAAGCCGCCGGTAAAGTTGGGACTTGCATAATTTGCAATTGATTCGATGATGCATTTAGACATGCAAATAATTCCAAACGGCTTCTATTCATATGGCCTCATTACCAATTATCTCCTATAACATGCTCTTTGCTGATCGGCACAGTATGCTGGCTGGAAATAAATCGTTGCTTGTAATTTCCTTTGAAATTCGAACCCTTCTTGACCTGTTGATCTGAATTGGATCCTTGTCTCTTTAACCTCTCTTCCCGAATTCCTTTCGAATTTCCTCTAATACTGCAATTAGTTAATCCCTTTCTAACTAAACCTCCAATGATCAATGAATCGCAAGATTTGGCCTTAGGCCACAGATTTGTCCCTGATGAAATGACTGCAGAGTCACCTCCAATCTGCAATAATTCGGATGATATTTCACACCCTCAAAATCGCGTACCAATTGAGAGTTATCGTTCTCAATGGCCAACTGTGACAATTGCCGAAACCCTAGGTTCCACAATGCACCTGTGATTGAATCACAATCTGAAAACAAGAGAGATAACACAACTGCTTGATTCAAATGGAGCCCCGGGGTGCCTATTTATTCTTTTCCCTCCATCCTCTCTAGAGACTTCTAGAACTTTTTTGATCTTATCTCTTAAGTGACTTTATTAAATACTCCAAGTCACTTTATTAAATATAAAGTTACTTATTTAATAATTATTTATTTAATTAAAATAACTAATTAGTCGTCCTTGGACAACCATTAATTAAATTAATTAAATTAAACTGTCACCAGAAAATTGGGGACATGACAACCTTCCCCTAGCCATGAAAATAAGAAAAAGAAGAAACTTGATATAGTTGTGGAACACAAGGGAAGTAAAAAGATTAAGATAGAAAAACTTGTGGAGGTGGAAGAGGAGTACTCAGAGGAGGAAGAGGGGGAAAAGGCTAGGAGAAGATCTAGAAGAATTGCCCAATCCCAGGCAAGGTACAAGCAACAATGTAATAGAGTTGGGGTGGAGGAAGTGGAAGAGGAGAGCTCAAACAATTCCAAGAGAGAAAAAGGGAGGGAAGAGTTTGAAAAAAGTGTTAACTCGGCTGACAATTCTATTGATAATGCCCAGTTGTTGGCTGATAATACCTAGGTTTTGGCTGGTAATGCTACTACCATAAAGACTATCCATGTTTTGGCTAGTTTCACCCTTCAACCCATTACCTTCTGTGAAGATAGTAACAAAGTGGACACCTCCCCCATTACTATTTCCTCCTTGGTCAAGGAGAAATCTAAGGTTTTTACTAACCTAAGGGTTTTGCAGGACAACTAGGTTGAAAAAGCTAAAAAGGAAGCAAAAAGATGGGAACACAAAATAAAGAGGAGACTAAGAGAAATTGGAGGTGTATGCCAAATTGGAAAAGAGGGTTAAAACTTTAGAAAATGGTTCTACACCTTCTCTAAATTTTCTCTAAAGGTCACCCACGCCGTTGCCACCACCCTCCAACTGCTGGCACAAGAGAAGGAAGAAGTTGGAATGGATATGGAGGATCATAAGCTTGATTGGGCTCGAGTTCTACTAGTTGTGAAGGGAAAGGAAAAAACTGAGAATAATGTTTCTTAGTTTAAAAGGATCCTTGGATCCAAGTTTTTTTATGTTAATTTGTTATTACTGGTTTTGCTGGTATCCAGCTATTGCTCAAGGTTGTGTTGGCCTGGTTGTGCCAACAATTTTTTATGATGAACTTTAGTAGTATAGCAGACTTTTCAAACTTCTTTTATAGTTTAGTTAGTTTGGTTAATGGTAGTTTGTTGGTTAAGTTACATGTATAGTTTTATATTGGTTATGTGGGACTTTTGTATGTTTTTACTCCTGTAATGTTCTCTGTAGGTCTCTACTGGTAATGTGTTGGTCACCAGTATTTTGGTTGTAAAGGCTGACCCCCTTATTTTTGGTCGCTTTTTATTTCAAAAACATTAAACCTAAGTGTAACCACGTTAATAGCTATCTTTTACTTTAATTCATTATTATATTATATTTATTGTATATTCATAGTTGCATTATTTAAATATAATTTATTTTTTAAATAAAATACACATCATTATAATTTACTTTTCATAAAAAAAATTACCTCTTTTTTAATTCAATAATAAAATCATTTATTACCTTATTGGACAAATTTATCATTAAATTGGATTTCTTAGGCACTTTTAATTACTTTCAATTTAACTCCATGAGCACCAATTTCTTCGATTAAATTTTAATTTTTCACTTAAATGTTAAATCTCTATTGATTTTAAACCTTACTTTTCTATATCTAAATGTACTATTATTAATATGATGCTTAAAACCCTCTTACTAGCCTTATAAGAACGATAATTCAATCTTACATTTAGGTTCACAAATATAATTTAATTACCTTTGAATTAATTCTATTAATATAAAATTCTTTGTCATATTTTTTTTTAATCTATCATTTAATAACAATTCTCCTTACTTATACTCAACTTTCCATTTTAAAAAACAAAATCACTTTTAATTTTAATTTTTTTGACAATTAGACTTAGACTCATAATCTAAAATCTTTAAAAAAAAGTCCTAATTTAATACTCTCCACCTTTTCAAAACCAACCCAAAGCCTTGTTATTTTGGAATAACCCTAATAAGGGTTCTTTTAAATCCCAATTAAGAAATTATGTCAAAAAAAGAAGAAGAAAATATCCCATACTAAAATCTTTAACCTTAAGTTTATGGTTGATGCAGGTGGGAGGCTAAAGGCGATGACACTTGGATAGAGAGACACTAAAAGAACCACAACATGTAGTGCCTGCCCCTAGTTCACATTTCTATTATAATTGTTGAACTCTTTTAGGTCAGTTTTACGCTTATGATTAGTAGCATTACTTTGAGTTTATTAGTTATTGTCTCACATTCAGTTTATTATATGATGAGATTACTTAGTACTCTATATTTCATGTATGCATGATGATTATCACAATGTTTGCAGGTATTGATGATGATTAGTTAGATGGTTATTGTACATGTTTTCTTATGAATACTTACCCCATACTTGCATGTGTGTGGTGTGTGTGTTTGTTTTTTTTATGTATGGCGTTTCTGATGTGGTTAAGGAAGGGAGTTGTAGTCACCTGCTAGTCAGGATCTACATGATGCACCACTTCCTGCCATTGCTTGTTTAGCTTAGAATATTGTGTCTATACATGCGTGAATTTTATGTAGGTTGTAGGTACCGAGTATCGACTTCCCTAAATTGCCAGGATGAGCGTACCCTATCGCATTATCTCAATGGTAAGAGAGGGGAGATAAATTCTTGAGTCCAAATCCTAACCCTCTAAGCCATTTGTCCTAATTGAAAATTAGGACAAGTATTTGAGTTAGTACACTCCGAATGCGTCGAATGACATTAATTCGTGATTATAACCCTTTGTTTAATTTAGTATGCGTTTTGCTATGATGGGTTTTCATATGTTGTCTTTATGAGTCTTTGGTGTATTTTCTATTAATTAAGTTTAATTAAAAAGATTAATTAATAATTTAATTTAATAGAAGATTATTATGATATTTTAATATTTAATTATATTTAATTAATTGAGAAATTAATTAAATAAAAAGGAATTAAATTTGGAGATAAAAGTTAAAAGTTTAAATTTAGAACATGATAATATTTATTTTATTTAATAATAATATATTTAGAGTTCATTTTTAAATAAATGTTAAATATTATTGTTATTTAAGTTAATTAAATATTTTATCAATTAAAGTTTCTAAAATAAATAAAAAGTGGAAAAAATATAAATTATTAAAGGATTCTAGATCGCATGATCTAAGCATGAGTTTAAATATGAGAAATTAATTAAAAGATAAAATAAGTGAAAATAATAATGTTATTTTAATTTCATAAAGTGCGCATGGGATTAAAAATAATAAAGATTAAAAATAGAAGTGGAAAACTAAATAAAGTTATTTGATAATCTGGTTAACGTGCACGAAAAGATAAAGCAAAGATAAAGAAAGTTAATTTGGAGTTTGAGTCTGGTGAGCAAAGAGTCCTCTCGGGTGAATGCACAATCAGTGCCTCGATTTGAGGAGAAAACTCCTTATCACAACTTTGGGGGTTCATTTTTGAGGACGGTGAATTTTGGAGACACGAATTTTAGGAACAAAATTTGGAGATGAATTTGAGAGGAGATTTTGGAGACGAAGTTTGAAAAGCAAATCTTCTCACAATTCTCGGTTGGTTGCGTGTTAGCATCAGGTTTAGGTAGGATCTTGTGTTGTGATCACTAATTGAATTATGCAATTTGATATTCATGTCTACTTCGTGATTGTGAAAACTTGTTTTCTCATATTTCATTATACGAATCTGTTAATTCTTCATCTTGGATATTTTGTTGTCCTTTTTCATCTGTATCTAAGGATTTAACAAATTAATTAGAAAACCCTCGTCTCCTAGCTTAAAGAAATTAGAATTTTAATTTGGGAAGGGTTTGAATTTTAAAATAAAATTTAGATTAAAAAATTCATATGGTTGATAGTAATTCTTCTATCAGACCATATTTACAAAACATATTAAAAAAAGTAAATAAATTGAATTGAAAAGAAATTTGTTATTTTAAATTGTTATAAAACAAAGTTTTATAACATACATATATTTATATTAATAAAACAAATTAAATAAAAATCCTATATATATATATATATATATATATATATATATATATATATATATATATATATATATATATATATATATATATATATATATATATATATATATACATATATTAAAATACAATTACCCCCATTCTTAATTATTATGGTGGCTGACTGTTGTACGCAGTTGTACACGACTGCTACAACAATCGTATATCTTGGACAGTGATTTATAATCGGTTGGGTAACGTTTTAAAATTTTGGTTTATATAAAGTTTATAAATGTAAAGTTTGAAACATATTAAATTTTGGTTTATATCGGCTATGTTTATACAGGTAGTTTTTTTTATATAGGCATGTTTGTTTTGTTAATAAAGTTTGTTTATAAAGTTGTTTTAAAATTATAAACTTATTATTACATATGTTTTAAAAGTAATATATAGTATAGAGTTATTATTATTAGATAACTTTTAATTACTATGATTTATAAATTTTATTATTATTTAATAATTTTTAATAATAGATTTAAATATTAAATGTATTATTAATTAAATATATTTTTTTAATAAATTTTATGATGTAAACTTATTATTATTTAATAATATTTATTGATAGATTTTATTATTATTATATTGTCAATTTAAATATTAATGCATTTTAATATAGTTTTTGTAATTATTAATTTATTAATAATTTTTGGTCAAATACTAATAAATTGATAATTAATGAAGATTGTAATATAAGTATTTAGATCAATAATTATTAATTAATTTAATTAAAATTAGTTTAATTAAAGTTAATTAATAATAGATATTATTTGATAAAATTGTAGAATTATATTATTGATTTAAAACATGATGGGAGAATAATTCTAGTTTCATTCGAACAAGTGAATGGGTCAACCTGTAGGGTTATCCAGAAATCTTTTGAACTTGAAACATACCTTGAAATGAAAACTAAAATTCTAATGTTTAACTCAACTACGTGTTTTCAAATCCAAACTGTTAGACTATTATGGTTTCTATTTATTGTCTATGCTTTGGGGTGTTTCGGGGTTGTTTTAGCATTGACTAGTCCTAGGTTTTTACCAGAGGCTCGTGGGGTTATGGGATTGTGACGTCATGATTAATTGTTCTCGATCTTTATAAACCCAACCATGGTGATGTGTGATATGCTCTATGATGGATGTTTTTACTAGTTGTTATTGCTTTCCAGTTTTCTTGTGTGAAGCTGAGGTGTATGTATTTGAGATACCTGACTTAACCATTTTTGGGTCATTGATCAATTATATTTTATTTGCCTTCCAGTCGCTTTGAGAGGACTGAGATCTTTTGAGTGGTTTGCTCTTGATGATGTCATGTTGTGACATGTTTGACTTGACCATTTTGGAGTTTTCGATCAATATTACTTTGAGGTACTTTTCGGTTGCTCGTTGGAGAACTATTGGATATTGTGTTTTATCATTGATGCCTTCAGTTGCTTATGGAGAATTGTCATGATCATTATGATTATTAATTGATGCTTATCAGTTGCTCATAGAGAACTGATGTGATTATTGTGACTTATCTTTTGATGCTTTCCAGTCACTTGTATAGGGCTGAGGTGATTTTACAATGATTCTTTGATTTGTGATTCATGAGCTTAGGGTAGGTTATCTATATGTAGTGTCGGGAAGTGGCTTGCAATGGGGGCCGGGGCCCTAAGTGGCTGCCCGGGTAACTCATTGTAAGTTGTTTTTAATAAGTGATAACATTTACACTAAATGAGAGTAAAATGAACCTAACAAGATTAATTGTATGTTCTCTCCCATGCCTTGAGTGCTAGTACAGACTAGGATGGGGTAGAGAGAACGCTTGGTTACGACCTTGCATTCCGTAGTATGCCTCGTCAGTATGAGATGATACTAGTGGCCGCAGGGATCACTAGGGACCCGAGATTCCTAAGGGATTTCTCGGGTAACTTCGAACATGATTCATGCGATGACACTTGCCTGCTTATATAGTAGATTCCTATGTGTCTTTGTGGTGCCTCTGGGTCTAGATGTCGATCTATGTGTTGGAACCTTTGAGTTAGTATACTTTTAGGATTTCCTGGGCTTAAAGAGTACTTGTGTTATGTGATTTGTTATCTTATTTGGGACTTGAGACTATCTCCTCAGCACGGTGGGAGTGAACCATTTAGGTTCTACGTGGTTGGGTGGTAGTGCTTTTCACTCTTACCATTTGAGATCCGTCTGTTGCTACCATGGCTGGAGCTTCTTGGTATGCTTGTTTATCATATTTAGATGATGTTTTTTACTTATGCTTTATTCTAGTATGTTAGATTTCTTTATGCATATGTTGTAGCATGTTTAGGTGTGACATCCCTATTATGATAGTACCAATGATCTCTTCGGTGGCTTGGGATGTTATGCGTGGGGGATGACTAGGGCCCACAATGGTCTAATGATGCTATTGATGGTTGGGAGGAACCACACACTTAGATTAGTTGTGTTTTATGATAGATGGATAGTTGTATTTCATGTTGGATGTTTATATCTTTTATGATGGATGGATGTATCATGTATGTTATATGGTTTCATTTATTTTACTGTACTTTGTATCATGGATTCTTGGAGGACGATGTATCTTTATTTCTACTTATGTATATTCTTTTAGCCTTTTATACCATGTGACATGTATAGTGGATAATCGAGCATTCCGAATTAATTTGCCAAGAGGCATTCGGAACACATGTATATTAAATGGACATTAGAGTTTCTTATTATTCTTTCATGTGGATGTGGTAGTTGTTAGATTTAGAATTAATTAAATTTAAATGTGACTCGACATCATGGGATCCTTAAGGAATGTAACTTTTTATGTATGTTTACAGTTGATTGTATGTTATTGCTTCCGCTACTATGTGATTGATGTGTATGATTTATCCTTCTTGATTTAAAAAAAAAAAAAAGTTTGACAAACTTAGTAAAACTTTAGGTTAATTCTTTTGGATCCCTTGGCAGGGTGTTACACAACATTGGCTTAAAATGGTTGTGGGTGGTCGCATGGTAGAGGGCACAACTAGAGAGGTGACCAAGTCATTTTTCATAGGCGGCGGAAGTGGTTTGGCTACCCATGGTGACATTTTTTTCTAAGGTAGTGATAGGAGGGGTGAGTTTTGTGCCACAAGGAGGGGAGTTAACATGGGAGTAGCAGAGGTAGGTTTGGGTGTTTGGTTGAGGGTACAGAGGTGCATGCACATCCATAAGGGATGTTGGCTCTATGTTGGTGGCTCCACCATAGTGGATCACCACCTTGGCAACAACACCATTGTGGTGGCATCACCACCATAGAGGTCGACATGTCTTCTCAGTCCTATGTGATGACATGGAGGGCTTCATCCCTATGACCTGTGAGGACCCATTTTTTTAAAGGTTTATTTATTTTATATTTTATTATACATATATTAAGTTATATATATATATATATATATATATTTGTGTGTGTGTGTGTGTGTGTGTGTGTGTGCGTGTGTGTGTGTGCGTAAAAATTGATTAATTTTATGTCTAATATTTTTATAAAAATTTAACCAAGAATTAATCAACAATTTTAAATATTTAAAGCCAAATTTTTTGTTGATAAAATTGTTAAAAATCAAGGGGGTCTAATTTTCATTAAAAAAAAAATGTAAATGAACTTATTTTTTCCAAATTTTAACTGTTTCAATAGATGACATACATAGCTAGTGAATGAAAAAGAAGAAGAAGTTTTTGATGTATATCTTTTTTGTCATAACATTTCAAGGTCCAAAATGCACCAATTTGATAGTTTTTGTCTCCCACCACATTTTCTCTATAAAATGTGTCTTAATAGAAAAAGCCTTTGTAAAGAAAACTCTCTACTCTAGTGATCCATATATATATTTTAGACTTTTTAAATACAATTCAATATTTTTTCATTTTTAAGAATCAAGCTCTTCTAAAAATTTAGAATACCAAGTTGTAGCATTTTTTATTAAAATATATTAAATCTAATCAAAACATTATAAAAAATATATGAATATATTTTTGACTTCAAGGTCTATGAAAGGGTATTTGTAGTTTTTTTAATAAATTAAATTTTGGAGAGAAATTTATCATAGTTGTCATAAGTACTTATAACATGATAAATTTGGTGGCATGGCTATCACTTATGATGTTACCAAAGATTTTTTGTCATAACAATTCCAATGGAAATAGTTTTGGCCATAACAATTTGAGCCAAAACCACGTGTGCAAATACTTAACATTTATTTTTTATGTAACATATTCGAGGTATATATAGTCACAAGGTTTCAATTGGAACAGATTCATCCAAGACCAGTTTGGATGAAATCCATGTGCCACATGACTTCTCTATCACTTCCACATGGGTTTGGTTGTAATCCTTCTAGCCAAAACCATTTGGGCTAGATTTGATCTATTATATTGGCTTGATGTGCAATAGATTTTGTACTTTAACTCCAATGAGAGTTCCATTTGTGTGAACACTCATAACAGGTTGTCATGATCACCACAATTAGTGAACATGAGTGTTGTTCCTAACATAAAATCAACCAATTGTCCTATTACATGAAAACTATGCAAATCTCTCCCTTGCCTTCCTAATTTTTCACACATAATTCTCAATGTAATCAAATTTCCACAATCCATTAGAATGTACCTATATACGTCTAGATTTGAATGTGTTAGCTTTTAGCATCAATGTCTTAGAACACACTTTATGGTCCATCATTAGGATGAAAGAGAGTGCTAAAGATGAAAGGCAAGTAGAAAACTAAAGCCAATCCCAAAATATAAAATAAATAAATAGGGGAAGGATGAAGGACACACAAAACAAGGAGGGTAAAAAAGAAATAAAAAAGATAATTAGAAATAACCCAAAGGAAGAAATAAAATTACAAAGACGAAGAGGAGTGAACCTATATATTTTTCTTTGAACTATTTATATTTGATATATATATATATATATATAGTCATTGTATTATTATTATTACTTTGTTTCCAATATTATACACATATATACTTTTCTTATCTTAAAATTTTGAGTGATTTTAGAAGATAAAGGAGATAACAAATTGATTTAATTTGTAAAGTTTAACTAACAACTTTATCCCCTTTTTAGAATTATGCATTCTTTAGTTAAATCGCTTTCTAATTTATGTGTAGTTGAGTTAACTAATTTATTCCTTTTTAATCTCTTTGGTTATACAAACTCAAATTTCACTCAAACTTGGATTTATCTTGTTTTTATAAATTTTTAAAGGAAAATTGAACACTTATCTCAATTAATTGATTTTTCTCTTCTTTTTTTTTTTGTATTTTTGGAGATTTAATTCAATTAATTAAATTAATTCATTTTCATGCATAAATGGAAAATGGGCTCAATTTAATTAATGGGCTAGGAAATATAATTAAATTGATTTCTTTTTTATGATTTAATTTCCAATTAATGCCTATATTTAGGAATCAATAGATTTTTTATGATTTTGAAAATGTCAATGAATTATATAATTTCAATTGTAAGATTAGATTAATAAGAGAAATTGAATACTTTTTGGTTAAGAATTTTATTGATATTTCAAATTAGGGGCCTATGGTTTAGAAGACAAATTTTAGGTGATTAAAAGATCTACATAATTCTTAAAATTCCAAGACTCCAATGAACCTTCAATAAATGCATGAAGAATAATTTGGGAATCCCCTTCAAGACATAGTTTCGGTACCCTTAAACTTCTTTCCACTTTGACTTTCGTTAATTTTGCCTTTTCTTCTGCCACATTATTAATTCCATCTTTTAGTTTCTTACTGCCTAAATCTATAATGTTACCTGTCCACTCTCAAATAATAAATCTTGCACTTGATAGGCTAGGATTTCCCTTTGAGACCTTGTTAAAGTTCACTTCCCATCTCCCGTCATCTAGTTTTGTCCATGGAATCCACACAATTGCATTCGACAACAAAGACATTGGCTTAACCCAACCAAGCCGATTTACATATATTCAATCTTCATTTCTTTCAACTATAACAAATATCATAACCTTAAAACACTATTAAGACATTGTAAATTAACTACCAAATTCAAGAATGAAAGCACTTTTGAGCATTTGTAAAAAAAAAAATTTAAAAAAAATTGTTTAGTCTCTCTATGGTGTTTTAAATATCATGGATTTTTTCCCTTTTTATTCTATTTTAATTTTTTTTTGATTGGTAAGAGGCCAAAGCCAAGATTAATTATTGTGTTGTGATAATTATTATTATTTATCAAGTGTAGGTAGATTCTAACCCAAGTCCTCTTTGATAAGAGACTCACAATTTACCATTGTGTTGTAGACTCTTGCCTTATTTTAAAGTATTTTGATTGATATAGGCATTGGAAAAATTCATTTTATTTTATTTAGGTCAATGTATGAGTCTCACCTAAAAAAAGACTCTTATCTAGAATTAGTGTTGAGTGGAATCATAATTGGTATGATTTTTATTTTTCTAGATGAGCCCATACCAAAATGTGAAGTAAGATAGCAACAAAAATGACCTACAATTTTGTGGTTCAATAAAAACTTTGTTCTATGACTAATCCTATAGCCATTGGAACTTTGTTCTATGACTATTATTGCATCCAAGTCAGAACAAAATAACTTCCTATTTAGTTTCTAAGAACTATGTTTCCATTATATATTTCAATCATGTTCAATTGTTGATTCATCTAATATGATAGTGGTTTTGTTTATGTGTTGGAATTTATTTAGTTTTTAAAAAAATAAATTGATCGGTAAGAGGTTGAAGCCAAGGTTAATTATTACTGTTTATTGTGATTATTTATTTCAACTATTAGTTAATCTTGAGTAGGTTCGAACCCAAGACCTCTCAATTAAGAGGCTCACAATTCACCGTCGTGTTGTAGTTTATGTGTTGGAATATTAGATATATAATACAAATATTTTATTTCTTTAATTAAATAACAAATTTTATAAAAACATTTTTTTTGGGGGAATAACTCATGTCTTTTATAAGATGAAGATACTCCTCAAGATACAAATCCAAAATATTTTGGTTTTGAGCTAGATCATAGTGCAGACAATGATGATGCATGTACTAAGGCTAATGATGATGATGATAACTGTAATAATGATGACAATAGTAGTGGTCATCATGATGATCACAAGGTAGTTATTGCTAGTAGCTAGTGACATTAATGATTATATAGACTTCATTATAGATCATTGTTAATATATCATTGATACATTATTATAGCCTACAATCCATATTATTGAGTTGATACATTTGGACATGTGTCATTTTTAGTTATATTATTAGACATGTATCATCTTGATTTATATCATTTTTAGTTACACAATTTATCATTTTTACTAAGATTATTTGTAAACATATTTGGACATGCATTTTCCTTTGATGAGGGGGTTTGTATTTGTGGTTTTGGGTCATTAAGGTAGATTAAATTGACTAAGGTAGGAAGTGATGTTGCTTCCAATTGGTGCTAGAACCCTAATGAATAATCCTAATAGTATAGAAATAAAAGTGATACAGATGGTGGAAAAGCTCTTGCTATCTTTGATGTTTCTTATAATTGGAGGATATAGAATCGACACTACTTGTACTGAAGGTGGGTCTTGTTCTTGATTTGGTCAACCCCTCTATTTTAGATGTATCATTTTGACTTATGTTGACGTTGGAAATGTGTCATTTATACATGGTTTTGGTCTACAAGCATATTGGACTTTCAATTTTTTTTAATATGACGATCAAGTATTAGTATTGTCTTATCGATTTATATATTGAATTTGGTTGATGATAAATTTGGATAAATATTTATTATTTATGATGATTTTAATTTGCTAATCAGGATGGATATTTTTAGATTCAATTAAATTATAGACATTTTGATGTGCACCTTCTTGGTGTCAACCTAGGTTTGATGATTGGAATAAAACATTTTAAACTAACAAAAAATATAATTAAAATAAGAAGCATTTTTAGAAGTAAAAAAGTAAGCAACAATGGAAGCCAAACCAGAAGCAAAACCTAGTGTTATCTAGAAAGAAAAAATGGAAACAATTCATGTAGAAACTAAAAGAGTAATAATGAAAGAAATTTTAGAAGCAAAAAAGAAAATGCAATAATAGAAGCAAGAAAAGATGTCATGTAATGGAAGAAATAATAGAAGCATGATAAGAAGAAAAGTTGGAATAAAAATAGGAGAAAAACTATACATGACTCCAAGAGAAAAATTGGAAGCAACAAGGGGGATCAAAATAGGCATAAAAGTGAAAATAATATAAGAAGAAAAACTAGAAGTAATAAATAGTGTTATGTTGGAAGAAAAATCAGAAGCAATAGAAGAAGTCAAATTGGAAGCAATCCTTGAAGAAAAACTAGAAGCGACAAATGATGTGATATTGGACGAAAAACTGGAAGCAACCCCTAAAGTAATTTAATAGAAGAAAAAAACAATGTTATAATTGAAGCAAATATAGAAGAAATATAGGGGGAAAAAAAGGGAAACCAAAGAAGAAAAACTAGAAGTAACATAGGAAGTCAATACAAATAAAAATTAGAAGAAAAATGGGAAGCTGAAATAGAAGAAAGAAAGAATGTTATAATATAAAAAATGAACTAGAAGCATAACAAGAAGCGAAACTAGAAGCTTTTGGAAGAAAAAATAGAAGAAAATATGGATGTAACAAAGGAAGAAAAGTGTAAGCCAAATATAGAGTTATATATTGCATCACATATGACATAAATTGCTTGAATCTTTTTGTCTAGCACATCTTTAGCATAGACACAACTACAGTGCAATAGTGGACGCCAGGTACAACTCAAAATTTTGCATCAACATGATTCTCAATATGACATCAAAGACTAGGAGCATTTGGGTGCCAATTTTTTTTGCTCTCATCGAGGCTTATTTTTTATTTGCAATCACATGAAAATCCGATGCTAATTTGGGCACTATTTGTCTATTTTGTTGTAGTGATAGGAGGGCCTTTGTTTCATTACGAGAGCTTGGGTCTATGGTCTTTTGGCCTTCTAGGAATTTCTATTTTGATTTTTGGAAGGGCTTTGGTTTCATTTTTGTTTGGTTAATCCCAGTAGATGGAGAACACTTTAATCTCTTTCTTTTGTATCTTGATGGGTCATCTGGCACTATGTTGGAAGAGATTATCTTGATAGTTCCTTTGCATCTTTTTTCCCTTCTATTTACACCTAATTTTTACATGTTATGTTGCTTCTTATCTTGGCATCTATTGGTTGAGCAAGTTTCAGGTTTGTGGCTCACTTTCAACATTTAACCTTTCTCACTACTAGTCTTTTCCCCATGGTCCAGTATTAGAACACATGGAAGATTTGTTTTCCCACAACCCTCCCTAGGTGAAGGTGGTGTGTGGGAACATTAGCCTCTTCTTTGGCTTTTTATCCCATGTTCTTCTTGGAGGTGGGTTCCCATGGTCAAGGCTCTTACGATGCTCCTTTCCCTATTGATGTTAGATATACTATTTTTTCCCCTTATTAATGGGTCTCCAAAATGGTTGTACTTCTAGCACATGTGATATTTCTAGTTGTGTGCTCTTTGTTAAATGCCTCCTTGTTAACCATTCTCCTTGCCTACATGCTCATTACATGAGTATGCATGGTTCTTCTCATAAGGAGATGTTTTCCTCTATTAGGAGCTTATGTTCATTAAAGAATTTTTCCAAGGTGAGGGGTCTCGTAGACACTAGTTACTTTGATCCTAGTAGATGATGGGTTACTTGGTCATGTTGAAAATTTCATTAGAGCATGAGATGGGTGTTCCTAATCATTAAGAAACACTTTGTTAGCTAGATGTGCTACATTTTAGGAGTATAGTCATGATATTTATTTAGGGGTGTGAAGGATGTCTTAGATTTATGGTTTGTGGGACTCTATAGCTCTATTAAAAAATGTGGAAATTGTGATTGAAGGAGGGGATGAACCTTTGAGATTTCCCATGTAAAGGGAAAGTTGAGACAACCTACTTATGAGGTCATCTACCTATGTAGTAGTGAGGATAATATAGGTTCTCATTCATTTGGTAGGATGTGTAAATGGATTTCTAAGGATACTCTTGTGGTGTGTGGTGAAGAAATGAGGGAGGTTATGGTTGAGGACAAGATTATGCTTCACTTTTTACTAAGGCTAGAGGAGAAGGATATTTACCTTTCTATTAATTAGAATAATGACCACTCATCAACTTGAGGAATTGGTCTAGTTTATAAGCTATGTCTAGCTTAAGGTTGGTTCCATTTTGGTGATGGAAGTGTTCTCACTTTTAGTGCTCTCTTTTTATGGGTTCTATTGTGTCTTTTGTTTAGTTAGCTCCATTAGCTCCAAACTGTCTATTCTATTAGCTTTCAGTGGTCGGGTAAACCCTATCCCCAAGCTCATCCCATCCCATTTAGTGCTCAAACATTCTTGGGCCCACAGAACCGAAATGTCCCTAAGGGTCACTAAATGCCATAGGGCAGCGATCTTTGATGAGGCATATCTCAAAGCTCATGCAAGGAATGGATGTGATTCTAGTTCCTATAGGACTGTGTTGCAGAGACCTACAATAACCTCTCTCACTTTTTGGAGATCTTACTCTGTTTTGATTTTGTGATGCCATCTTGGGTGATGCTAAAACTTGTAGTGTTGGCTAGTACAAAGTTGTCAACTACCAAATCTCTCTCACCTTTTGTCATGGGATTGAACTGTCTATTCTATTAGCTTCGGGTAGCTAGGTAAACACTAGCCTCAAGCTTGTCTTGTCCCATTGAGTGCTCAAACATTCTCGAGAATGTCGAACCAAAATGTCCCTAAGAAAGACTATGGAAAGTGTTACATTCCAAGTAATGATTGGTTGGGATGTACATCATAGACTAAGGGAGATGATATTCATGAAGGGTTTCAGATAAAAGGCTACTATAATTGTCAAAACAATGTTAACGATAATCAATGCATAAGGTAAAGGCATTACAAAGGAATGAGATCAAAGGAAAATATTCAAGGCAACAATAGTGAGTGTGATGAACAACTTTTTAAACCTTTGTAGTAGTGTAACTATCAACATCTTTATAAAAACTCTTAAATCTTTATCAAAATGCTAATTTCCATGAAAATAATGACATGGTATTAAACTTAATATTCATGTTCATTTCTAGGGCTTTGTGGTAGGGTTAAAGAAAGTGGAATCATTTCCTATGTAGATGGAATAAGTAAAAGAATGTCAAGTGGCAAAGTATGATAATGATAATCTTTAAAATCATTCTGACTTTTCTTTCAACTAAGTACAACAGTAGTGCTTGATCCAAACAAGTGAAAAAGTACATGTGAGAAGCCTATGTAGTAGTTATGTGCAAATGGAATAGAGGTGTCCAATTGAGATCAATGATTGATTAAAGTATAATGAAAAACCTCTTAAAAGCTAGTTTACTACTATATCACATAGATTATAGTCATATGGTAAAAAGCATGGAGAACCTTTATTGTAGAGGTATATAAGAACTAATTTAATGGATCATATGATAGCAAATTTAACAAATAATAAGACATAGTGAGACAACAATCTTAATAAATCTAGTAATCATGTGTAATAGAATAGAAGACATTTAGTACTATTTATAGTAGGAGTAATAAATTAAAATGTTTCAAGGATCTTTTAACAAAACACCTAGTTCTGTATGTGTAAGATGACTCACAATCAAATACTACAATGAGTTGTAAAGTTGTGAGTTAGTTCATAAAAGGGATAACCACGAAGGAACAATCACAGTTCTAAAGCTATGAAGAGGAGCTCCAAATGCCATTTAGGTGGTGGTAGGTTGGTAGTTTGAGGAAAATTATTATCTACTCCTATTTTTTCAATGTTGAATTCTATTCGAATAAATTTACAAGTTTCACCTAGCATGAACTGAGAATTCAGCAAAGGCTTTCAAATACTTTTGCATACATGTCAGTGCACTAGTGATATATGGTGATTTTGAGGCTACATTATATCAATATATTATATTGTTATGACAAATGGTGATCTAATGAATAATAACCTAACAAATCTAGAGGTCCAAAGATGTGCAATTGTCATAGCATTAAGGATAAGACATTGAAATAGTGAGGTTTTCCCTTTGGAGGATTTGATAGTTATAGCATTATGGAAATAGTAGTGTTAAAGAAGATGACAATAGGCACTCCAAAATTCACGGCCTAAATGAGAAAAGGGATTCCAAAAGATGTCAAAACAGTGAAGTTCATGGTTGTCTTGTTGGTGATGTGAAAGTTGATTTGTATAGTAGACAAAGCGTCAAATTCAAGAAGTTAAAGAACAAAAAGGTTTAGGAAAGTAGTTTTTCATAGATGAACATGGGACATGCATCCCATTATCTTAAATCACTGGCATAATACACTTTTAAGGATATTAATGCCATGAAAGCAGAGCCTTAAGCCAGGAGACATGGATTGAATGAGGTCAAGCAATAGATATATGAAAGTTCTCTATAATAGCTAAAAAACATTAGATACTTGCAGCCTCTATATTCACCATGCATTAGTTATAGTTTGTGACCAAGTTTTGAAAGGTTTTGTAAATTTCTTGAAAGATACCTGTCTACTGCCAGTTTTGGAGTTGTTTATCATGAAAGGGTTGTAAGTCTTGTCTCCACTGTGGAAATTCCATGGTCTTATAGATTTCAAGGCTATAGGCCCTAATCTATTATATTATGCAAGCAAGGGCCCTAAAAGTGAGTGCAAAGAATTCTTTGACCAAGCCCTAGGCAAGCTAGGCAATGCCGGACTAGGGATTGTCAGCAAAGAAAGAGCTCTTGAGAGAAAAGCTTGAAGAATGAAGACTTGCCCTTCTGAGGGATTGAAGAGGGGTATGGGGAGGTTATAACTTGTGGAGAATGAGTCTTGATGAGGTGTAGAAGGTGTCTTAAAAGTGGGGACAATAGGTAGCCAAGAAAACCCTACCAAACCCTCAATTTTTCTATTTTTGTTGTACGGCCTGTATGCACCCTAAGACCCTAAAAATCCTTGAGCATGGGTCCTATGTGTCAATTTTTCTTGAGGTCAGAGGTGTTGAAACTCTAATATAAAGGAGCAATTGGCCCTTGAAATTTGGGTGGAGGCCTAATTAGGGGCTCTCCTTATAGCCCTTTTGTGAAGAAATCTTGAAATTAGGTACAAACCCATTGTTGTTATCCACTCAATCATGGTCCAAGTGCTCCAATAACATATTAGGACATCATGGAAACCTTGGTTTGACTGGAGAGTGCTATGGTACCCTAGTAGACCTATAAAAGCTTCAAAGGGATATTGTTCCTAGAAGAGTAAGTGAGTGATGCTACAAGTTTGGATTAGTTAACCTGTTGAGGAGGTTGGGAAAGGTCAGGAGATGTTCTAAGTAGCAAGAGATCCCACAGACCACATAGGTGTACAAAAAACACCAAGATCCACATATAATATACAAGGTTGCACAAGGACGGGGGTACTTGGGGTACTTAGGGTACAGGTATGGGTATAGGTACAAGTACATCTATTTTTTATAATAGGGAACAAGGGTACTTGGGTATGTGAAATTTTATTTTTAATTATACTTTTATATTTATAGAAAACCCAAATTTATGAGTCATGCCAACGATTTTTCAAATCAAGAACAGTGATAAACTTTGCAAATGTAATGTATTTTTTTCAGTTTCCGATTTGTTATATGTTTGTAATAATAATTTATGATAAATGTTTAGATGCATAACATAGAAGGCAGGTTTAAACATGAACAAGAAGATCATAAATCATATGACAATGACATATTGCAAATGATAAATTTCTAGCTTTAACACTGATAACGTTTATTGTTGATCACTATTGTATCAAAGTTTCAAACTAATTAGGTATTGAATTAAGCTTGATAAACAAATAACAAAGAAGGAAAACTTTAAAAATGAACAATATCATAAATCATATGATGATGACATATTGGAAATGATAAACTTATGCTTAAACAATGATAAAGTTTATTGTTAACCAATATTCTATCAAAGTTTTGAATTGATTAGGTATTGAATTAAGCTTGATAAACAATGAGTTGATACACAAACAAAAAACCAAAAATTTCTAAAATCTCAATCAAGCTCCTTAGCTATGATGCTCTCCACCGAGTACCCAGTACTTGGGATATGTATACTTGGTACTTGGGTATATGGGTACAAGTACCAGGGTGTCATACATGAAGGAACATATAATATATTATGATAACCAATAATGTCATACATGAACAAACATATAATATAAAATGATAACCAATAATGTCATACATTAACAAACACATAATATATTATGATAACCAATAATGTCATGCATGAACAAACATATCATATATTAACCAATAATTTCATGCATCAAATAAATGTCATACATCAAATATAAAATGTCATACATACATCAAATGTATATCAAATATGTTCACTAACATAAAATCCAATATATATGTCTGCTAATGCCTATACATGTATGTCTATCAACTATATCTTCTCCTTCCCATAAGAGGAAGTAAACAAATCTCTAGAGGTCTTCAGTCATCGTGTGGAGGTAGATGATGGCAATGATGAGGTCTTCCTCACACGCTCGCTCGTCCTCTTGTTGAGGCTCTTCTCTAACTCAAGCTGATAGAAACAAAGTAGATATGAATCAATAATTATTATACATTGAAATCAAATATATGTACACACAAAATTAATTATTTTCTTACCACCATCATATAGTCACTCTGCAAGTCTACCTCGAAGGCTCGTGGATGACTAGGTGTAACAAGACCCTACAACAATTCAATCAATATAATCACTTATAAATAACATTAGAAATTTTGATACTAACTATTATAAACAATAACTAAAACCAAGAAAAATCTTTCATACCTCAGTTAATGGCTGTGAACTAGCCATAGTTGCAGCCATTCTACAATCGACAGACTGCCAAAGATGAGGCAGAGTCTTAGATGTCAAGAGCTACATGTCATACAATACATGTTACACGTAAGATGAAACATGAAACAAATATAATCAAATTAATTAAATTAACATGAAAAAAATGTACCTCTACGAAGCTCATATCAAGTCTAGGCTCAGAGTCCATATTGAATGTCGACAGTCTTGTAGAGAATTGATGCACATGCATAATTTTTTTTATCAATCCTTTATATGATTACTTAATAAATATATGTATTAATTTAAATGATTAAATCGATACATACCTTTGGACTCATCGATGGGATGAAAAATGGGGTCAAGGGATCGCTACTAGGGCTGCCAACACTCAGACCCTAAATTTTGAACAGTATCAATACATGCTAATTAATTAGTCATTCACTATACATTTGAAATGTGATCAAATTAGTTTATTATAATTGTAATTTACCTGTGTGTCAATGTTGAATGTCTCATTCAGGAACTAATAAGTAACTAGCCCATCATCTGTGCCATCTCCAGCATGACTGCCAAATTTGCATAAGGATCTACATGATGTGCACATGTGACCGCAACACGCAAAAGGCTCCTCCTCAACTACTGGACTCATGCAATGAATGAGGGTTTGCATCAAAGCATTAATAGTCCCTAGAGTGTTGGCCTCTACATGTTCCTTCATAACTGAAGGAATAGTCACATGCTCACCCTGTGGCTTAACCAAAGGTGCCCTAACTACATTAGGGTCACGATGTGCCCCCGACCTCTCAAATGATGACCCCCCACCTCTACCCTGATATTCTAATATATCAAAATAATTGGGGATCTGCCCAAGGACAAACTCTCAATACAATTTCCTTAAGAAATACATTGGGACCTCATGATTATTGCAAGAAGGAGCATCAAAAACCATCCATCATCTATCCCAAAAATTATTTCTAATACCATCGTGTATGCACCAATGGATGGGGAACCGTTCAGTTGTCTCTCTAACAATATCTTGTTCACCAGGCTTTCTAAATAGTGCACAAATCCTCCCTTTTGTGTATATCTTTTTTTTTTTAACATCTTGATATGATAAGTTATTTGCATAATATCTTTTTTGTTCATCCCTCTTAACCCACCAAATATCTAACTAACCACTAATAGAAGCTATGTGGGTCTTAATGGACTTGAGGGAGGATGCCAATTGAGCTCTCATTGGATTGGTTTGTCCACAAGCTTTCAACCTACCAATGAGTGCTTCTAATTCATTTTTGCCTCTTTCTATTTCATTTATTATGTTTTCTTGTGTGCCAAGAGGAGGTCTTCCAATTGGCGTAGGTTGTGGAATTTTTTGTTCTTGTTGTAGAGGATTTTGGCTTGGATCTTGTTGAGTGTTTTGGTTTTGATCTTCTTGGAGATTTGTTGGTTCATTGTTCACATTTTCTGATAAGAAATCAATTGAAATCTAAATAAATAAACAAAGTTAATTAAAAACTATAAAAAACTTACAAAACAATACAAAAAACATATTAAAAAATGCAAAAAGAGGGTTAGACAACATACGACATGCTCGTGATCTCGAACTTTGATGACGAGGAGGCATATTGACAAGGTAGGTGGCAAAAACTTTCAATTTTCTCAATTCGCGTGCGTGCTGTGAGGAGGGGAAGCTGAAAAATGAAGAAAAAATGAATGGGTTGCCGGTTTGCAGCCTATTTATAATAATTTGAATTTTTTAAAAGTGTGTATGCACTATTGAAAGCTAGAAAAAAAAAGGGTGTCACCTTTTTGGCATCACAACTTGGTGCACTTACCCTCATTGCAATTTAAAGAATATCGTAAAACATTTTTAAACATATATATGCTATGTCATTAGCATAGTATAAATGTTTTTTGACATATATATTCTGTGTTTAATATAGCATACCATATATAGTTCGATCCATCCATAATCACTTCAAATTAAATGTCTAAATTCAACATGATTGAAAAACAAAGGTTAACCAACATCTAGCTAAGGAAAAAAATTAATTGTAGTCTAACCAACATAATATAATATAAACAATTTACAATTTTTGATGAATAGTGCCATTTTCATTAAAGTATAATTAAAGTGCATAATCACAAAAAAAGATAGGGGTATGGCGGTCACAAGAATTTGCAATTTTTATTATCTTTAAGCATGAAGAGAATTTAGAAAATTAAAGAGAGCTAAATTTTATACAAGCACTTATCACTTCACAAATGTATGTAAACTATATATCTTACCAATTGGTGAGAAAATATATAAATTAATTTATCTTCAAAACAACAATGAAATATTCATTTATTTTGATATACACATACATATATGTGTGTGTGTGTGTATAGATATGTATACACACACACACACACACACACACACACATATACATATATATACACATATATACACACACACACACACACACACACACACACACACACACATATATATATATATATATGGAGGTCGCAAGCATGACTGTCTATAAGAGCACAAAGCTTGTTTAGGACGAGATTTTAATCCCATCTTTCATAATGCTTAACTTTTTCATCCACCAAGACTTAATTTGCAATGGATTTATTTAGAACTATTCAACTTTACCAAAACACAAAAATTATTAAATTTGTATAACAAATTACATGCAAAAATATATTGATATATTGAGAGCCCTCATTCTTGACTCTTAAAGAGATCAACCGTAAGACTAGACCTTCAAATTATTAATCCACATAACCATTATACAACCCTTGAGTGGTGCAGTTTAAAATTATGGTTGTACTTCTCTCCAAGTTGTGCCCAAAAATGATGAGTGCAAATGGCATGTGTGAGTAATGCCAATAATGGTGTGACATACGACGAGGGAAATCAGAGCATAAAATGACCAAATTCATATGTACATGATTTTAATTTTTACAATATTTCCAAGACTTTGCCGTCAACACACACATCAATTCTTTAAGTCAAACAGGTCTTCGTCTATGTAACTCTGCTTTTTTGTTGTATCAATATTCAGAGTAAGGATAAAATGATTTAATTTATTACTAATTTAACAAAATAAATCGCATGTATGTTTGCGTTAACTTTTCTTTATGTATAAATGAATTTAATTTAATTTAATTTAATTCTAATTATATAAAGTTTAATCGGCACAGATAAGAGAGTTGACTTGAAGAGTAGGTTTGCTTCCTATTGCTCTCACTCAAAATATTGATGGAAGTGGGGATAATTTTTATATTAAAAAAATATTTATAAGTTTAAAAAATAAAATTGATATATTGTTGTTTGTTTAAATTCAATTAGGTTTGTTTTTAGAAGTGACTTAAATTATTTTTATTACTATAAAAATGTTTTTTTAAAAATTAAAAATTAAGTTTTATTGTTTTTCTTTAAAGTGAAAGTGTTCTTTATATATGTGTTGATTTCATTGATGTATAAGGTTCTGATATATGAATAGTTAATTTTGTTGAATTGTATACTATAATTTTAAATATTGAGGACACATTTTATTCATTTAAATTAACACTTATAATAAAAAGAAGTATAAGATGCACAAGAGTATGTAAAAGTAAGTAAATAAATAAATAAATATGTATGTATGTATGTATGTCAGTATGTTAGAGAGTACAATTTTATATGTTCATAGATAATACATTAATTCAATTAATAACAATATCTTTTGTAGAATAGTATCTCTTAGGTATAGACATTTTGAAATACAATATTGAAATTAGATTGATGATTTGTCTTCAACCTATCAAATTTCTCTAATGGCATTAGCTTGATTATTTGTCTTCAATAAAATTTTAAAAAAGAAGAAGACAACATTCACACAAAAATATTACATAATTTACATTTATTTAAAAAATATATCTTAAATTTTTTAATAGATTTCTATAAATTTCTATATATTATATATTAATTTTTTTGGGTACAATTTACTGTAATAATTATAAAAATAAATATGAATAATAACTAATCTAAAATAAAACTAAACAACCATAAAATTAACTAAAAAACTTACAAAATTCAAACTACATCCAAATATTAAAAATAAAATAAAATAAAACAACTATCATACAAAATGCACTTTTGGTATTTTATCGATATATCATTACATTAACCTCTGAAATGAAGCCAAAAACTGGATGGATATTTCTAAATTATGTCCTTAATTTGGAGAATAACCAGCCTTGTCTTCCTTTAAAGCTCTGATGTTGTCTTCACCACACATCGTGACTGCCGCCGCTCTTTGTTTCAACACATTGTCCACTCCACTTCATCCAACTAATCACTCCATTCTCATAATAATAACTCTTTTTTCAAACCAGGGCTTCTCCTTTCTTTCATATTTTTCAAACTATCTCCTTCCTTTCATACACAACAGATTTCAAGTGTAATTTTAATGGTGTTTGAAAAATCAATAGTGGAGAGAATTCAGTAGTTCAGCTGGTATTTCTTTGAAAAAAAAATTCTTAAATTTTTGTAGCATTTATAATATAGATTGTAAGGTCACAATATCAAATGTGATGTCACATCGACATGTTTGTTTTTTGTCTAATTGTCCAAAACAACCCAATTCCAACTACAACCCAATTCCTCAAGGAAAACAACTAAGAACACCAACCAACCAAACACAAATTGCAATTTTCACACTATCATTGAATAGTAGATGCATATTTATACAATAGCTTGACCCACCAACATTCCTAAATGAGTACAACTAACTACTTCATGATTGACAACACACACATAACCTTGATAACTAATTGAAACTTATTGAAACCTAACTCAAACACATCTTCAACTAGTTATTATTTCAAACAAAAACTCAAACATAGGTTGCCACATATACATCTTATGACTGTTGGAACATTAACTCCAACATCTTCTTCCATAGATCTTGATTGGGTAATCTCTTGTTTTTACTATACTTTTTTCCTCCAAAAAAGTCATTAAAGTCTCATTTTCTTGAAAGTCATACACTTATTAATATAATGTCTTTCCCACGTATACCATTAACAAAAGAATATACATTCAAACCAAAGCTTAATTCCTCAAAGAAACCAACAAAGCATTAACCACAACACAAAATTATGACTGATCACAATTTTTCGATTATAGATTTTGATCAACCAATCTTATTCTTTTTTACCATTCATTTATTTTTGAACATCATCATCAAAGATTGAATTTTAAGAATATAACAGTAGTAGATTGTATTTTCTGTAGATTATAATAGTTTTAATTAATTAGAATAATGAAGTAAAAAAAGATAATATTAAATATAATTTTATTAATAATTGACAGATATTTTAGATGAAAATTTTACATAAAAATTTAAATTTCAATTTAGAGAGACTAAAACATTCTCATTCCATTTTTAAAAAAATCAACCAATCTTATTCCTTTTTACCATTCATTTATTTTTGAACAACATCATCAAAGATTGAATTTTAAGAATATAACAGTAGCAGATTGTATTTTTCGTAGATTATAATAGTTTTAATTAATTAGAATAATGAAGTAAAAAAATGATAATATTAAATATAATTTTATTAATAATTGATAGATATTTTAGATGAAACTTTTACATAAAAATCTAAATTTCAATTTAGAGAGACTAAGACATTGTCATTCTATTTTAAAAAATAATATCTAATTTATCATATAAATGCAATCATACTATTATTATTTATAACTTAATTGTATTTTAGTATATTAGTATATATTAATAATTAATATTTTATTTTATTTTAGATAACAAAATATTTATAAAAGAAATAATATTAAGATGTAGAATTTTGATAAATAATCATAAAATAATTGTACTAGATTTTAACCTAGTAAAAAGGTATTTTAAGAAAGATATAATATTCATATTATATTTTAACCTTTCATTTATTATGAAGCTTGTTATCATTGAATAGTAGATGCATATTTATATAGACATTCTGGAACTTATTGACACCTAACTCAAACACAACTACAATTAGTTATTGTTTCAAACTAAAACCAAAAAATAGATGCCACATATACAACTTATGATTGTTGGAACATTAACTCCATGTTGGTAAAAAGATTTGTCACTTTAGAAATGGCCCAACAGAATGTATGTGGCAAACTGTTCACAATAGTTGGATAGGCCCTTGACATCTAGCCTTCCTCTGCATTTAGAGGGGCATCTCCCTTGTAAGATAGAATTTTGGATTTTTCAATAAAGATGAATAGAACTTAGAAAATAAAAAGGAAACCATTGACAGAAAATGCACCACATGACTTCAATGTTTCCATAAAAACAATGTAAATAGTTAATGAAAGCAATCAAGAACTACACTTGAGAGCTATCATTGACATAATGCTAATTCAGCAATTCACGAATACTCACACCATACCTTGAAAATAATCATATGATGAATCAACACTTCAACAATTTAGATTCATTAGAAAGAGAACACCAAATGTACTTTTGTTTATTTCTAAGCACCAAGAACATAAGAAATGACTGATTACAAGAACAACAATTGTACACACTTTCCAAAAATTGCTTTTTTATCAGAACATAAGTGTTCCCTGTCTCCCAGTCCAAAAAGTCCTTTATTACATTGAGATTCATGAATTTATAGTCTATTCAAGCATAACTACCTTCTTGGGTTCATAACTACTCAAAAAGTTAGCATTTGGACATTGGGAAAGCATTTCACAACCAATTCCAACCTTTTATGAAGTTGAAACACAACGTCCTAACTTTGGTTACAATAAGTGACACATTTCACTTTCCACCATCGGATATATGTTCTTCAACTATTTTGGATTCTTCTAACAATTTGCAATCATACCGATTCCATTGACCTGGACCTTCATCACTTCCATACATATATTCCTCATCCCAAAGCATCAAAATGTGCATATGAGATTAAACTTTACACCTACCTGCATATATGCATTTAACAAGTTCTCCCTACTCCATGTTACATTTTCTTGAGGTAATCACGAAACTTTATCAAAATCTCTATTTCACTTGAAGGATCCAACATTTATCTAGAGCTTTCACAAGACATTTTTTAATTCCTTATCAATACCATTTTGGTCCATTTACTTCTTCTAAACAATGCACACATCTCATATGCAACAAAGGCACTTCGTCAAACAGTTTAGTAGCTTTGCTAGATGAATGTGGGTACACTTAGATTCGGCATTTTGTCAAGCAGTTTCCATGCACTTCGATATTTTCATTGAACTATTGCAAGTTGTAGATTAATTCACATTCTCCTTTTAAGGGCATTGACTCTCCAATGGTTCTTCTAAATACTTTAGAAGTAATGACAATTGCTTAAAACCCACACTCTTCCTGTATCTCTTTGAATTCTTGACACAAAGGAGTTAATTCCTCTTGATAATATTCAACACCAAACCAGCTTCAAAAATGTTTTACTACCTTCCAATGCATCAACACATTGTGTCAAACATTTGGAATAAAAAATCTGCTCCAAACTTTCTTCACATTGGTCTGCTCACATGTTTGGTCTGAGGCCTGTATTGACTTATAAATGGCTTACTTTAGACAAGAATTTAATCAGAAAGTTCGAGTGCCGTTGCTGGAGAATTATTACCAAATGTGTCACATGCCTTGTTTTGCTCTGATACGCCTTTGTTACAAATTAATATTGCTGAGTTTGATTCAATTATTTAATCATTTGGGATGCATTCAAATTGAATCTCCAAGCTGACTGTTTTGAATATAATAATACAAAGTTATAAACAATGATTCAATAATCTGTGGACCATGCGTTGGCAACTTTCAATGATCTTATGATATGAAATTAAACCATTCATATGCTTGTCTATGATTCCATTTGGTGGGAACTTGTAAACCAAAAGCAATTGGTTGACTTGGCGGCACTATACTAGGAGTTGCACATCTATGACGAAACTCGTGCATAGAGAGTGGGAAAATATTAATGATTTCTTGTCATAGCTACCATATCAAAAATATCAACATGCATGTGGCTTGAAATTTTGACTTGGTAAATGCTCACATAGTTTCCAATTTTCATTAACACATTGTATCAGACATTTTGGAAAATAGTTTCTACAGATGATATTGCTGAATTTCCTCTAGGCCGCAGGTCACACAAGAGAAACAGTATACATTCCTTGACTATGTTTCCATTGGAATGTCTTGGATTAAGTCAATTATGTTATGAAAGTAAATTGAACTCAGGACATTTGAACAACTTCACCAATCATTTTTGCTGGAGCTTAGCACAACTTTCTTCATGTAGAACGTCCCACCATTTTGCAAATGTAGATGCCACTTCTTGGGATTTCATGTGAAACGATTAAGTTTCAGTTCCCAATCTTCAGGATTCCTACAAGTAAATTGAAGTCCACTTTCCAAATAATTCTCATGCCTTGTTTTGTTCTCTAGAATGCCACAACTTGCTAAGAAATGCAATGGAGTTAAATGCTTTGGCTAGGTTTTAATGGTTTCTCTCCATTTCTTTTACGTCTCATTCCCAATAGGTGGTTGTTTAACAGATAGATTTTCTTTAAAGTGAAAGTGTTCTTTATATATGTGTTGATTTCATTGATGTATAAGGTTCTGATATATGAATAGTTAATTTTGTTGAATTGTATACTATAATTTTAAATATTGAGGACACATTTTATTCATTTAAATTAACACTTATAATAAAAAGAAGTATAAGATGCACAAGAGTATGTAAAAGTAAGTAAATAAATAAATAAATATGTATGTATGTATGTATGTCAGTATGTTAGAGAGTACAATTTTATATGTTCATAGACAATACATTAATTCAATTAATAACAATATCTTTTGTAGAACAGTATCTCTTAGGTATACACATTTTGAAATACAATATTGAAATTAGATTGATGATTTGTCTTCAACCCATCAAATTTCTCTAATGACATTAGCTTAATTATTTGTCTTCAATAAAATTAAAAAAAAGAAGAAGAAAACATTCACACAAAAATATTACATAATTTACATATATTTAAAAAATATATCTTAAATTTTTTAATAGATTTCTATAAATATCTATATATTATATATTAAATTTTTTTTGTACAATTTACTGTAATGATTATAAAAAATAAATATGAATAATAACTAATCTAAAATAAAACTAAACAACCATAAAATTAACTAAAAAACTTACAAAATTCAAACTACATCCAAATATTAAAAATAAAATAAAATAAAACAACTATCATACAAAATGCACTTTTGGTATTTTATCGATATATCATTACATTAACCTCTGAAATGAAGCCAAAAACTGGATGGATATTTCTAAATTATGTCCTTAATTTGGAGAATAACCAGCCTTGTCTTCCTTTAAAGCTCTGATGTTGTCTTCACCACACACCGTGACTGCCGCCGCTCTTTGTTTCAACACATTGTCCACTCCACTTCTTCATCCAACTAATCACTCCATTCTCATAATAATAACTCTTTTTTCAAACCAGGGCTTCTCCTTTCTTTCATATTTTTCAAACTATCTCGTTCCTTTCATACACAACAGATTTCAAGTGTAATTTTAATGGTGTTTGAAAAATCAATAGTGGAGAGAATTCAGTAGTTCAGCTGGTATTTCCTAAAAAAAAATTTTAAAATTTTTGTAGCATTTATAATATAGATTGTAAGGTCACAATATCAAATGTGATGTCACATCGACATGTTTGTTTTTTGTCTAATTGTTCAAAACAACCCAATTCCAACTACAACCCAATTCTTCAAGGAAAACAACTAAGAACACCAACCAACCAAACACAAATTGCAATTTTGACACTATCATTGAATAGTAGATGCATATTTATACAATAGCTTGATCCGCCAACATTCCTAAATGAGTACAACTAACTACTTCATGATTGACAACACACACATAACCTTGATAACTAATTGAAACTTATTGACACCTAACTCAAACACATCTTCAACTAGTTATTATTTCAAACAAAAACCCAAACATAGGTTGCCACCTATACATCTTATGACCGTTGGAACATTAACTCCAACATCTTCTTCCATAGATCTTGATTGGGTAATCTCTTGTTTTTACTATACTTTTTCCCTCCAAAAAAATCATTAAAGTCTCATTTTCTTGAAAGTCATACACTTATTAATATAATGTCTTTACCATGTATACCATTAACAAAAGAATATACATTCAAACCAAAGCTTAATTCCTCAAAGAAACCAACAAAGCATTAACCACAACACAAAATTATGACTGATCATAATTTTTCTATTATAGATTTTGATCAACCAATCTTATTCTTTTTTACCATTCATTTATTTTTGAACAACATCATCAAAGATTGAATTTTAAGAATATAACAGTAGTGGATTGTATTTTCCATAGATTATAATAGTTTTAATTAATTAGAATAATGAAGTAAAAAAAAGATAATATTAAATATAATTTTGTCAATAATTGACAGATATTTTAGATGAAAATTTTACGTAAAAATCTAAATTTCAATTTAGAGAGACTAAAACATTATCATTCTATTTTTAAAAATATCAACCAATCTTATTCTTTTTTACCATTAATTTATTTTTGGACAACATCATCAAAGATTGAATTTTAAGAATATAACAGTAGAGGATTGTATTTTTTGTAGATTATAATAGTTTTAATTAATTAGAATAATGAAGAAAAAAAATGATAATATTAAATATAATTTTATTAATAATTGATAGATATTTTAGATGAAACTTTTACATAAAAATCTAAATTTCAATTTAGAGAGACTAAAGCATTGTCATTCTATTTTTAAAAATAATTTCTAATTTATCATATAAATGCAATCATACTATTATTATTTATAACTTAATTGTATTTTAGTATATTAGTATATTAATAATTAATATTTTATTTTATTGTAGATAACAAAATATTTATAAAAGAAATAATATTAAGATGTAGAATTTTGACAAATAATCATAAAATAATTGTACTAGATTTTAACCTAATAACAAAGTATTTTAAGAAAGATATAATATTCATATTATATTTTTAACTTTCATTTATTATGAAGTTTGTTATCATTGAATAGTAGATGCATATTTATAAAATAGACATTCTGGAGCTTATTGACACCTAACTCAAACACAACTACAATTAGTTATTGTTTCAAACTAAAACAAAAAAATAGATTGCCACATAAACAACTTATGATTGTTGGAACATTAACTCCATGTTGGTAAAAAGATTTGTCACTATAGAAATGGCCCAACAGAGTGTATGTGGCAAACCGTTCACAATAGTTGGATAGGCCCTTGACATTTGGCCTTCCTCTGCATTTAGAGGGGCAGCTCCCTTGTAAGATAAAATTTTGGATTTTTCAATAAAGATGAATAGAACTTAGAAAATAAAAAGGAAACCATTGACAAAAAATGCACCACATGACTTCAATGTTTCCATAAAAACAATGCAAATAGTTAGTGAAAGCAATCAAGAACTACACTTGAGAGCTATCATTGACAGAATGCTAATTCAGCGATTCATGAATACTCACACCATACCATGAAAATAATCATATGATGAATCAACACTTCAACAATTTAAATTCGTTAGAAAGAGAACACCAAATGTACTTTTGTTTATTTCTTAGCACCAAGAACATAAGAAATGACTGATTACAAGAACAACAATTGTACACACTTTCCAAAAATTGCTTTGTTATCAGAACATAAGTGTTCCCTATCTCCCAGTCCAAAAAGTCCTTTATTACATTAAGATTCATGAATTTATAGTCTATTTAGGCATAACTACCTTCTTGGGTTCATAACTACTCAAAAAGTTAGCATGTGGACATTGGGAAAGCATTTCACAACCAATTCCAACCTTTTACGAAGTTGAAACACAATGTCCTAACTTTGGTTACAATAAGTGACACATTTCACTTTCCACCATCGGATATATGCTCTTCAACAATTTTGGATTCTTCTAACAATTTGCAATCATACCAATTCCATTGACTTGGACCTTCATCACTTCCATACATATATTCCTCATCCTAAAGCATCAAAATGTGCATATGAGATTAAACTTTACACCTACCTGCATATATGCATTTAACAAGTTCTCCCTACTCCATGTTCCATTTTCTTGAGGCAATTGTGAAACTTTATCAAAATCTCTATTTCACTTGAAGGATCCAACATTTATCTAGAGCTTTCACAAGACATTTTTTAATTCCTTATCAATACCATTTTGGTCCATTTACTTCTTCTAAAAAATGCACACATCTCATATGCAACAAAGGCACTTTGTCAAATAGTTTAGTAGCTTTGCTAGACGAATGTGGGTACACTTAGATTCGGCATTTTATCAAGCAGTTTCCACGCACTTTGATATTTTCATTGAACTATTGCAAGTTGTAGATTAACTCACATTCTCCTTTTAAGGGCATTGACTCTCCAATGGTTCTTCTAAATATTTTAGAAGTAATGACAATTGATTAAAACCCACACTCTTCTTCCTGAATCTCTTTGAATTCTTCACACAAAGGAGTTAATTCCTCTTGATAATATTCAACACCAAACCAGCTTCAAAAATGTTTTACTTCCTTCCAATGCATCAACACATTGTGTCAAACATTTGGAATATAAAATCTACTCCAAACTTTCTTCACATTGGTCTGCTCACATGTTTGGTCTGAGGCCTATATTGACTTATAAATGGCTTACTTTAGACAATAATTTAATCAGAAAGTTCGAGTGCCTTTGTTGGAGAATTATTACCAAACATGTCACATGCCTTGTTTTTCTCTGATACGCCTTTGTTACAAATTGATATTGCTGAGTTTGATTCAATTATTTAATCATTTGGGATGCATTCAAATTGAATCTCCAAGCTGACTGTTTTGAATATAATAATACAAAGTTATAAACAATGATTTAATAATCTGTGGACCATGCATTGGCAACTTTCAATGATCTTATGATATCAAATTAAACCATTCATATGCTTGTCTATGATTCCATTTGGTGGGAACTTGTAAACCAAAAGCAATTGGTTGACTTGGCGGCACTATACTAGGAGCTGGACATCTATGACCAAACTCGTGCATAGAGAGTGGGAAAAGATTAATGATTTCTTGTCATAGCTACCATATCACAAATATCAACATGCATGTGGCTTGAAATTTTGACTCGGTAAATGCTCACATAGTTTCCAATGCATTAACACATTGTATAAGACATTTTGGAAAACAGTTTCTATAGATGATATTGTTGGATTTCCTCTAGGCCACAGGTCACACAAGAGAAACAGTATACGTTCCTTGACTATGTTTCCATTGGAATGTCTTGGATCAAGTCAATCATGTTATGAAAGTAAATTGAAGTTAGGACATTTGAACAACTTCACCAATCATTTCTGCTGGAGCTTAGCACAACTTTCTTCATGTAGAACATCCCACCATTCTGTAGATGTAGATGCCACTTCTTGGGATTTCATGTGAAACGATAAGTTTCAGTTCCCAATCTTCAGGATTCCTACAAATAAATTGAAGTCCACTTTCCAAATAATTCTCATGCCTTGTTTTGTTCTCTAGAATGCCATGGCTTGCTAAGAGATGCAATGGAGTTACATGCTTTGGCTAGGTTTTAATGGTTTCTTTCCATTTCTTTTACTTCTCATTCCCAATAGGTGGTTGTTTAATAGATAGATTTTGGGTTGGGAAGTTCGGGTTAGGATTAGGTTAAAAAGTTAGAGTACATGGAGAGAGAGGGATTGTGTGGTAGAAGGCAAACTTAAACCCATACTTCTCTCTAAAAGTTTGAGTACGTAGAGAGAGGTAGTATGGGGAGAGAGAAAATTATTGAGGAACGAATGAAACTCAAACTCAAACCCCAAACTTCTCTCTAGAAGTTGGAGTACAGGGAGAGAGAAAATATGAAATAGTGGAAAATAATTATTATTTCATTTTCTCTCTGTCTCTCTATTAGTTAACTCAATTAACTCTCCCCCTCTCTCATTAAATTATCTAGGCAACACTCCAACATCTTCTTCCATAGATCTTGATTGGGTAATCTATTGTTTTTACTATACTTTTTCCCTCCAAAAAAGTCATTAAAGACTCATTTTCTTGAAAGTCATACACTTCTTAATATAATGTCATTCCCATGTATACCAATAACAAAAGAGTATACATTCAAACCAAAACTTAATTCCTCAAAGAAACCAACAAAACATCAACCATAATTATGACTGTTATTTATTTCTTTGTTGATCACAATTTTTCTATTATTTTCATTTATTTTTTAACATCATCATCAAAGATTGAATTTTAAGAATATAATAACAATGTCTAGTAGATTATAATAGTTTTAATTAATTAGAATATAATAAAATTTAAAAATGATAATATTAAATATAATTTTATTAATAATTGATAGATATTTTAGATGAAACTTTTACATAAAAAATCTAAATTTCAATTTAGAGAGATTAAAAAATTATCATTCTATTTTAAAAAACAATTTCTAATTTATCATATAAATGCAATCGTACTATTATAACTTATAACTTAATTGTATTTTAGTATATTAGTATATTAATAATTAATATTTTATTTTATTGTAGATAAAAAAATATTTATAAAAGAAACAATACTAAGATGTAGAATTTTGGCCCTAGATAATCATAAAATATAATATTCATATTATATTTTTACCTTTTCATTTATTATGAAGCTTGTTATCATTGAATAGTAGATGCATATTTATCACAATAGCTTGACCCACCAACTTTTGTAAATGAGTGCTAATTAGATTGACAACTAAATTGACAACACACACATAAACTTGACAACTAACTGAAACTTATTGCTTCAACCACCTAACTCAAACACATCTACAACTAGTTATTGTTTCAAACTAAAGCCCAAACATAGGTTTTAGATTAAGATAAAAACAAGTTTTGAAGGGACTCGAAACCCCTTACAATAAACTAGGGATAAACATTAAGCACCACCAAGTTTTACAAGGACCTAAAACCTAAAGAAAAGACACAACCAATAGAAACAATTAGGTTTTATAGGGACCTGAAACCATAATTTTCAACCAAATAAAAGCAACTAGGTTTTACAAGGACCTGGAACCTAGAGTTTTAAACAAGCTGGAAAATAAAAAAGCAAAACCAAAAAAACCACACAGACCATCAACTAACACACCAACACCCACAACCAATAGGTCTACATCAGCAATTTAATTATATTCACCACCTCTTTACCTACTTCTGTCATGCTCTAGATAATTTCAACCGAAGCTAAAGCAGGAGCCTTAAGAGCCTTAGTGACTTTTTCCCTCATGCTCTGCTTGTTTCTCTTACTAGGTCCTCCTGGACTCCCCATCCCAACATTATTTGGAGACATTATCTCCTTGTTCCTCTTCTTGCCTAGACTGGCTATTGCTACACACAAACTGGATATAACCCGTTCCATTCTTTGCTCACTTTCCTTTATCAAGTAACAAAGTTTCTTCTCATATTCCTTGAGATTTTAAGGGATGTTTCCAATTTGTATTTCCAATTGAGCTCTCATGGTACGTTCATAGTCCAACTCTTTCTGCATAACCTCCACTTTTTTCTTGAGTACCATGATCTCATCATAAAGCCAAGAATCTCCTTGAAGGGAAGCCTCCTCTTTACGCTTAGCAATATGAAGGAAGGATAAATTTGCTTCATGAGACTCTTCCCTACCTTCTTCATCAACCCTAATCTCATAATCAATAGTATTAGTAATTGTATTGATCTGGATATCAGTGTTGATATCCTACTTCTCTGTCCTCTCCTCTTTTTCCTCTTTACTCTGGCTGTTGTCCTTAGCAACAAGGTCTTTACCCTCATTTTCCTTACCAATATCCTTCTCCATTTTCTCCTCACTGTCATTCCTCTTCGTATGGGAAGGGTGAAAACTTTGTTTCTCTTCATCCTCCCCTAAAGCTTTCAACCCATCATTAGAATTAGTGATTCTGTCCTTGCTACCCTCCACATTATCTTTACCAGTCAACACCCCTTTACTCCCATAATATCCATCTAGGTTGGAACTACCATTTCCATTTTTTCATCATTGTCAGAATTCTTAGACTCCATGATTTCCTCCACATTATTCTTATTACTCTCCCATTTGAAACCCTTTTTCTTGCTATCACTAGTGCCCTCTCCATTTTTAACCTTAATTCTCTTAGAATGAGGATCATTGCCAAACACTTTCCACTTCTTCTCCAAAACCAGAGAGGGTTTGATGACCTTTTAAAAAAAATTTCTATAAGTAAAATTAAACCTTCATGAAGCACATGACAAGTTTCTTTCTTCCTATGAGCATAGAGGCTTTGAAGCAAAGAATACTTCAAGTAAAATGGAAAGGAGATCCTATCTTTATGCTCAAAATGATTTAGGAAAACAAAGTGAAATTTATGAACTCTCTTTGCTCTACCATCAAGAATAAAATACCCATGGATACATGCCAACATGCCCCTCTAGATGACCTTAATTTGTTTTAGGTTGTAGAAATCTCCATTTTTCTCCAAGTTTTTCTCTTTAGCTTTCATCTTTGGGAATTTTTTAAAAGCTGCGTTCGAGATACTAGTCTCCTTGCTGAATTTTATCCCTCCATGGGAAGCCCCATAAGCTTAGAAATAAACTCTTTAGTCAAGTTCACCGTGACCCCATGCAATGTGACCCTTTCTTCAAATCAATTTTTGAAGGAGATCTCAGTAATGTGTGGTTTATACCCATGGAGTCTTTCAAAGTAAGTCGTAACTTTCCCCTTCTACAAAATCTCCCACACAGAAGCATTTGCCTTCCACTCCCTACAATTGTTTGTTCTTGCTTTCTTGGTTCCCCTCCCATCTCGTGTTCTTCTTTACCCCTACAATTCACTGGAGCAACGGAAACTAGAAGAAAGAGTAAAGTTTTTATGATTATAGAGGAACTTTTAACCTTACATACGTGCCAATTACAAATCATAATAGCACCAAAGTACTTCCAAGGGAAACTCATACTATCCTCCATAAACCCATCACTCCCCTTAATAAATTTTCCAATCTTAGGAAATCATTCCTTCTCTAGCATGTGTCTTGTCATAATTAGCTATAGCCATCAACTCCACTTCCTTGCATAAGTCAGCTTGCCACCTCAACTTTCTTTCCTTATAGATAGCTTGGTTGGCAATCCAATCAACAACTAAATTTCCCTCCCAAAATATATGGGAAAATAAAACATTATCAAATTTATTCATAAGATTTCTAATTTCCATAAAAAAAATCTAAATTTCAATTTAGAGAGATTAAAAAAATTTCATTCTATTTAAAAAAATAATTTCTAATTTATCATATAAATGCAATCGTACAATCATAACTTGTAAATTAATTATATTTTAGTATATTAGTATATTAATAATTAATATTTTATTTTATTATAGATAATAAAACATTTATAAAAGAAATGATATTAAGATGTAGAGTTTTTTTTCCTATTAGATATAAGAGTTTCAGAAAATACAAAGCAACCAAAGTACCACCATGAAAATCAACAAGGAGACCAAGCCTCACTAAGGAAGAACATAATCAACTGAACAACATAACAAAAAGAGGAGAAGAAGGACTATCTAACTAAGAACATCATAGTAATTGACCACCCAAGCAATCCAACCTAAGGGACCCTCCATCCACATGATGTTTTTACGTTCTTGAATCTGCATCAGCCTGAATAAATATTATTTTCTAGCATTCACTTTCTTACTGATTTCTCTGTTCAGCCTAATGCAAGCTTGCTCAAAAGCTTACAGATCATCCAGGGTTCTACACCATTGGTATCCATGCTTCAACTCATAGTAGAAAAAAATAGCATGCCCATCATGAAGGAGCCTTCTCATCTTGTCCCGCTCGATCAACATAGTAGCCTCACCTACAAAGAAATTTTAAAATAAGTGAGTTTTTGAAAAAATTCAGTAACATCCCTTGGCTTACCTTGGTATTTTAATCTAATAAAATTGTATTTTAAGAAAGATATAATATTAATATTATATTTTTACCTTTTCATTTATTATGAAACTTGTTATCATTGAATAGTAGATGCATATTTATACAATAGCTTGACCCACCAAAATTTGTAAATGAGTGCTAATTAGATTGACAACTAAATTGACAACACACACATAAACTTGGCAACTAATTGGAACTTATCGATACCTAACTCAAACACATTTACAACTAGTTATTGTTTCAAACTAAATCCCAAACATAGGTTGCCACGTATACAACTTATGATTGTTGGAACATTAACTCCAACATCTTCTTACTATACATTTTTCCTCCAAAAAGAAGTCATAAAGACTCATTTCCTTGAAAGTCATACACTTATTAGTACTTGCCGGTAGGCTAAGTACTATTGTGCCACTTTTTGGATTACTCACACTAGTTATCAAATGAGTTACTATTCTACCAATTAAAATTCATTTCATTTGATATTTTTTTTATAATAAATATTATGTTTGTGAAATATACATGCCAATTTTTAAACTATGCAATTTATATATATTAGCTTTTTAACTTTTGATTGGATGAATGAATTTGAGTCTTATATTGAGATTTGTAAGTTACCAATATGATTTATAAGAAAATATTTATATTTGTTTTTTTATCCCTAATTTTCAGCACCACATTGTATAGGAATTTTAAGATAGAAATTTATACATTATAATAATATAAGGAATAATTTGATCTTTCATACTTTTAACCATTATAAACATATTTTTTTAAAATTATAAATAAATAAATTGATTTTTATTTTTTTTAGATTTTAAATTTTTAATCTAATTATTTATTACAATTCTTATTTGAGTGTTATTCCATTCAAATTTTATTAACTAGTGATATTGTGAAATAAATAATTATTATTCCACTTATATAATAAATATATAATAAAATTACAATAAAATTTACATATAAAATAAAAACTAAAAACTAATACTATTAAAGGCAAGTACTAAGCCACTAAGTGGCACTTGTTATTAATTATTAATTATTAATATAATGTCATTCCCATGTATACCAATAACAAAAGACTATACATTCAAACCAAAAGTTAATTCCTCAAAGAAATCAACAAAGCATCAACCACAACATAAAATTATGACTATCATTTATTTCTTTGCTGATCACAATTTTTCTATTATAGATTTGATCAACCAATCTTATTCTTTTTTACCATTTATTTATTTTTGAACAACATTACCAAAGATTGAATTTTAAGAATATAATAGTAGTGGCTTGTATTTGTGGTAGATTATAATAGTTTTAATTAATTAGAATAATAAAGTTTTAAAAATGATAATATTAAATATAATTTCATTAATAATTGATAGATATTTTAGATGAAACTTTTACATAAAAATTCTAAATTCAATTTAGAGATTAAAAAATTGTCATTCTATTTTAAAAAATAATTTCTAATTTATCATAAAAATGCAATCATACTATTGTAACTTATAACTTAATTGTATTTTAGTATTTTAGTATGTTAATACATTAATATTTTATTTTATTGTAGATGAACAAACTATTTATAAAAGAAATAATATTAAGATGTAGAATTTTGACCTAGGTAATCATAAAATAATCGTACTAGATTTTAACCTAATAACAAAATATTGATATTGTGTCTTGACCTTTTCATGTATTATTATACCCTCTTTCACAAACACTATATGATTGAAATACTAAATTTTAATATATACATTAGTTAATAGCCATCTTTCACAAGTTAAAGTATTTAAAAGTTAATATAATGAAATACTATAGTGACACATGATAAAATTAATATTACAAACCCAAAAATATTTATTTTCATACAATGCTATTTTTTTAAGTCATACGTGTTAAAATTTCACAATAGTGCTTTGAGAAAACAACTACTATAAAACCCATCAAGTAAAATATTTTTTTAAAAATTATATAGTAAAAATCTCATATATAAACATAAAGATTAATCAACCCACCACAAATACAATAAGAACAAACCCACCTATCATTGATTATTCTTTTATAAATTTTTATAAATAATCCATTATTTTCCATTCCTCTTTGAACAAGATTGTGACGTATTGTCACTAGACTTAGAATACACGCGCCAAACCATTGATAAAATTGATGTAAAAACCTTCCTTTCATTAACCATATTATATACATATATATAGGACCATAATGCTTATTATTATTAAGACAGTTTTTTAATTCTATTTAAAACAAGGCTTCAAAATTTAAGCTTGATCCAATACCCACCAAAGAATTGTAAAGTATTAGCAAAAAAAATTAATATACTGTTTTGTCTCTTATTTTTGGCAGCTACAACTTGCGAAGCAATTTGACTCTTTCATCCAATTTAAAAAGAATTAACCAAAAAAAGTATTCGGTGGGTTCTATGTAATTTGACTTTTCTCATCCAATAAAAACAAGAGAGAAAAAAATAAAATAAATAAAAAATCCAAAGTCTTTGAACTTACGTCACATAACGTTCAAAGCTGTGAAAGGAGCCGTGGGAGGCTTTTCCATTGAAACTAGTTACTTGCGGTGCAAGTAACCTTCATTTTCTGTACCGTTGACATTCATTATGATGAAAGCAAACCCCATCTCCACTCAATGCTCAGAAATATTTTGTTTAGTATTTCAACGCGGCAATTAATTAGTTTTATTATTGCATCCACTGAATTTCTGCTTTAGATTGCCCATGCCTCCTCCAACAAATCATTCTTTAAACACCTCTTCTCTACTCTCATACGTAGCATATTGTCAATGGGAGGAAAGTGGAAACTCTCTTTAATAATAATAATAATAATAAACTATTAAAACTGAGTGGAATTTTTCTTACATTCTAATCCACAAGAGGTGCGTTTTATTTTCTAATAAAGTACCACGCGGATGCACTCTCACAAAGGCACCCAAGGTTTTGGTGGAGTGATGATCTGATCTCAAGTCATTGCCTATAAAATCATATTATATGAATGATGCATGGACCATTGAGTTTCAAAGTGGATCTCTCATGATAATAATATACAAATTGAGGAGTCTCCCTTTAATTAGTTTTAAATGGGTTTATTGGATATAAAAAGAAGTGGTTAAGAGTACGCCACATATTGTAGAAGGAGCAAGAAGTGGTTTCTAGAATAATTTTTAAAATATAATGTAGTAAACAAGGTTATATATACATCTTGAAGACACTCTATGCTAGTGTCATATTTGCATGATGTTTGACAATAGCTTGAATATCATAAAGATATTGAAAATTGGTTTTATTGATATGACCCTTAATGTGAAGGGTGTCTTCAAGAGAGAAAATGATTGCATGATCATTAGAGAACTTGTCTACGTGCTTTGAAAAGTTGTTACTATTTTGATTGAGAACCTTGGGTTGATTGTTGGTTTTAGTAATTACTTGTGCTAAATCATTTTTTGACTATAGAGGTTCCTTTGTCACAAAGGCACAAATGGCTATCTCTATAGAGAGGTTAGAATCCCCATGGAGGTGAAAACATAACATCACATCTAACATTCCTTAAGGATTGGATAATACCGTAATCATGGGTTCAAACAATTGTGTTTTTTCACATGACTTGAAACCAAAAATTATTTTCTAAGACTACTAATAAAGGATGATTCTAGAGAAAATGATGGGCATGGATTGTGGAGAAAGATGAGCAACATAAGGTTAATCAAAATATGTATGCACAAGACTTAGGCTTGCAATAAAGAGGCAAAAGAGATGAGTTGAAGGAAGTATAAATAGCTATCAATAGGAAGCTTAAAATGTACAAGTAACTAGGATGATACTTGGTCTTATAGAGTGGCTTTGGAATTCCACAATTTCATACTCAAGGCATGTCAGGTAATTAAAAAGGAGTAATGCCACTTGCCAGTAAGTTGGAGAGGTAAAGTTTGTAGTAGAGAAGGAGATCCATGGTAAACAAGCTTGAGAGAAAATGGTAGGAAACATCAATGCTTCTACATATAATTCCTTGCTTCATTACAATCACAAATTACTTTGCATAACCCAAGGGTCTCTTCCTAGTTATTCTATAACCCTTTGCATCATGTTTCATCTAGATATTACAAATGATAATGGTTAAGAGCATAAATGTGCGCCAAATTTTAGGCCAACTAAAAATGTTTATATATCAAATATTTTCGACCAAAAACTTTTCTTTCATAAGGTTTTAGGCGAAGAAGTTTTACCCAAAATCCAAATTTAAAATTTTCTCCTTGTAAAATGTGCCTTCATGGTTTCTCTTAAAACCCTTTTGCCTAGAACAATTTCATATAGAATCATTTCCCCTAAGACTATATGTGTTGCAACTTATTTGACAAACACCTCATCATATTTCAAAATTATTTGTCAATTCTAGTAAAATTTACTTTAGTTGAGATAATATTTTTATTTAAAAAAAATGAAAAAATACCCTTTTGTAGAGTTCAAAGTCAAAGATCAACATGTATTTTTTTAAAATATTTTGATTATTTTTAATATGTTTTTTATTTTCTAAAATATTGTAAGAAGGTTATTAAAATTAAAACTAAGGCTAATTAGAAATTAAAAGAAGAATACATGAAACTATATTGAAGTATGTTGAAAAATAAATGGTGCGTTATAAGATAGAATATTTTTCAAAAGGGTATAATTTTTTTTATAATTATAAAATATGAAACATAAATCGATGCCAAATGAAAAATATCAATTTCTTCTATGTTTGACTTTAAAACGTCATTACAAAGAAAATAGACATCAGGGTATGTATTGGATCATGGTGTACCAAAAAGTGGTGATATGAAAAAGATGTAGTTTTCAAACATCCAAAAGCATTTGAAAATTTGTTCTAACTTTTTTTCCCACCAATCTTGATACCAAACCAAAAAAGTAATACCTTTCCTGAATGGATACCTATGCATAGAAATAAAAATCAAAATCCTGAACGCTCAAATCATTTTCACTTTTTTGGTTGTTGATTGTGTGCTCTCACTTTGGATATTCGATAGGGATTGGATAACATATCTATTTCCCACATCAAATTGCAATAATTTATCAAAGGTAATTTAGTTTTTTTTTGTTTTAATTAGATTTTTATTAAAATTTAAGTTAAATTATAATGTATTTTTTATATCCACTATAATTTATGAATTCAACTTGTAATACTTTATTTATTTGCAAATTAATTAGTTGTGGCTGACCCCAACAAAGTTTAGAACATTGACCGACAAAATAGTGTTCCTAAAAACAATCCTCAACCTTCACCAAATGATCCACAACCTCGTCAAAACCTTCCCCAACTTGAAGATTTGATAAAAAATAATCTTACCAACTTGAGATGTTTACAAAAAAAATATAACAATATACCTACATTGTCTCCCACTCTATCCACACTAAACACTATTGTGGATAATATTTAGACACTTTCTTAGCAACATAATGTTGCTCTTCATTGGTGTGACAAAGTGCATGCTTAGTTTGATGAAAGGTTGGATTATGATAGCGTTGCAACCCTTAACATAAATAAAGATGACATAGCTGACCTATTTATAAAACTGAGAACTAGTGAAACAGTGGATCCCAAAAACCCCAAATTATCAATTAAATGGTGCATGAATGAGGCAATGTGTGTGAACTTTTAGGATTGTTGGTGGATGGTTTTTGAAAAACCACCACACAACTATTTGGAGGTGCCATTTTATTTCCTTAAATATTTATGTTGAATTTGTGGAGGGGCACTAAGTGAACTATTGGAGCATGAGGCCCAACATGGACATAGGAGGAGTAGCTCCCCAGGATAGATCATTTGCCCAATGGAAGAAAGCTAACACTTATGTCCCACCCCGACTAATATATCCCCCCTCCTTAAGTGAAACATCATGATATCATTACAGAGGGTAGCTCTTAGACTATTAGATCTATCCATAGATTGAGTAGTCTACTGATTGTTGATCTTAGATTGGTTTTGATAAATGAGTGTCTACACACTTAAGTCATTTACTTAGTTCATACCAAACAAGTAACATATGTTGAGCATAACATATAAGATAATGCATGCCAAGTAAATAGTGAGTGTCGAGCCACTCAAGTGTTGAGTCACTTAGATGTCGAGCAAATAGCATGTGCCGAGTGATTCAAGTGTCAAGCAAGTAGTGCATGCTGAGTCATTCAGATACCGAGTGACAACATTAAAGTTACAGTTAGTGCCAAACACCAGGGACTTTAGATGTTGAGTAATACAATTTTGACATAGTTGTTTGTATTAGCACAAACTACATTGTAAAGCATTTTTGAGCCGACTTAAGTATTGTTTTACGATATTTTGTTGATAAGGATGAATCTTAATTGAGAATCCCTATGCATTACATGCATCCAATCAAAAAAAGGGAAGGTTTAAGTGGAAATGTGGGTGAATCACTACTATTGATTCATACCTAACCCCAAATCACCCAGGACTTCTTAAGGAAGATAAGCCCTAAATTCTTAAAGGAATACTAAGGAGACTTGAAGAGAGTTTGCATGTGCAAATAGAGCATTCATGTGATTAAGGTGTTATGAATTGAGTTACATTGCAAAATTAGTTAGAAGGAGAATAGAGGAAAGGAGTCAAAGGACAACAAAGGTACATCTGATCAGAAAGGATCAAGTACACATCAATATAGAGGTGATCTAACATCAAGCAATAGAGTGCTAACTAGAGGATCATTACTAAGACATTTTAATAGGTGAATCAGTTAAATCTCTTAACAAAGTAGTCCTAATAGGATGTTGTAAATCCTTTAACAAGATACATACTTCATTGTAAGTCAAAGTCTTCTTCCCAGGCACATTTTTAGCAAGGTGCTTAAATCCTTTAACATGGTAAGATCTAACAATCTTGTAAGCCTTTAACAGGGCAAACCTTTCATAGGGTAGATCATGTTTCATGGTCAAACATTGTAACCTTCATTGGATACACTTTATTACTGTAGTAGTGAAGATTTGTGGGTGTTATCCCTAGCCTAGTTTTACCTTCTCCTTGGAGGATTTCTAGGTAACCAAATATCTTGTGTCATACATGTGTTGAATATTCACTTTCATGCTATGAATGTATATGCTTAATTTGGTATTTCAGTTTATATGCATAGAGTGTGAGATGTATGTGTGTTGAATAGTTTAGGAGGTTTTAAGTGTTGATTCATCTTCCCCCCTCCCAAAGTTTACTTTCATAATGTATTTCCAACAATTGGTATCAGAGCATAGTTCTCTGAAAGAAAAGTGTTGCATCTTTGAGGAAAGATCTTGGAGATGGAAGTCTACAAATTGGGAAAGACTATTGAAAACTAGACAATTGAAATACAACTTGCCCTACATCAGCTGAATGAAGCAAGAGATAAGTTAAAGAGATCATTGAAGAGAAGGAAGTAAATTTCTATTCAAGAGAATGACACACAATACCAAGAGATTGACACTACTGAATTATTTGCAAAAGGAAACTCCAATGAATTTGATGCAACAGTTGCATATCTGATGGAAAAGAATGGAACCCTAACTGAAGAGGTCATAAATCTAAAGAGAGAACAAGAGATCCAATCAATATTTCTATGTAAAGTGACTGAGAAAAAAGAGAAAGATGAAGAGGACAAAGTCATGATTGAAGATGACAAAAGGATTTTAACCAATAGGCTGAAAGAGAAAACATCAAAGGTAACTAGGATTGCCAACATACAATTGGAAACCTTAAGTCAAATGATGACTGCAAATCATGAACTAAATGCAAAGGATATTGAGATCACAATATTGAAGTTGCAGAATGAACAACTAAGAAATGACTTGAAAAGAGAAAAGGAGTTTGCTATTAGTTTCAATAAACCTAGTGAAGCCATCAAATACTTCAAACAATTTATGAGATCCCCTAGATCCAACAATGATACTTCTAGATTGGGATACACTAGTACTAAAGAAGGAGAATCATCCAAAAGTGGCAAAGAGAGGAGTAACAAAGGTAAGAACTCCAAACCGACTTGTCATAATTGTGGTAAGTTAGGTCATACTACTAATGTTTGTAGGAGTAATATTGACAATCAAAATCCTAAGCAGAAGTTCATGGGTCATTGCCATAAATGTAACAAACAAGGACATCGAGCACATGAATGCAAAATCAAGACCATAAGCTCATAGAGATTTGAAGGATACTACTATAACTGTCAGAAGTATGGACACAGAGCATATGAATATAGGTCCAAGCCTAAATGGTCATCAAAAAAATGTAAGGCACAATGGTAACTCTTATATTTGGAATTATAATACAAGGAATAGTTGTCACTATTGTCAAGAGTATGGACATGTTACTGAAAATTGCATAAGAGCACATTTCAGAAGTCACTACAGTAGATGGTTGAGTCAAACCAAATGTTTTAGCTATTTGAAGATTGGTCACATAAGCATAAATTGTCCAACAAAGACAAAGGCACCAAACAATGAGTTTAACAAAGGCAAAGAAAAGGAAGATGTTGAGAATGTCATAGATGAAATGAACAAGACATGGAAGAGAAAGGAATATTGTAGCACATCAAGTGTAAAAGGGATCACTTCACCCAATGGGTCAGGTAATCACACCTCCTCAAATTAAGGAATCAAGAGGTAAGTGGGACTAATATCTAATAGGATATAATTTACATCAATTCCAAGGATTTAGTTCTGAAAATATTACATATGCATGAAGAACGATGCAAAGTGTTGTTAAGAATCAAGAAGAAATCTTTAAATTTTGTTAATTTTCATGTTACTACCAAGCATGAAAAGTTTTACCATGGTTGCCAAGTGAAATGATTAGTTGATGCCGAGATATCAAATTGTTAGGGTTGACTGAGCTCATAGTGGTTGCCAAGTGGAAAGGAAACTTCATGGAAGCCGAGTGAGTCAAAATCTTTATTGAAGCCAAGCTTATAGTTGTGTAAGCACTAAGCATTAATTGCAAGGCCTTGAGGTCTATATGATCGATTTCTACTCATTTGACATCATTCAAATTTGAAGGAGAGCATGAAGAGCTAAAGAAAAACTTGAGAAATTGTTTTGAGCTTTTGCAAATAGATTCAACAGTCACTCGACACCAGCACTACAGATTTGTAAAGGTTTTTATAGAGTGCCAAGCTATGTAGTTTGAATTTTTGCAAAACCTAGTTTTATAAAATGGTGTCTAGTTCTTCAGCAACCAAGGTTGTAGAGGGAAGGGAAGTTTTGAATGTGCAATTGATAATTAATGAGATTAAACAACCTAATTTTATAGCTATTCTTGACATAGCTTATAAACAAGATCCATTGAGTGCATTGTCAATGATACCACTACAAGTCTTAATGATCCAAGATTTTAGATGCTGCTATACATGTAAGGTTGGAAGCATAGGAGACATGGAAATTAGGGAGACATATGGGAAATTGTGTGAAAATGAAGCATTGAAGGAGGAATTCAAAATTGTTAAGAAGAAAGGGTTAACCTAGACCCTAGATTTCCCCAATGTCTTCAAGATAGAATGGATAAAGATAGTTTTGAGTAGGATACATGATAATTATGTATGGTTAGAGAATGGACTGGTGAAAATCACCAAGAAAATTGTACATAGAGTTATAGGGCATCCAACCCTAGATTGGCCAAAGACATTGAGAAGTGAAGCAAAATAGTTAATTGAAAGGAATATAAGAGTTGTATGGAATAAATGAGGGATGACTATAGATACGACCACAGATCCCTTAATTGATTTTGCAGTGACGATTGTAGTACATAAGTTCTATCAATCCAATAGGCTTAACATTGTTCCATGTATTGTAGTGGATGTGGGATACAAGATAGTGAAGAAAGATCATACCTATGATCTTGCCAAGTTGCAGTTGCAAAAATTCACTAAGAATTTGGGAGCCATATGTTGAGATCATATTGAAGAAGATCATTATTGTGGGAGATTCTTGAGAACAAAGTATGATCAATATGTTCCAATCATTATTTTGTCACTGATGTCAAACCTATTATTTTCTGGTAAGACAACTGCTTATATGATTTAATTACTATCACTTATTTGATTGATGAAGAGGATTTGATCAAAAGATGTAACAATAGCACCTAGAGGAAATGTTGAGTTATGATTATGTAAAGAAGTACAAGAATTAGTTAAGGTAGTGATAACATGATGTATTGATAATCTACTTAAGGTTACAAAAGGTTGGTTACACTAAGAAAGTTTATAAGAACAAGTTGCACAAAGTTCATTTGCCAAGCTTGACCAAGTGGATAGTAGATGCTGAGAAAAGTCAGCACAAGCCGAGAAGAAAATGAGTTGGAGCTGAGTAAAAGTTTATTGTAGTATATGCCAAGAAAAATAGTGGATGCCGAGTAAAGTTTAGTTGATGTTGAGCATCAGTAAACTTTAGTTCATTCTAAGTAATTTTACAATGGATGTTGAGCAACGTAGTATGTGTCAAGCATTAGTAGCAAGATAATGCTAAGTAGCTACATTATTTGAAAGATCACAAATTCGATGGATCTGAGCTGAAAAGTTTATTTTCTTGGATTGTGTGAACCAGGTGGAAGATAAGATTGATGAGATGGTGGCATACAATTTAGGGTAAACCATTTTAAGGAAAATTCAAAGAGGATTCAAGGAGAAGTTTCTAGAAGAGATATGGAGTATGGGGTAGATTCATTGTATCATACCTAATCCGTCCTAACCCTAAATTAGACAATGGAGAATGAGAAACAAAAGATCTTAATTTCCTATTTATAGGAATGGCTGGTTAGAAGCAAAGGTTGTCATGTCCTAGAACCTAAGGAAGATAAGGAGTCAAGGATTTTTCTTCATCAAGTGACCTAAGAGAAGAGTTTGTAATGGCACGTTAAGAAAGAAGGCTTAAGGGTATGAATACTTGAAGGGTGAACAAGCTATTAGACCTAAAATGTATGAAGGCCAAGTAGAATGGAGGACTAAAATAGAGATCTATAATCTATAAATGGAATTGTAAGTTGTTATCAGATCAAACCTTACTGTTACTCTCTAATAATTGTATCAGTCTAGAGTAAATCCTTTGGATTAAGGTTGACCTAATAGTCATTTGTAAATCCTTTAACTGGGTGACATTCCAAGTGAATGGTCTAAAGTCCTCTAACAAGGCTCGCTCCTAACAGGGTGATTGAAATCCCTTAATAGGGTCACATTTAACAATGTGCATTGTAACCTTTAACAGGGTTGGCCTTTCGTAGGGCATCACTTCAAAAGAGTGAAAAAGAGTAACATGTTACTGGTAGTTTTTCCCAAATTGGGTTTCTACATAAATCATTATGTTAAGTGTGTTGATGAATCTATTATGTTTCATATTTACATTTTTGCAAGTTGATTTGACAGTAACCTACAAGTTTTAAGTGATTGCATAATCTTATGGATGCATGCATGATGATAAATGTTTTATGGGTTCACTAAGCTATGAAAAGTTTTAATTATACATTTGAACCTTGGATAATTGATTTTCCCCCCCTAGTTATTCTAAAAGTATTCTAATAATTGGTATCAAAGCCATCTGCTTAAGAGGACTAGTTTGAAGGTACTAGAAGCACAAAGATCAAGATGTCAAAAAGAGAAGTACCCAAGCTTAACAGAGATAACTTTCTAGCATGGAAAAGTTTGATGAAGCTACACATTGGAGGACTTGGAGATCTTGCACAATCTACTATTACCACTAAGCATGTTGACCCTGCTAGAGCCCCAATAATTGAGTATATGAAAAAGAAGAAAGACCATAACCAAAAAATGTTGGAGATTGCCTCTGCCCTAAGATATGCCTAATTTGATGATATCAAAGGTCTTGATAGTGTAAATAAAATGTGGGATGCCTTAGCTACCATCTACTGAGGAGACACCAATGTTCTAAGAGCCAAAGTTGAAAGTCTCAAAGGTAAGTTTATTGATACGAGAATGGAAGAAGGTGAAAATATTGCTCAATATGTTGCAAGGATAAAAGAAATTGTTAATGCAATAAGAGGAGCTACTAGCAAAATAGATGATGATACTGTACTAAGAAAAGTTTCAAAGACACTGCTGCTTATATATGCTATTAGAGTTTATGCAATTCAAGAAATAAGATGCATACCAAGAAATAATCTATCACTTGAAGGTCTGGTAGGTAGACTCACTAATTTTGAGCTATCTAACTTTAACAATTACAAACCTGAGAATATTGAATCTTCTTTCAAAGCTAAAGTGTCATTGAAGGAACCTAATGAGAAGAAGAAAAAGATAAAGATAAAGTATGTGTCGAGTGACAGTGATACAGATGAGGAGGATGTAGAACAACTTAAAGCACTATTGGTAGGAAGATTCCACAAAGGGAAAGGCAAGTTCAAAGGTAAATTACCTATCATTTGTTTCAATTGCAATTAGGTTGGTCATATTGGTGCAAGATGTCCAGAGAAGAAGAACTACAAAGGTGGGGACAAGTACAAAAGTAAAAGAGATGAAGATAGCAAGGAATACAAAGACAAAGGCAAAAAGTCATGGTACATTTCTGAAGAGGAAACAAAAGATGAATTTGATGAACATGATGATGAAGTGGTGTATGTTGTAATGAAGGATGAATCTAATGAAGATGAGGCATCTACACTTGTGACTTGTGTGAACAAGAATGATAGATGGATCATCGACAATGGGTGTTCACATCACAGGACTAGAGAGAAAAGTAAGTTGATTACACTTAATTGTTATGATGTAAACAGTGTAAGAGTTGGTAATGATGCACCATGTTTGATAAAAGGAAAAGTTTCTATCAAACTCACAGATAAGATTTTATGTGACAATGATTACTATGTCGAAGAACTTAAGTATAATCTCTTGAAGGTGTCATAATTGAATAATTTAGGATGCAAGGTTGAGTTTGAAAATAAGATTGCTAAGATATATGACACCAATGGGAAACTGATTGGAAAGGGTGATGAGACTAGGAGTAATCTATTCTATCTTGATATAGATGATGCTACTTGTCTAATTGTTAAATTTGATGATGTATGGCCATGGCACAAAAGGTTATGTCATGTCAATTTTGATAACCTAGTCAATATCAATAATATGAGAAAAGTTAGAGGTTTTCCTAAGTTGAAGAAGCTTGATAACACAATGTGCAAATAATGTCAGTTAGGCAAAATGATAAAGTCAAGGTTAAAGAGTAAAACTCGTACCTCTAAAGGAATACTAGAGATTGTTCATACTGACTTGTGTGGACCAATTGAAGTGCAAAGCTACAAATGAGATAAGTATATTATGTTGTTTGTTGATGACTATTCTAGAATGATGACAGTTATGTTTCTGAAATAGAAATTTGATGCTTTCCAAATGTTTAAGTGGTACTTAGCAAGAGTTGAGAAGGAAATAGGTAAAAGTTTGAAGTGTTTGAGATCTGACAGAGGAGAATAATTTACATCAAATGAGTTTGAGATGTTCTATAATGACAGAGGAATCAAAAGACATACATCTACCCCAAGAACCCCTCCACAAAATGGAATAGCTAAAAGGAGGAACATATCTGTAATGGACTATGCTAGAACACTCATGATGGAGAAGAATGTTGCTTTGAAATACTGAAGAGAAGCTATAAGTACAATTATCTATACCTTGAACCATGTAAAAGTCAAGAAAGGTACTCATTCAACACCTTTTGAACTATGGTATGGATACTCACCCAATGTAAAATACTTTAAGGTATTTGAAAGAAAATGTTACATTCTTAACGACTTCAAGAAAGGTAAACTAGATGCAAAAAGTGAAGAAGGTATATTCTTAGGATATTCCGCAAGAAGTAAAGCTTATAAGTGTTTAAATACTAACACTAACAAAGTTGTGGAAAGTGCAAATGTGAATTTTGATGAATATATAGAAGTATATGAGATTGAACCTATGACAGAACCAAAAGAATACAAATCATTTGTACACTCTTATGAAGGTATGCCTATTGAAGAAGATGTTGTAAATCAAGCTACAAATCAACAACAAGTTTTAGTGATTGTAGAGTCACATACTATGAATGCCAAGTTACATTTAGGAACCAAGCTACATTTAGATGCTGAGTTACAGAATGAAGTTGAAGCACATTCAAATTTTGAGATTAGTGGACATGTTGAGCTACATGATAGAGATGTACACAATGACTCTCAATTTGAAAGACAAATTGAAGAAACTAGAGATTAACCAAGATTGTCTAGATATGTCAAAGAAATCATCCTACTACACAAATTATTGGAGATAAAGATGCTAGACCAATGAGAAGAAACAGATTGAGAATTGACACATGTTTGTTGAGCATGAAGAAACCTAAATTAGTAAGAGATGCATTAGAATATGTGGACTAGAGTAAAGCCATAGAAAAAGAGATTGAACAAATTGAGAAAAACAAAACATGGACTCTAGTTCCTAGAGTAGAAGACAAAAATGTGATTGGCACCAAGTGGTTATTTAGAAACAAGCTAGATGAAAATGGTGAAGTCACAAGGAACAAGGCAAGGTTAGTTTGCAAAGGATATGCACATGAAGGAATCAACTATGGAGAGAAATTTTCCCTTGTTGCTAGATTTGAAAGAGTAAGAACTCTACTTGCTTATTCTACATACAAAGGTTTCAAAGTTTATCAAATGGACGTTAAATCTGCATTTCTGAATGGTATATTAGAGGAAGAATTTTACATAGAATAGCTAGAAGGTTTTGTTGATGTTAGCAATAAAAATATGGTATGTAGATTACACAAAGCTCTATATGGTTTGAAACAAGCACTAAGAGCATGGTATGAGAGACTTCATAAGTATCTTGTGACTATTGGATTTGAAAGGACTAATGAAAACATCAATCTATACATGAAGACAAAAAAAGGAAAAGGTATTTTGTTATCTAAAATTTTGTTGTTGATATGATATTTGGAGGTTAGGATGCTTTATGTAAGACTTTTGCAAATGAAATGAAGCAAGAATTTGAAATGTCTATGTTTGGAGAGATCAATTTTTTTGTAGGTTTACAAATATATCATATGAAATATGGTATATACATCACTTAGTCAAAGTATGTGAAGGAAATACTAAAAACTTTTGGATTGGAGGATTTCAAACTAGTAAGTACACCTATGGTGACGGGACATAAGTTGTCAAAGAATGATGATTCAACTGAGGTGAATCAAACATTATACAGGTCTATGATTGGAAAATTACAATATGTAGTACATAGTAGACCTAACATTGCATTATCTATAGGGATAGTTGCAAGATTCTCTACTAATCTCAGGGAGGATCATTTGATGGCTATAAAGAGAATAATGAGATATCTGAAAAAAATAGAGGAGTTTGGTCTATACTATAAGAAAAATGAGAAATTTGAATTAAGAGCCTATACCGATGTCAATTGGGCTGAAAACATTGATGATAGAAAGAGCACCAGCGGAGGTGCATTTTTCTTAAGCAAGAGGCTAGTTACATGGACCAACAAGAAACAAAACTGCACCTCATAATCTACTATTGAAGCTGAATATGTTACTGTTGTTGTAAATTGTACAAACATTGTATGGATCAAACAACTACTCAAAGGTATGAAGGAAGAGATTATAGAACTTGTAATAGTTTATTGTGATAATACAAGTGCTATCAATATATTAAAGAATCCTGTGATGCATACAAAGACTAAGCACATTGCAATCAAGTATCATTACTTGAGAGAATTAGTTCAAGATAAAGAGGTGAAGATGGAATATGTCAACACAAAAGAGAAAATTGCTGATATCTTCACAAAAGCATTACCTAAGGGTTCTCATGAGTATCTAAGAGGTAAACTAGGGATGATACCTCTATCAAAGGTTATCTAAGTAACAAAAGGAGTGGCCTACATCAAACAAGCAGATTTTCATATGTTGCAAATTGATGCAATAGATCTTACTTTAGGAGCTGCCTAAAGTAATCAAAGAGTTGAAACTACAAATCATTCACAAGTAAGGTGATAGAGGGAGAAACTAGAGAAGCTTATATTTGCATATTAAGATGACAAGCCTTTGGCATTATTATCAAAGAGGAAGGTAGTTACTGATCAAAGGAGAATGCAAGAAAGAGGGAGATAGTAAAATAAAAGAAAGAGGGAAATAGTTATTGATCAGGAGAACAAAGGAGGAGAAATCCTATACATCTACCTAGTAAGAGGGAGATACACAAAGAAATTCAGAGGGAGTTATAAGGATGACTCAAATGAGTTTTGTAACCTATTTAGAAGATGAAATTTATTGATAAAGGGAGAGACTAGAAGATGAAAGTTGGTGATAGAGGAAGAGGTTTCAATACAAGGAATTATTTTCTTTTTTGTATTTTGTTGGTCTTAATGTTTTAACTTGGTAAGTCTGGTTGATCAGTTTGGTTTGCCATCAATGCTAAAGAGGGAGATTGTTGAGATCATATTGAAGAAGATCATTATTGTGGGAGATTGTTAAGAAAAAAGTATGATCAATATGTCTCAATTATTGTTTTGTCACTGATGTCAAACCTGCTATTTGTTGGTAAGAAAACTGCTTATATGATTTAAGTACTATCACTTATTTAACTGATAAAGAGGATTTGATCAAGATTGAACAATATCACCCAGAGGAAAGGTTGAGTTATGATTCATACAAGAATCAGTTAAGATAGTGATAACATGATGTATTAATAATCTACTTAAGGTTACAAAAGGTTGGTTACACTAAGAAAGTTTAGAAGAACAAGTTGCACAAATTTTGTCTGACAAGCTTGATCGAGTAAATTTTATAGAGGATGTCGAGCAATGCAGTATGTGTCGAGCATTAGTAGCAAGATAATGTCAAGTAGCTGCATTATTTGAAAGATTGTGAATTTGATGGATTTGAGTTGACAAGTATATTTTATTAGATTGTGTGAACCAGGTGGAAGATAAGATTGTTGAGCTGGTGGCACAGAATTCAAGGTAAACCATTTTTAGTTGAATTCAAAGAGGATTCAAGGAGAAGTTTCTAGAAGAGATATGAAGTATGGGGTAGATTCATTGTATCCTTCCTAATTTTTCCTAATCGTAAATTAGACAATGGAGAATGAGTGGCAAAAGATCTTAATTTCCTATTTATAGGAATGACTGGTTAGAAGAAAAGGTTGTCATGTCCAAGAACCTAAGGAAAACAAGGAGTCAAGGGTTTTGCTTCATCAAGTGACCTAAGAGAAGAGTCTGCAATGGCATGTTAAGAAAGAAGGCTTAAGGGTGTGAATGCTTGAAGGGTGAACAAGTTATCAGAGCTAAAATGTATGAAGGCCAAGCAGAATGGAGGACTAAAACAAAGATCTGTAATCTACAAATGGAGTTGTAAGTTGTTATTAGATCAATCCTTACTATTAATCTCTAATAATTGTATTAGTCTAGGGTAAATCCTTTGGATTAAGGTTGACCTAAGAGTCATTTATAAATCCTTTAATTGGGTGACATTCCATGTGAATGGCCTAAAGTCCTCTAACAAGGCTCACTCCTAATAGGGTGATTGAAATCCTTTAATAGGGTCACATTTAATAGTGTGTATTGTAACCTTTAATAGGCTTGGACTTTCACAAGGCATCACTTCAAAAGAGTGAAAAAGAGTAGCATGTTATTGCTGATTTTTCCCAAATTGTGTTTCCACATAAATCATTGTATTAAGTATGTTGATGAATCTATTATGTTTCATTTTTACATTTATGTAAGTTGATTTGACAATAACCTACAAGTTTTAAGTGATTGCATAATCTTATGGATGCATGCATGATGATACATGTTTAATGGGTTCACCCCCCCTCCCCCCCCCCCCCCCCCCCCCTCTTAGTTATTATAAAAGTATTCCAACACCATAAGGAAAACCAAAAGTGTTCAATGCAAATTTGGATCTATTCTTGTATGTATATTCTTTTATGTACAATATATGTTTCCTACTTTTGGTAAAGTTGCATGGAAGGTAAATAGACCTATTGTAATGCAAATAGGTAAATTCATTGAGAAACTAGGTGATAATTTTGAGTCATTCGTGACAAGCTACTTTGAAGAATTTAAGAAAAAAATCAAGAAAAGACCGAGGATACCAGTTTCACTAGTGGAGAAACATTTTGATGATGTTTTCTTCCTAGTTGACACTGACTATGCATATGTCTAGGCAATAGTTCCTAGAGTTAGATGGTTAAGACCATTGAGATATGAAATCAACATTGACAAAGCCTCTACAACAACAACAACATTACTTGTAGAAGAAGTGGACAAGGAGGCTACAACTTTTGGAAACAATGATATGGCCAAGTCAAAAATCACAGTGGAGTTGAAGAATGCTTCAATCATTAGAAATAAGAATAACATGGTAAGGAAATTGAAAGAGAAATTAGGTGAAGGGGTAGAATAAGAAGAAGAGAATTCATTTGTTCAAGAACCACTTTCCATCACCCAAGGTCAAGGAGAGTACCAACAAGAAGAGGAAGTATAAATTGTAGAAGGTGCCAAGGGGGAAGAAGCTAGTGAAGCATCTACAACTACTGAATAGAAGAAAAAGAAGGAGGAAAAGAAGAAGGCACTAAAAAAGATATATTTGAGGGAGGCATGAACATGAAAATAGACACAAGGCACAAACTGAGGATGAGTAACCAAAAAAATAGAGTGTACCAAATACACTAGTGCCGTGTGCCAATGCTCCACATGAGGTGAACAAAGAAGATGACATTGTAAAGATAAAGGATGTTTCTAATACTATTACTCAAAACATAAATCCCCTCATAGAGGATGACTTGAAGAAGATACTAGTGGAATCCACCACCTAGGCTAAACTTTGCGAGAATCCTATACTGGTGAGTATTGATGAGATTAAGAAGGCAAACAAGTTATCTGCAAGGGAGGAAATATAGAAAAAAATTACACCTTCAGCCCCTTCTCAATTCACAATGATACAACCAACATTACCCCTTACGGTATATCAAAGGAAGGAGACATATACTTCTACCATTAATATATTGGCATAAAGTACTCCAGTCTTAGTCACTATAAAGGAAAGTGTACATGGCAATGGTGAGATAGATGGAGAGTAGAAAGTTGAGACAAAAAATAATGAAGAAACTCAAGTTCAAATAGGTCAGATAGATGCTCTTGAACCTACAACATATAATCAAGGTGTTAATGATAATACAGAGGAAGAGGACATAATTGAAGAGTCAAGTTTGACAACAAAGCTAGAGGAGTAATTACCAATACAAACATTGGTAACATTACCAAAAATTTCCACTCCTCCTAGTCAAGCTCTTCAGAGGCAGAGCATAGAAGCCACACCATTACAATCCTCAAGGCTGAGTCCAAGTACATCTAAGGAAGCTGAAGTTACATCATTTTTAGATGTAAACCCAGATAAAGTAAATTAGTTGCCCAAATTTGATTATGCAACTATTACTATTGAGTAGATGGGTATACTCTAGGAAGCTCTAGCAAAGAACAGGCATCAAAAATTTCTCAGATAGGAGCATAGGTAGAAGAAAGCTTTGATTGGTATCAAAGACATTTTTATTAATGCATTTATTCTGTCGACTCCAAAGGAAAATGGGCCAATCATAGAATAGTTAACCAACTTAGTGGAGAAGCTGAATGACATGATAGACCTAGATTTTAATGTCAAATTACTTGAATGGTCTGAGAGAAAGTTCCAACATAAGGTTGACGAAAAGATATCAAGTGCTATTGCATTGACACAGGTTGAATTAGCAACAAAAATAGAGAGTGAAGAAGACACTAGAAAATATTTTATCTTTGTATACCAAATTAAATAATATTACACTCTTCACAAGGGAAGTTAGGAGTCATATTCTAAACTTGGAGAGCATTATGTAAAAATTTGGCATAACTCAACCAAAGTCTCCAGCCCAAAGTGAGAAACACTTCAGCACCCTCTTACAATCCCAAAGTCAATTAGAAACATTACATGTAGATGAAACCAACATCAGGGCTAAACTAATATGCATCTAGTCTACATTGACCCCACACATGGAGATATTGCACAAGTAACTAGCTTAGGTGAAACTCTTATGAAGAAAGATTCTCATCTTTTGACACATGATGGCTTAGTTCACCTTGCTACCAAGCTAGCCATCCACATCAAGTCATTGGAGATAGCTTGTGATAATTGGGATGCAACTCTAAAGGTTATACTAGAGATCCATAAACCATTTTTGGACAAACACACTATTAGTGTATAACCCATTGACATAAGTGTCAAAAAGGGGGAGTAAGGATAAGGGGGGAGTAAGAACAAAGGGGGAGTAATAATGAGAAAGAGTATGGGGGAGATAGAGACAGAGATAAATAGATAGAAAATCTACTTAGTAGAAGAAAGATTTTGTATCAAATATAAATTATAGCATAGAAAAATCAACTTAGAGGGAGTTATGAAACTTTGAGGTATGATTGATAAGTCATGTGTTGCAAAAATTTTGATTTTTTGAAATTTTTGGATAGGCGTCGAATAAATACTAGATATCTAAGTTATGCTCGTAAGGATAAGATCATTAATGCATGACCAAGTTTTTTTGACACTCATGTCAAAGGGGGAGATTGTTGATCTTAGATTGGTTTTGACAAATGAATGTCTATACAA